>CM035421.1:86188214-86643214 GCA_020310875.1 Ceratopteris richardii
TTGTGCCAAAAATGACTAATTATCAAAATTAGGGTTTCTACCCTAAATGGATTTTGGACTGATGTGACATTGTTTTCCAACAATCCCCCCTACAATATCATATTGGTACAAACTGAATTGGATATGTAACTTCATTCATCTACAAAGTTTCATAAACTTCAAACTTGTACTCCCGAATTGACCTTCAAACCTTTTCTTCAAAAGTCTTCTTTAAAATTGGATTTGACTTTCTTCAAACTTCAAAAAACTAAACTTGTTGAATATGAACCATAATACTTGAGAAAATATGCAAACTAGATATCAATAATGTATACAACAAGCAATCACTACTGACAACATACATAGCATGAACTGACTCTGAATCTGCTATCTTCTGTCTTCTCAAACCTATAAGAATACACTAGGATCTACATATTTGCATTTACCTTGCAAAAGGTTTCTCAACGTACTTCTGTTGTGTCATGTAGATACACAAAACAAAATCAGGAACTGAATCCTGGGACTTGTGACTGACAACTCACAACTTAGTGTATTATGAACACTAGCTGGTTCAACTCTGACTGTACTCAACTCAACTCATGAGTCTCACCAAAATTTCATATCTATGATGTCATCTTGTCTACATCCTTGTTCTATCTGTAAGTCCTTCATACCTCTTTCCTTCAGAATCTGGTATAAACAAAAATGTGGGCACCTCATAAGTAACATACCTCTGTGAAATATCAAACTTCTCTACAATAGAACTCTAAAACTTTCTGCTGAATAGGAACACCCTAACAGGAACTTTCTCCAGACATTCTCCTTCTTCCTTCTTCTTTCAAAGCTGGAACATAAAGATAAACTGGCAAAAGAAATATAGGAATACATGTAGGTATGACTCTGCATTCTTTCATATATGGCTGAAAATAAGTCTTCACGTTTCATCACCCTCCTGGATGATTTAACACTAGTATCCATAATTCTTCAAATTATATCAGACTTTATGAAAGCTGGAGCGTCTGCCTTCTTTCAATAAATCTCATCTTCAGTGATCAATACCTCTATCTTAGAACAAAATTTTAGGATCCATAATCTTCTGTAACATAGCAAGTATCTTCTTCTTTCTCTCTACTACACAAATCTGATACAATTTGAATCTTTGACTTACTTCTTCCAATGCTAAGAAATTTTTAAACAAAGGATAGAGAACTGACTTATAAATACTCAAGATCTTCAAGATCTATCTAGATCTTACAAGATCGCTCCAACAAAATATATGTGTAGAATCTGATCTCATCAAACCTTCATGGCTGAATGTTTGATTTGTTACCTGAATGTCTTTAAGTGTCCATGCTTCTCACATAAAGTTGTAAAACTTTTCTTCAACCAAATCCTTCCCAAGAATCTGCAACTCGTACTTGAAACATAAGTGGACAAACTCTCAACTTGAGAACTCCAAAAGTTGCAAGTTGATACTTCATATCTTCATATTCTACCCGGATGAAATGTGAAAATGTCTGCTTGACTTTCTTTTGGCTAACTCCACTTCTCAATCAAGTGATAGGATCTGATGGAACACCTTTTTGAATACAAGCATGTATCCAAAAAATTTAGACAATCCTAGAAAGTAAATTCTTCAACTGACTGGTACAACACAAAAATTTGAATTTTCATGAATTTTTTGAATTTCCTGAATTTCTCAAAATATTGAAATTTTTGAATTTTTTTGAAAATACGGAGTTTTTTGAAAATACTGAAATTTCATAATTTTCTTGCAAATTCTAAAATTTTGAATTTTTTGAAAACACTGAAATTCTAAAAATACTAATTTTTCTGAATTTCTATCCTGAAAAACTCTGAATTTTTTGAATATACTGAATATACAGAATATGAGGTACCTTTTCCAAACAAAAACCTTACTCCAAGTCTCCAACATCTGCTACAAATACTCTTTTACCTCAAGAGTTATGTCAAGAAGAAAAATACTTCTCTACAACTTGTCATATACCAAGTATCTCTGTATTGATACTCCAAGAATTCTTTGAGGGAACATATAGCTGCCTGCTCAAAATCTTCAACTTATACATAACTCATACACATATGAGTCAAAACATATAAGCTACCTACGGTATCTGTTGCTTTTCTCTCAGTGCAATTCTTTGTCAAAACCTACTAAAACATGACCAAGTATAGTGCAAAGCAAGCAACTACTTCTTCTTTAAACTATCTTCTTCACACAAGATATTCTCATAGACTTGTCTTTGGATGTAGAGGATAAAATTAGGAAAAGTATATGGAAAATATAAGAGAAAAGGAAGTCTTACTTTCCCTTTGGAAATGTTTGACTTTCTTCTTCTGCATCTTTCTTCCACCTGATGATGTCAACATCTTCAAACTTCTCTTCAATACCTTTTGTTATCTTCATCTTGAAGTAGCAAGTATTCTTAACTTCTTTGAATGAATTTTTCTCTTCCTCTAGTGCTAAGAGTAAGAGACAAAACAAACATTGTATACAAATGGAAATGAATATAGAATCATGTTTTACCATCTCCTCATATCTCTGAAAAAACTCTACTTCAAATGTGACTGATATGACTCAATTCACCAACCTTTTGGTTGAATGCTAAATTACCTCTCTAGTTACCTCTCTAGGTACACAATGTGATAAAAAAACTTCCAACCAACTTACTACACAAAATTGGCTGAAAACAAAACTCATCTCATCTCCAAATTTGTCTTCTTAGATAAGCTTTCTTGCCATGAAAGAGATTTATCAAAACCATCTCATCTTCTTGTTCTTGACAGTTTTGATGTAGCTAATGCTTTAACTTTCAAAATAATGAAATTGTTTGAAATCACTTCTTCAATCCTTCAAATCTCTTCATAACTACTCTTCTAAGATATGACCTGCAAATGATAATCTGATAGTAGAAATTAATACCTGTGATTTTATGTTGATAAAGTTCCTTCATCTTCTCTAAACCATTGTTCTTCCTTGAATTTGAAGTAGCCTTCTCTTCATCAAGTCTGGTCTTCAAACAACACTTCTGTAAAGTCTTTTCATACTCCAAAAGTATTCGGCTACTAATAGATCATCAACTTCATACTCGACACTGATGAATAAACATGTGATTGAATTGTCTAATTTTTAATTCTCTACTCATCTAGATTAAGTGTGTATGTCAAATGTCAAATGTTAGAAGATGCTCTTAAATCATATGTTGTAAACCTGGAAGTTCGGGAACCTGGGAATCTGAGATCTTGAATGCTCTGATACCAAATGTTGGAAAATAGGTAGGCTCATAATTAATATCACAGGTCCATAGTTCCATAGGTTTCCAAGATCTACAACACAGATTCCAACAATCTTCCAATATTGACAAAACATGAACATACCACACTGAATCATACAAATGATGAGAGAAAGATAGAGAAAGATTAGACAACATGTGTAAACTGTTATGTAAGCCACTGCTTACTCACACTTTCATATATAGAAATGTCAATTTACAATGTGCGAGCAAATATCTCAACCACTCTATGTGAACGGAAATAGATGGAAGAGTGTATGTGCAGAATTTACAAAAATATTCAGATGTAGGAACAAAAATCTGAATCTGTATGAGATGTATGACCTGATAGGTTGTAGAAGAGTGAATATGAGTGACAAAAAGAGGAAAGATCAGTGTGAAACTGATATCCAGCAAACCCTAATCTGATTTTGGGCTATGGAAGTCCCTAAATCAGATGTGTGTAAGAAAGATCACATACTTATAGACTTAGCATAGAATGCTAACATGTTGCTGACAGAAATCCTCATACTCATATGGAAACACCTTCTCTAACACCTCATCTGAACTTGGATGTAGCATGCATGTACTGGTTCTCCTTTAGATATACCGAATAGGACTCCTCCTCATATGGATGCCACTACCTCCATAAACTCCAAGTAGTACCTATGTGCATAAAGAGAATATGTACCTGAATCCTTAACATAAGCTGCAAATCTTATGTTAAGCTCCATCCAATGTCTTTGAAGTACACCGAAATCTTCATGTAGAAGACAATCTTCAAATACATTATGCAGATGGTTGATCCACACCACCAAGCTATTGATGGGCAAGTCCTCTCCATAAGCAAGAGTGTGAGCACACTCTTCTCCAAGAAGAACTCCATAGTTGCTCCTCAACATGCTCCTAGAATGTACCATGGTTGCCCCATGTGTGCTAGAGCACCACCTCTACTGAGGACCAAAGCTGGTGTTGCGATTGGTGTAGGATGATCTAGAAAAAGACCACTAGTCTTTCTTTTATGGCCTTCCAAAGATCTTGCGAAAAACTCATGTAATAAAGCCGATTTTCATTGCTAAAAGCTGGATCGCTTTATTTTAAGTGAGTTTGCTTTATTTTTAAATTTGCTTTTAGCTAACTTTAAAAACAGCTTCTTGACGTGCTTTTTCACACTTTTGACTACCTGATGAATGATTTGACAACATTTTTATGATCCTTATGCCGAGAGCTATCATACGAGGTCAAACCCCCTAAATTAGTAGAAAATTAGGATTAGGGTTTTCTCCCAAATTTGATCTCTGATGACTGAATGTCATATACCATTGGAAAGCTCTTTTCAATCTCTATAAGATAGGCTCATAAAAATTTTACTGATTTTTGTGCCAAAAATGAATAAGTACCAAAATTAGGGTTTTTGCCCTAAATGGATTTTGGACTGAGGTGACATTGTTTTCCAACAACTTGTATATGTTTATACACATACACATACATATGCACATACATATATATACACACGCATACACATGTATACACATATATATGCACATACATACACACACATATGCACATACACACACATGCACATACATACATATACACATATACATGCACATACACATATACACTTACACATATACATGCACATACATATACACACACATACACATGTACATGCATATACACATATACACTTACACATGCACATGAACATACATACATATACACACACATACACATGCAGATGCACATAGACATACATACACATATGCACTTACACATGCACATGCACATACATACATACACATATACATATGTACATACGTACATATACACACACATATTACACACATATACATGCACATACATACACACACATATGCATATACACATACACACACATACACACATACACATGCACATACATACATACATATACACACTTTCACATGCACATACATACATATACACACATATACATGCACATACACACATATACACATACACTTACATATATACATGCACATACATACATGCATATACACACATACACATGCACATTCACATATACATACATACACTTACACATGCACATGCAGATACATGCATATACTCATATACATATGCACATACATACATGCATATATATACATAGATACATACATATACATGTATGTAGACACACCTAGACATATAGATATATACCTAAAAATGTGCATATATACATTTTATATACACACAAGCACACATAAATATGAATGAATTATATAATTAAAGTAATAAAACACATGCTTAATATAAACAATAATAAAAATCAATAGAACAAGCATTTTCATTACTTAATACCATACACACAATTCAAAACATAACTGAAATGAACAATATATAGATAAAAAATATAAACTTTTAATTTTAAATAGATGCATATATATATATATATATATATATATATATATATATATATATATATATATATATATATATATATATATATATATATATATATATATATATATATATATATATATATATATATATTACTTGTTATTAGATTTTGATAAATCAGAGGGCACTCCACCACCTCCTATCCATGCAACAACTTCACATGTGTCGTCCGATAGGAATTATGATGAATTTTACTATCAAGAGCATATTATATGTTGGTGTAACTCTTGCTATAGCAGGTGTCAAAGACCATGATTGGAATGTATTGAACATGAGGCCAAGTATGGTACTTTCGAGCGTGCACCACCACTTGGTCAATGTGATAATGCTTGGGTATGTATTTTTTCTATAAATTAATGTCATTATTTTATTTAAAAACCATATACAAAATCAAATTAGTGTTGATATACAAGAATTCTTGCTCGATGATGATGACTATGATAATAATTCTCATACTCATAATGTTAATATACCTCATACATGTCATGGACTTCCTATTCATCAATTACAAGCAGAGGTTTCTAGAATCTTCTACCTCCTAGTTTAGAGACTAAAACGGCTGGAGATTATCCATTGCCAGCTTGTGATCGTTTGCTAGTACAAACATATGATAGAAGAAGATATGGAGGATGGAATAGAGGAACACTTCTTTAGATGGAGAGGTTTTTAACTTTTGGGGTAATCGCTATATGATTGCTCCATCCACTATTACTAATGTTGGTCGTGTTCTCTTTATTGTAGAGGATTTATATGTGCCTCCTGATTCTGAAGTCACTCTTATGTCATTTTGTGGTCCTATACATGGATGGGGAGATTGGCATCGACTTGCACATTACGTTCAAAGCATGAGTACTTATGGAGTATGCTTGAGTGCAACATCCCTTACTAGTAGAAGGATTTCACATGCAAAAAATGAAAGATTATATATTGATGGAAGATCTTACATGCATGGAAATATAGCAGGTTTAATAAATAGTAGTCGAGGGTTACATAATAGTTCAAGGACTAATTGCACATTTGAGGAGCGTGAAAATATTCATGAATCACCATACATGAGTAGAGATGTATCAAGATACATAGTTATCAATGCTATTACTACACTACATGCTGGTAATGAATTATTAGGGAATTATGGATGGCATAGACCTCCAAGAGCCCTTTTAGCTAGAGAGAGAATGAAAACTTTCTATCCATATTTAATAAATTATATATTTAATTTTATGTTTAAAGTTTAGTTTTTATTCATTTATAGAATATTAATGATTTTTATTCATGTGTGTAGATTCCAACATATGATGTTGATGATATTCCTCCACACCATTCACAATTACCAGTAAGACCTCATTTATCAGAAGCTTCTATGAAGAGGCTATCCAAAAGTTATCTTGTGGAATATACAAGGTTGAAAGACTTATATTCAAAAGGAAATAAAGCATAAGATTTGTGGGACAATGATGAAGATGATGGCATGGTAGATTTTATTGAGGATTGGTATCAAAATGACAGTGAGATTGATATTTCTAAAAATGAGAAATATCTTCAAGAGGAATGTCTAAAGCATGTATATGAAGGAAGTCGTTTGACACACGATGTAGCTCAGTGATGAGTAGCACCTTCTTTAATGTCAATCCGGGAAGACGTGAGGTTGGTATGATGACCTCGAGCAAGTGAAGGCACAAGTGCGTGAGTGAGAAGCACACAAACATGGACACACATACACACACACGTGCACACATGGCAAGAACAAAGAGAAGGATAATGGAGTTCTTTTAGATTACTTCCAAAATGCTCATACAAGTTCAATTCTATTACAAGCTAACTCAAAAATGAGCTCTCTAGCTCTATTTATAGTTTTTGACTAGCTTTGGCCCTATCCAGACCTAGTGTCCGGCCTAGTTAAAAATTAGGTTCTAGGGCCTATTTGAGGGCTCAAATGGAGTCTAAAAAATATGAAATTTGATAGGTAGATACTTCTAATGCTCCTCAAGCTCAAGGACTCCTTGGCTTGCACAAAATGGAGCTAAAAAAAGGTGAAATGGTATTTATAATGATGTACAGTGACTAGATTCACTATTTAGGAAGTATTACTTCATGCCAAAATTTGGACGGCCTACTTGCCAGACCTTCGTTGACTACTTTGTCTGCTTGTGCTTTCTCTTTGCTCTAACTCCCTTCTTTGACTTCCTTGTCTTGTGAGTCCTTGGGTACCTTGACTGATGCCAACACCCGCCCCCCTCTCTCGCGTCGGTCGTCTCTGACAGACCCTTGTTGAGTGGATCATTGGATATATTAATTCACGACATCAATCGCCAAGTGATGTTCTGATAGTCTCAGTCCTTTTGCCAAATTGGTGAGTAGGGCATCCCAGTCTACTGGCCCAGGAACTTCCGGATGTGGCATATGTAACTTTTCTGAATGTAGAGCCTCTTCCACAGCAAATAATTGTAATAAATGAGATGGTCTGGGAATGAATATCTCAGAATGATATTCCCAGAACCCAGTGATAAACATTTCCTCAAATGTTTGCTTGAAGCAGGCTGGTAGATACTTGATACGAGCATGTAGTTAGATCTTCCAGTGTGAAGCCATGAGGGAACTCTAGGTCGGTGGGTATAGGTGGAAACACCATATTCGGTCCGTCTGTGCTATCCCTTGGTAATCTGATAGTGAATGGTTGCACTCGCCTTGGAAGTCGGGGAGTTGTCTCTGGTGTCAATGTAGCACGGCGGGCCTGTGCACAGGGCATCTGAACCGCTCCTCTCATTTTCTTGGATGGAGGCCTAGCGGTTGATAATCTGCATTGAAATTCTTGCACCCTCGTCCAAACAAGTGCCCTTTGAATTGGCACATCATATGCCAAGCATCGGTACACAATCCTTGTGAGAGCACAACAACCATAAAGTACTGACTTTTGGTTCTTATACCACCGTTGATGTGCCAAGTGTATTTGGTCAATAATCCAATGAGGCATGTTGATTGTCAAATCGAAGGCGTCTGCTAAATATAGACTGAACCAGATCTTCTTGGGTGGCAACGTGAATCTCTCTTGAGCAGGGAACGCGAAATGTTGCATGCACATTCGGAGGTGAATGGCAATAGTTGGTGTCATTGCCACCATGTCCTTGAGTTTAGTCAGGTTCCTGTTTTTCATGTTGTCTGGGACCATTGACTCCTTCTCTGTGGGGATATGCATGCCTTTCATGTCGAGAGCTTCCCTTACCAAATTGTTTGTCAATTTGAAGCGCTTCAGTTCATTACCTCTTGTGAGAGATGGTAGGATAATTTTTCTCTTTACTGGGAGTGAGGGTGCTAATCAAATATGAACACCTTAGAAAGTCCAGCTTCGGTAACTGGGCTTTGAAGTAATCATATAATCTCGCCTTCTTCCATATCGGTTTCAACCCTTCATTATTTTGAAGTCTCTCAAACTCTCTGGTAAAGAAATGATATCGACCCCAGCGTCCGTTGAACTCTATTTTTGCCTCCCACAAGTAAGTGCCTTCTCCAAGAGGTCCTGCCACATCACTGAACCAATGCGAGTTTTTGCTGACTGGTGATGTGTGCCCTTGGGGAGGATTCTGAATGGGTAGGGCATGTAAAGCTCTCAATGCCAGCGGTCTTTCCTTCAACTCTTCCTCAATGGGAAGGCTTTCAATGTCCACAATCTGAGGGCTAGTGCCTGCCTGGGAGCTAGTTCCTACAGCCTCGGCCATGTTGAAGGGACTGGTCACCAGTTCTGTGAGAATATACAAATGAATGTTAACATTGCAAATGGACACCAAGTGGTCACTTGTCCCCGTTACAACATTAACATGAGGTTTTAGTGATATGTTAGTTAGTTAGTGAGTGCTCGGTGATTGTGGGTGTAGTTAGTGGATGGATTGTCCTAAAAGCTAAATGGAAAGATGCAGCGTGAGAATGATGCTGTTAGTAGGTGGAGGTGAATTTACAAGTGGGGGTCAGGGGGTTTATTACAAGCTTTGGGTAGCCAAACACAGTGGATGGCTTTCGGTTTTGGTTTGGTGGAGACTCTTGAGGGCTTTGTGAGAGTGTCTGCTTGGAAATGAGGCTTTTTAGGGACCCATTTACAAGTGATTCTACTCGTGCTCATGGGTGAATATGTGTTCGTGCGTGATGTGTAAGAATGGGTATCAGATGTTCGAGTGAGTGAACCATGTTGTATAGGGTGTGGTCTCTATGTAGTTATTTGAGCCCGCAAGCAAGTCTTAGGCACCCAAATTTGTCTTGATTGTGGGCTAGCCTTCATTGACTTCTTGGGTACCCAGGTAGACTTCACTTGCATAGGAGTATTTTGGGAAGACTTCTTATTAGTGTCATGCTGTTGATCACTAATGGGAAGTTGAGCCACTTGTTGTGGCTTGATCACAATAGGATGCTCGCCTTTCCGCACCCACATTTGTTTTGGTGGCTGGGACACCTTGCTTCGTACTTTCTTTTGGCTTTGAGCATAGGTAGTCTGCTTCTTCTGCCTTTTATCTGCCTCTGGTTGCTGCATCCCGATGGCCTTTGGAAAAGAAGGGAGTTCCATTGTATCCTTGACTTCTTTGTTTAGATAATCATCCCTCTGCATCACATAGTTTTGGACAAGAATAGCATGGTCATCTTCATGTGTACTCCTAGAAGGACCAAGAGTGTGCGGCTTTCCTAGTTCGTTGAGTGCTCCATTATCTAACTCAACTATAATTCGACTCTGATCTACCCATACCTGAAGAAGTCCACTTCTTAGGTTTAGGTTGACTGCATGATCATAGATCGAGTCTTGACCCAAGACAAGAGGCTCAGTGAGATCCTCATCTTGACACACTAGTACTTTAACTGTCATTAGAACATCTTGAATGTAGAGGGGAAGTTCCACCTCGCCCATGCAAGGGGTCTCCACACCTCCCAATCCTATGAGATATGATTCTATAGGATTGACATTTAATTTCAACTCTCGATAGTAAGAAAGTTTAACAGCACTAGTGGCTGCACCTGAGTCAATCAAGGCTCGTACAGTCCTTGCACTCTTTCCTTGTCCTATCTCTAAGGTTACAAAAGGACGTCGGTCAACTATTCTATGGGGGCTTACATTTGAGACTTCACACATAGCCATACGATATCCTGGATCCGCATAGTCATCTGTCCTAGGCTGATCTCATCCTTGTCTTCTCATCTTCATTCTTTGGATGCGTTCTAAGGCTTCTGCCTGTGCTTCTTCTCGAACTCGTTTTTCCTCTTCTTTACATTTCTTGGCAGTGTTGAGTCGATTGAGCATTTCCTCAGTGAGGGGTTCTTGATATAGTTTGACTCTGCATCCACTTATGTAACTAGGGAGAACATCGCCTTCTAAAGTGGCTAGCTGTACTGCTCCACTAGTCAAGATCCTATTTATGATCATAGGTCCATAGCCTCTCTTCTCTAATTTTCTCGCATGTTGCTTCAAAGTGTAGACTAACACTAGGTCTCCTGCTTTTAAGCCTTTATCCTTCACATGTGCGTCAAAATATGCTTTTTGCCTCTTCTTGGCTGCATATATTCCTGCTGCCGCTCTCAATCATGTTTCACCCAATCGTTCAAGATCAAAGATTCTAGAGGAGAGCTCATGGCCTGTCCAATCATGCTCTTGTGCTAATTTCAGTGTAGGTATCAAGAAGTCCAATGGTAGCACTGCATTTTGATCGAATACCATCTGAAAGGGTGTGGCTTGGAGTACCGTTTTATAGGCAACTCGGTATGCCCAAACAGCATGGTGTAGCTATTTGTTCCAATCAGAGTGTTTATTATTCACCAATTTAGTCAGCACATTGCATAGAATCTTATTTGTGCTTTCGGCTTGCCCATTAGCTTGTGGATGATAGGGGGCAGACTTCTTGTGTATAACCAAGAATTCTTGGAGAAGATTTTCAATAACTTCATTCAAGAAGTGAGTGCCTCTATCACTTACTAGCTCGATAGGTAGCCCGTATCTAGTGAACACATTCTCAAATAAGAACTTAGCGGTCGTTTGAGAATCGTTCTTTGTTGTGGCTTTTACTTCTGCCCACTTGGTCAGATAGTCCGTGGCCACAATAATGTATTCTGCATGTGAACCCTTAGCTGGGGGATTAATAGGACCTATAAAGTCTATTCTCCACTTAGAGAATGCACGTCCATCCATCATAGGTTTCAGAGGCATCTCATCTTTGCGTATAGGATACTGAGTTTGTTGGCAAACATCACACCTCTTCACATAGGTATGTGCATCCATATGAAGGGTTGGCCACCATAATCCTGCAAATAGGATTGCCTTGATCACCCGATCTGGTCCAAAGTGTCCTCCTGCTACACCCTGGTGAGCAGCTTCCAAGATCTTAAGATATTCACTCTCGTGGACACATAATCTAAGGTAACCATCTTTACCACGCTTGTATAGATTATCACCAATGAGTGAGTAATCTAGGGCTTCTTCTTCTAGACTTCTTTGTCTGGCCAATGTCATATCTTGTGGGAATGTTTTCGTCCTCAAGAAGGCTACTAGTTGTTCACTCAAATTTGGCACTATGGACACTTGATAAAGAGTGGCATGTTCCGCAGGTGGTTTAGTGCAGCAGATCGGGCATTCCTTGCACAACTTATGGACATCAGCCTCCATAGTCGGCCAATGCACTCCGAGTCTCCTTAGTGTCTGTAGGGTCTTTTGCTTTGGGTAGTGTTGCTCTAATGCACCTACATGTGCTAATTGCAACCATTTAGCATACTCATCTTCTTCCACACAACAAGCCAATATTCCTTGATCTGTATGCTTGTACATACTTCCAGCCATGATGTGGTATTTTTGGGCTTTTACTACCTCCCTATCTTGAGTGTTTATGACTGGGTGGTTAGGCCCATATGTCAATACCGGCACTAATGGCTTAGCCCATTGAGGTACAACTTCCATATTAAACAAGTAAGCATCAGGAAGGTCATCTGATACTCCTTGTGGGGCTTCTCTAGATGTGAGCCTAGAGAGATGGTCTGCTCTCACGTGAGTCTTTCCTTTCCTCACCACAACCTCAAAGTCGTATTCCATTAGCAAGAGAAATCATCTCACCAATCTACTTGTATTGCATGGCTTGTTCACAAGATATAACAATGCTTGATGGTCAGTAAAAAATTTAAACTTATTTGCAAGGAAATAGTGTCTAAACTTTTTAACCGCATACACCATGCCTAATCCTTCTCGTTCAGTGGTGGTATAGTTTCGTTCAGCTGCATTCAACTGTCTACTAGCATAGGCAATTGGAAGATCCATATTACCTCCACCAATAGGTTGTGCGAGTACACATCCAATGGCATAATTGGATGCATCTACATGAACATGAAAGGGTTTACTCCAATCTGGTGTGGTCAAGATTGGTGTTGAACACAATCTTCTTTTGAGCTTGTTGAAAGAGTTTTCACATTCATCAGTCCACTCAAAGTTAGTCAAAAGTCCGTACAGAGGCTTGACAATGATGGCGTACATGTGTATAAAGCATCGGTAATAACCACAATGCCCCATGAAAGCTTGTACTTCCTTGACATTCTTTGGCCTAGGTAGCTTTGCGATGGCTCTTACTTTCTCTTCATCAGTGGATATACCATTCTTTGACACTATGTGTCCTAGAATCTTGCCTTGCCTGACCATGAAAACACACTTTTCTGGGTTCAGGCAGACTTGATATTCTCTACATTTGTCAAAGATTTGCTTAAGTTCAGGTATATGTGTTTGTCTAATGTTGGAATGAGCACAGATATCATCAACATAGACTTCCAAATTCTTCCTCAAGAACTCTTTAAACACGTGGCACATCACTCTTTGGAAGGTTGCAGGAGCATTGGTAAGTCCGAATGGCATTACCCTAAAAGAAAATATGCCCCACTCCGTGGCAAAAGCTGTCTTATGCTGATCTTCTGGAGCTATGGCTACCTGCTTGTAACCAGAAAATCCATCAAGGAAGTTGTACACTTCCTTGCATGCTACTCTTTCTAGTAGATGCTCAGTGATAGGAAGCAGATAGTTATCTCGAATAGTGGCTACATTAACCTTCTTCAAGTTAATGCACACATGTAGCTTTCCATTCTTCCTGGGCACCACTACGATGGGGGATACCCACTCAGTGTGCTCAATTTCATAGATAAATCCGGCTTCTACCAATCTATCTATCTCCTGCTTGATCTTAGCAGCATAGTTATCGTTATATGTGTATGGCTTTTGTTTAGAGGGTTTGGCATCTGAGGTCATGGGAATAGTGTGTGAGCATATGTCAGGGTCTACACCTTTCAAGTCCTTGTAGCTCCAAGCAAATGCATCTCTGTATTCTCTTAGCAGGGCAATCAACTCTTGCTCTTCTTCTTCCGTCAGGTCATGCCCTATGTAAGTGCATCTCTCCTCTCCTTCTTCTATGGCTACAACTATTTTCTTGGTGGTTTCTTTGTTATCATAGGCCTCCTGTGATTGTGCTTCATGTTTAGGCATTCTTACTATGACTCTTCTATTGTCTATCTCATACTTTTTGAAATTGTCAGGGACCTCAAACAAAGACTCTTCTTCCTCTGGTGTGATTTCTCTCTTCTTCCTTTTCTTTCCTTCATCCTTAGGGGTTACTTGTGTGGTTAATCTTACGTCATTTGTGAGCTCTCCATGTCTCTGAGGGCGAGCTTCTACTTCATAGAAGTATTCTTCATCTGATGCAAATGGTGGATCCATAATGATTGACTCTAAATTGGAGTCACTTGCATCCTCAAATGCATCAGGGCTAGGTTCGCATTCTTCTAGAATTGAGTCTCCCATAATTGGCTCTATGGAGAAGACTGAAATGTCATAGCCATCCTCATCACAGTGGGGTGTCCATTGTTCTTCATTGATGGCTACATCCATGGTTGCTAAAATTTCTGCCCAACCATGAGGTTCAAATTCTTCATCTGGGAATACTATAGGTGCATATGCTGGGTCTTGAATTGATCTATGGGTTTCTTTCACACCTACCTCTCTGGCTTTTTCTCTCTTCTCTTCTTCTACTGCTACTTTGCACATCCATAAATGGGTGTCTTCATGCATCCATGAGGATCCTGATCCTATGGAATGCACTGACTCGGTATCATCTTTAGCTCTATGGATGGGATTCCATTGGATAGGAGGGACATCTCTATGAGAGTAATCTTTGAGATTAACTTTGGTCCTGACACCTAAGTGTTGCAAGTACAAGGAATTGGTTCCCCAATCCTGTACCACTTGAAACTACCGCATAAATGGTCTTCCCAAAATCATCTCATAGGCATGATTTTTGCTAAAGTCACATATAGCAAATGTATGCTCGAACTCTACACCACATGTAGTGAGAGTTATTCCTTCTAGCAAGCCTAAGGGTCTTTCTATGTGACCATCGGCCATCTGCAATTTCATCCTCGTGGGCCTGAGTGCTGGCTTGCCCAAACGCTTCCATAGGGAAGTGCTAGCAATTGCAACTCCTGCACCAGAGTCCAGAATTGCCTTGGTTGTGTATCCTTGATGGGTGATGGGAAGATAGGTGTTTCCTTCTTCTCCTTTGCTCATGTCTCCTATCTTGTCCAGAGGAATTTCTGGCACTGTTCTATGAGATCCTTCTTGGGAACGAGGTTTTGCTACTTCTGGCACTTGATTGGCGACATGTTTCCATAGCTATGGCCTAACTTTGAGTAGCTCTTCTAAAGTGAGATTGCACTACACTTTAGTTTTCTTTATTACCTCCGTATTCCTAGGTATGACTGAGTCTTCGTTTCTTACCATGACCGTGGGCGCTCTCATACAAGTAGACTTAGCTTCCCATGGGCCTGTGAAGTGGGGTAATTCATGTAAAGAATTAGACTCAAAGTCTAATCTCTCTTGAGATTGTGCACTCTCCCGCTCTCCATAAATGGATGGCATGTCTTGTGGGAATGGGTCATGTGCATCATCCACAAGTTCAATGGGAGAAGAGACTTCACTCTCTTTAGCCCATTTTTCTTCTTGAATCTCTCGTAGAAATTCTGGTGTGTACCGATTCAAAGAAGAAGATGTGTCTGGCTCTGTGGAGTTAGGCACATAGGCTTCCTGGGCAGGAAGCTTAGTATTTCACTTGCCTTTCCCTTATTTGGAGGGGTGGGTTCCTTTTTTGATTGTGCGATTAGTCTCTCCAATCTTTCTAGCAGTCCATCAAAGTGCAACTGTGTCTTAGCTGAACTAGAGATGTTAACAAGGCGACGGGCTTCAAACATGGTTTGAGCCAATTCCACCATCTTAGCACAAATTTTAGTTCATTTAAGCTCTAGTTCTGCTCTAGGGTAACACTTTTCATGATCGGTTACGTTTGGTCCTTCTTGGATTCTGGCCTGATATGCCTTAAGCATCATATTTAGGTCCTCGGGAGTCGGATCTGCAAATACTGATCCTACTCTAGGGGGTGGTGGGATTGTATGAGGCGGGTTGGAAGGTGGTGGATCGGATGGAGATGGGAATGGTGGTGGTGGGGTAGTGTGAGAGTGAGTTTGAGATGTAAGTTCAATTATCCTGGCTCTCGTTTCTCTTAGGCTTTCCTCGAGTTCACTCATCTTCCTTGCCCATTGTCTTTTCATTCTCTCACAGCTATCTCTCCAGGCTCTAGTTCTCTTCTTGGTTATGCTTTCAGTTTCACTAACTTCGGCACTCTTTTCTTGGCCTACTCCTGGGTTTTGCTGCAAAGCCTGGGCTCTAGTGACCACTTGCACTGGTGCAGTGGAAGTGACACTTCTTGTTGAGTCTACAACTAACCCTATAACGTTAATAGGAGTGATTTTTGGCATATTATTGGGATTCTTTGGGCAATCTCGTAAGAGATGCTCTTTTCCGCAATCTTGACAAAAGCCCTGTATTATTACTGACTGGGGTTATGTAGGTGCAAGCATTGGGCAATCACAAATGAGGTGATCACCCTGACATCTGTAGCATGGTCGTCTAGGGAATGGGGGTCTTACTTGCCTAGGTTGAGGTCTAGGGTTGGGATTTGCGTACATGACATTTGCATACTCTGGGTCCCAACTAGGTTCACTCGGTTCTTCACTATAGTAGGACTCACCATGTTCAGGAGACTGCATGTAGTAAGCCTGGGGGCTATCAATATGTGTAGAATCAAAGCTATGGACACTGGATCACTTTCTGAAAGCAATGGTGTCACTGGCACTATGGCTCTATTCAAGTTCTCTTCTGCAGCTGCATACTTTACTGGGATCACATTGGCTAGAGCAGGAGGTTGTTGGGCTAGCACTAGTTGAGGTCTCTACTGGGCCTGATATTGTGGTTGGTAAGTCTGTTGAGGCCTAGCATACTGTTGTGGTGGGTACTGGTTTTGGTATCTGCCCTGTTGTGGATATGTTTGAGGGTAAGTTTGCCTAAACGCTTGCTTATTGTATGGGCAATCTTGTGCTGTGTGATTAGTGTATCTCCGTTCTGTGGTGCAGTATTGGCTACTGGGATTCACTTGGGGTTGAGCCATGATGGGACATACGTTCGCCATATGGTCACCTCCACAAGTATAGCACCGTTTAACTAGGGAAAATCTTGGAATTTGTTTGCTAAAGACACCTAGTTTTTGAGCTACCTTCTCAGCGAGTTCCTCAATAGATGTGGATTGTGTGGAAGAGAGGCTAGTAGAACTATCTGAATCTTTGTAGATTTTTGAAAGCTCTAGTTCCTCCCCTAGGTTATCCTCGATATCAATGCACATGCGTACACACTCCTCTATGGTCCTAGGGTCTTTCAAGTACACATATGATCTCAACTTTGTACTTAGCAGTCCATCTAGGAATAAAGCCACTTGTTTGGCTGGTGTGGGTAACTCAGAAATAGGACATCTTTCTAGATATTGCCTAAACCTTCTTCCTGCAAGTCTAACCGTCTCTTGAGGGGTTTGCTTGAAGCTATGAATCAGTGAGGAAGTGTTATGCCTTATGCCACTCTTAGAGAATTCAATAATGAAAGCCTCTAGAAGTTGGTCTATGTTCCTGAAGTGTCTTTCATTTAGTGGTTGAAACCACGTAAGAGCGGTGTTCCTAAGGGTTAGACCAAAGGCATTGTATTGCGTGAGTAAGTCCTCCACTTGTTCAACTCTCAAGACTTGCCTAAATTCGACCACATGATCGTATGGGTCTCCAGTGCCATCGAAGTAATTCTTCATTGACTTTACCAGCTGGGTTGGTCTCAAAGTCCTCGTGTGCTCTCTGGGTCTTGGTAAAGGGAATTCATCTACATTTCTTGGATGTCTTGGAGTTCTAAGTCTTTCAGGTTCCACTCTATCTGTTTCTGTTCTCATTCTTTCTCTTCCCAACGGGTTAGCGAAACTCACTTCTGGCCTATCTCTACTTCTATCCCTTTGGGCTCCATGAGCTTGGGATGTTCCCACTCCTTGGTGGCCAAAAGAGACATTAGACCTTGGTTGGGGAAAAATGAATTCTCTCTTCCAAGTGTAGGCATGCCTACTGTGCTCTGTGACCACAAATATGCTTTCCGAAGTGTTGTCTAAATAGGTCACTTTGCCTGGGCTATCAGGATCTTTGAATTCATAGATCGTGATCGTTCCTATCTCATTAGGCTGAACATGCTTATACCTCCAAAAGGCTTCATCGGTCTCTCGGTTCAAGAGCAGATCTATGCTCTTATTATCCTGGGGAATCCACTCTGGTGTGATAATTCTAGTAAGAACAGATTTACCTTGAGGTGTTTTAGGCTCTCCACCTATGTTTCCTTGCTCTAGGTCATCTATGTCGGTCTTTGGGATCACATTTCTGAATTCATCCGTCCTATCTGGGTGACTGGTGACTACATATATGGTTCCTTCTTTGTCCAAGTATGCTCCATTTTCAAACTTGACTGCTGGACGTTCTAGACCAATGGGTTGATCTGGGTTTTTGATTTGGACCACAGATCTTCCTAGGCCGTTCTCATAGATGCTATCACCTAATCGGTTGGTCCTGAGGTATTCCAGCTGCGTCTTGTAGGGGCCTTCTACCCTATGTAAATATGGCACACCTGAACTTCCTGTAGGTCTCTCCATACCTTGAGACATCTCAGACTCACTAGTTTCAGAGCTAGGGTAGTGAGAGTGATGGCTCAACTGCTGGGCCCAAGACCTAGCAGTATGATTGACACTAGCCTCTAAAGACCTAAGACTCTGTCGATATCTCCCTAGGTGTCGTCCTGATCTAAGGTTCATATGCTTAGCTGAGCAATCCCAATTTTTACCCCAGGTACAACCCCATTGCCGATCAATTTGTATTAGCCACTTGGTTCTTTTTAGTTGATTATCGTGTTTATGATCTTGTCTAATATCACGTCGTCAGGAATACATGATTTAATTTCCGCACTTTAAGCTGAACGTTCCACATTAAGTTCTTTTGCTTTAAAGTTATCGGTCACACACAGGTTATCTCTTGACTTGAACTTGATTTCTTAGATAGTCTTGACTTGTCTCATGCCTATCATTGCCCTGCCTTACTTCTAGCACTATTCAAGTGTAGCCTAAGCTAGGAATTGACAAAGGGAGTTGAGAGTATTCCAACCTCACTTGCAGATCCCTTGCTTTGGATGCCTTCTAGTGCTCTCGGTGGACCTGTAAAAGTCCCAAAGTTAGCTTAAGACTTAGATTCAAATGACTTAACAATTCACTTCCATTCATGCAATTTAAATATCAATCTGCCCTATGTCTTTATGGCAAACAATTCTAGGGATCCCCTGGTTTTGTTCCCCCTGGATATGGTCAACTTCAAAATACTATATCTAGTAATCCTGAGGAAGTTATGTTTTGGTTGTACTCCCCATGAGCTTTCCAACAAAACAAGAATCACAACAAACGGATTTCGTATGAGGAAGTTATGATAGTTCAGGGTTTTGGAGTTAAAACAAGGTTCAAACAAGCTAACAGTTCACAGGATTTTTCTCAAAACACATGTGTAGGGACCTCACAAATCACTAATTGCTTGATAAGTATGCCCAAAATTACCCCAAAAACTTGGAATAAAAAAAAACCCTAGAAATTTGGCCGAAAATGCTTGTCAATCACGATTGACAGAGGTGTCTGTCGGGGCCTGTCGATTGCGATCGACACGTCAGTCACGATTGACAGAGTCGGTCGTGGGTCCTGTCAATCGTGATCGACACTTTTTCCGTAATTTTTGCCGTGATTTCAATCGATCGGGGATGTGTCCATCGCGATAGACACGTGGCAATGCAAGTTTTGGTGTCAATCATCAAATTTCAGTCGGTCGCAATTGACAGTGTCGATTGCGATTGACTGAATCCTATGTGGCAGTCGGTCGGTCGTGAGGTCTGTCGGTCGCGATTGATAGAGGCTGTCGGTCGCGATTGACAGAGGCTGTCAGTCGCGATTGGCAGAGGCTGTCGGTCGTGATTGACAGAGAAACTCAGAATTTTTTTACTGTTTTAGGTGATTTAGAGTGTGTTCATCTTGTGTGTCATTTACCAAATAAGCGATTTCTCTATCGATCGCGATCGACAGGGGTCTGCGACACAGAGACAGGGCCGAGCTTTTTCATACCTGCGCAGCCTGCTGGAGATGGTGGGATAGCCAGATCCTGCAAGAAAACTCAAGAAACATGCAAAAAGAGTGCACGCAAATCGCTCTCTCGCTCTCTCTCACAAGTGGAATGAGGGAAATGGAAGGGAGAAGGTGATATGATCAAATTTTTCGCGATGATGGAGATGGAGGTGGGAGATGGTGAGGATGATATGGTGATGATGATTATGAAGTAAGAAAGAGAAAAATAAAGAAAAGTAAAGAAATTACCTACAACGCCAACGTCTCAACTCTACGTCTTACCATCACACGCTCGTCCTCGAAGCTCGTTCCCCGGCAACAACACCAAAATTTGGTGTAGCTCAGTGATGAGTAGCACCTTGTTTAATGTCAATCCGGGAAGATGTGAGGATGGTATGATGACCTCGAGCAAGTGAAGGCACAAGTGAGTGAGTGAGAAGCACACAAACATGCACACACATACACACACACGTGCACACACGGCAAGAACAAAGAGAAGGATAATGGAGTTCTTTTAGATTACTTCCAAAATGCTCATACAATTTCAATTCTATTACAAGCTAACTCAAAAATGAGCTCTCTAGCTCTATTTATAGCTTTTTACTAGCTTTGGCCCTGTCTAGACCTAGTGTCCGGCCTAGTTAAAAATTAGGTTCTAGGGCCTATTTGAGGGCTCAAACAGAGTCTAAAAAATATGAAAATTGATAGGTAGATACTTCTAATGCTCCTCAAGCTCAAGGACTCCTTGGCTTGTCACAAAATGGAGCTACAAAAAGGTGAAATGGTATTTATAATGATGTAGAGTGACTAGATTCACTATTTAGGAAGTATTACTTCATGCCAAAATTTGGACGGCCTACTTGCCAGATCTTCGTTGACTACTTTGTCTGCTTGTGCTTTCTCTTCGCTCTGACTCCCTTCTTTGACTTCCTTGTCTTGTGAGTCCTTGGGTACCTTGACTGCTGCCAACACACGATCTAAGTGCAAACTTACTTATTCTCAATCTTCAAAATCATTTTGGATGGAGTAATGTATCTGTTTCAATGCTATTAAGGTATAATGTTTAATTTTCTATCTATTTACATATATACATGCATAAATATATACATATAAATACATGCATACATAGACATACACATATATATACATGAATGTATACACACATATAAACATACACACACATATACGTACATACACATGTTATGAGAGTAAAGTCAAATTATACATACCTGTCTTGAATGAAGATATTTTGTCCATCTAGCCTTTGGAATTGTCTGCCCAACCTTTAGAATCTTCTTGACACATCTTCTTCTCCTATTCTAGTCAACCTAGTACCTATGGTGCTAACTCTTTTATGAACTTTGCATACAAATATTAAGTATGAGTTAGCTATGGAGGTATAAAGTGGTTTGAAAAATAGAAGTAATTTATCTCGAAGATCTTGAAGGATGGAAGAATAATTTTAAAGGATGGGTGGACAAAAAGTGTTCAATCAATGCAGATATTTGTTTTTACCTTAGCTAAGGTAACGACAAGAACTTGCATTGAATGAACACTTTCTGTCCATCCATACTTTAAAACTATTCATCCATCTTCCAAAATCTTTGAGATAAATTTGCTTGTCTTATTTTCCAGACGACCTAATACCTCCTTAGTTAACTGATATTTAATCTTTGTAAACAAATGTAATTATTATTTAGCAATGCAGGTAATAGATTGACTATAAAATGGGAGACAATCAAACGATTCAATGGTCTAGATATCTATATGAAAGTCTACAAACCATAATAAACAAAAAGAAAATAAAAAACGAAATCAAATATTCACAACTACACATGCATACATACATATACATACATACATACACATTCATACATACATACACATACATACATACATACATACATACATACATACATACATACATACATACATACATACATATACATATATACACACATACACATACATATATGCATACACATATGCATACGTATATATACATACATATGCACATATAAAACACATATACACACATACATACATATACACATATGCATACGTATATGCATGCACATGCATATACACATCCACATGCACATACACATAAGCATACACATATAAAAATTATATGCATATATACATGTATATAAATATATGTATATTTATTTATTTATTTTTATTAATATGCCTTTTTTCTTGAACTTATAGGTTATTATCTGAAAAGTTTTTACCAGGTCAGAATATTCTTCCTACCTCACATGATGAAATGAAGAAGATAATCAACAATCTTGGTATAGATTATCAATGTATACATGCATGTCCTAACGATTGTATTTTATATAGAGGTGAATATGTAGAATCTTTGACATGTCCAAAATGTTAATCTCCTCAATATAAGGACGAAGAATGTAAAATCCCAAAAAAGGTATTCGGACATTTTCCATTGGCTCCATGGATTAGACATATGTTTCAAAGCCCCAAATTATCAAAGCTTTTGACATGGGGACATGATCATAAAAGTACTGATGGAATAATCAAAATTCGTCATGATATTGTTGCTTTTCAGCATATTGATTCTGCATGGCCTGATTTTGCACAAAATCCATAAAATCTAAATTTAGGAGTTGCATTACATGTGGTTAATCCGTTCTCCATGAAATCAAATAAATAGTCAACATGGCCAGTGGTAGTCATAAACTACAATCTTCTTCCATATCTTAGCATTAAAAAGGAACATTTAATGCTTTCACTTTTAATCCCATGAAAAAGGCAAGTTAAAGATATGAATATATATCTTGCTCCTCTCATTGACAATCTCCAAGAGTTATGGAGAGGTATTAATGTCATTGACGTATCGAAAAGCATCAATGAAAGATATATTATGGTTGTTGGTATTGTGGCTTGGACTATTCACGATTTTCTAGGATATGGTGTTTGTTCAGGTATTGATGTAATTTTTTTATTCAATATGCATACAAATAAATGTGAGTTAATCTAATTATATTTTTATCGTTTTCATGATGCAGGAATATCTACTAAGGCTTATAAAGCTTGTCCATATTGTGGTGATTGCTTGAGATCAATCTATAGTAAGAATCTAAACAAAAATATTTATCTTCGACATCGATGATTCTTGCCTGATGATCATCCATTAAGATCTAAAAGAGAAGTGATACATCTTAATGGAAAGCTTGAAACATGTCAGTGTCCAAAACCTATGACACCTATGCATTGGTATAAAAAATGGACAGATGGATCTCTGATATATATAGAATCAGAAATCTTTAGTGATGATGAAGATAATGAGAATGTGAAGAGAGGTAAAGGAAAATTGGCACTCGCATAGAATATATCAATATGGTATTCTTTGGAGTATCGGAAAGAGTTAAAAGTATGCCATCTTCTTGATCCTATGCAGATATTCAAGAATATTGGTTATTCATTATGGCACAATCTTCTTGCACTAAAAGATACCATAGGATCAAGGAATAATTTGAAGGATCAAAACTCAAAACCAAAGTTATGGCCAATTTTTGATAGACATCGACAAGAAATGACTTATGCACCTACTCGGGTACTTACCACAAAAGAGATACAGACGATCAACAATAGGATTCAATTGATTCAGACTCCTACAAAACATGAAGCATCTTTCTAGAACATGTTTCCTATGGATAATAAAAGCTTGTCTGGGTTAAAGACCCATGATTGACATAGCTTTTTGAAACATATTTTACCTTTGGTTATTGATGGATGTACAACAAAAGGAGTACGAGATGTGATCTATCGTTTTGGATCGCTTATAAGGTAATTATGACACTTTTATATTTAATATATATGAATATTTGATATCTTTTATTTTTGAATTAACTTCTTTATAATTTTTTTTAATGATATGTATAGGTGGATTACATAAAAAGATATTGACAAAAACGTGATCCCACAAAAGAAACGTGAATGGAAAGAGATACTATGTGTGATGGAGAAAGAGCTTCCTACTTCATTTTTTGATATTCAGGTTTATTTATTAGTCCATCTTGTAGATGAAATAGAGATTGCACGTGTTGTCAACACTCGATGGATGTTTTGTGTCGAGCGATTCATGGGAATATTAAAAGGTTATGTGCAACAAAGAGTGAAACCAGAAGGATCCATGGCAAAGGGTTGGATGCTTGAAGAGTGCATGTACTATGTTAGTGAGTACCTTGAAAGAGTTCATGAAGAAGCTCCTCGTGCATGGACCAATGAGTCTTCTTCAAAAATAACAGACGAGGTATTATCAGGTAAGGGAGTTCCATTTTTATTTACATTTCAAGAAAAAAATGATGTTTCTACTTTTGTAGCATATAATAGTGAATGCATGCAAGCATTCCTTAGTGAGTACAAACAGGAACTTCCAAATATCCAAAGTAAAAGACAGAGAAACAAAAGATATAGATGTAATCTCGATGATAATAAGATTATAAATATATATTCTCTAACAGATTGGCTATATACTCATTTGTAACGTGTCAATGCAAATAATGAAGAAATCTCAGATGAGCAGAGAGAGTTAATGATAGATTGTGAATGAAAGGTAATTTTATTTTAAGAATATTTTGGTTTTTTTCATATATGTATATTAGTTTCTCTTTACTAATTTAATTTCTTTTGCAGGCTCAAATGTTCACTAATATGTGGGCTTTTGGACAACATATTAGAATCAAAGCTATTGATTCTTTATGTAAAACAGAGGATTCTAGTATTGTTTCTTCTTTCAAGCAACTATCATGTGCTAGCTCTAAAGACATGAACCTTATAAATGGGAAACTTGGTTACATGGGAATTGTTATTGGTATCTACAAAATATCATTTCATACATTCAAACAGGTAGAAAAAAGTTTATATTTTTTATGATAGAGTTTATTATTTTTTTAAGCACCTAATAATGGTTTTTTGTTTTTATATATTTTGATAGGTCATTTTGAAGGTTGATTGGTTTCGAGCTGAGTATAAAGGTAGTAATTCCACATTGAGAAAGGAATTATCTAGGTTTTGGGCAATTGATTCTTCCAAGGTAATGTGATATACTAGAGAACCATATATTCTTCCTAGGCATATTGAACAAGCAGTTTTTTCTAAAAACCCTGATGCTCATCCTTGGTGGCAAGTCATTCATGTTCAACCTAGAGGTAGGTCATTGTTTGAACAGTTTATTGATAAAGAGATTCAAGAAATTCCTCTTGATGATTCACCATCAGATACTGATACATCAACATGTGAAAGAGAAATTAGAATCATTATACATGATAATGATACTAATCTTTTTTATGAAGAGGATAATACTCTACATGCTAATTCTATTGATGATAAAGAGGAATTACCAGAAATCGATATTAATCCATCAATAGATGATGTCATTCATGAGAACACAGATTTAACAATAGAAGAAATAAATGAAATCAATAAGCATAATGAAGATGAGATTATATTGATGTTTTACCAAAATGATGGCAATAATGAAAACATATGAGTAGATTAGATAGTAAATCCTACTCTATTTATCGATCAATAACTTGAATCATTTGAATGGATATCAAATAATAGATTCTTCTTTATTCAACTAGAATATCGATGAATCCTACTAGAGAGTTGAAATCATGTCATTTTAAGTTAGAACATGAAGCTTGGGGGTATGCCTAATTATTTTATATATAGCTTTATCTTCAAGGAGGAAATTTTGGTTATGTATGTATGCATATGTGTGTGTATTCATGTGTATTATATGTATACGTGTTAGTATGCACATATATGTGTTTCATGTATATGTATGTGTGTGCATGTATGTGATGGATGTTTGTGATTTGTACATGTATATATGTATATGTGTCTATGTGTAAACATGTACATGTAAATATGTATGCATGTATATGTATACATGTGTACACATAGGCATGTATGTGTGATGTATAATGTACATACTCCATTTTATATTTATGCAAGTGTATCTACATGATGTGTATGTATCTTTATATATATTATGATCCTCGTTGATTCGAGTAGCTATGTATAGAGGCATAAGGTTGGGAGGAGAGACATCTCTCTAGCAGGTGGTCAGAGGAATAGATGCAATGTGTACATATACTTCAATCATATGGCTAAAAGGCCGAATTAGAGTTTCAAAATTAGGTTTTTTAAAACTCTAATATCAAAATTAGTGTTTCTAAATTAGGGTTTATATATATATATACATACATACATATGTACATACATACATACATACATACATACATACATACATACACACACACACACGCATATATATATATATATATATATATATATATATATATATATATATATATATATATATATATATATATATATATATATATATATATATATATATATATATAGTTATTAAATGAGAGATATATATATTGTAATTTATATATTTTTAATATATATATATATATATATATATATATATATATATATATATATATATATATATATATATATATATATATATATATATATATATATATATATATACACACACACACACACACACACACACACACACACACACACACACACACATATATATATATATATATATATATATATATATATATATATATATATATATATATATATATATATATATATATATATATATATATATATATATATGTATGTGTGTGTGTGTGTGTCTACATGTGCGTATGCATGTGTGTGTATGTATGTGTATCTATATGTGCATATGCATGTGTTGTGTGTGTGTGTATATACATGTGTATGTGTATATATGTATGTAAATATGATTATGTGAGTCTATGTGTGTGTACATATGATTATGTATGTGTATGTGTATATGAGTATGTGTAGGTGTATGTGAGTATGTATGTGTCTATGTGTGTATTCATTATATGTGTGTAACTGCATGCATGTGTATGTGTGTATGTAAATGTGCATGTATGTGTGTGTATGTGTAAATGTGCATGTATGTGTATGTGTGTGTAAATGTGCATGTATGATGTATATGTGTGTGTATGCATGTATTTGTACCCCTAGTCGCACTCTTTTCTCTCTCTCTCTCTCATATACATACATACATAAACACACATACTCATATCCACATATATATACATACACACATACACATGTATGCATGTAACCTGATGTGCATGTATGTTTGTGTATATATGTGTGTGTATATAAATATGTTTATAAATATAAATGTAAATATATGTGTATAGTATGTGTGTGTGTGTATATATATAGTGACACATATAAATGTAACAAAAAAAGCAATGCATACGGTGCATTATCACGATAATGAGCCATAAGTGTTCACATCTCTTTTAGACACCATGTATTCAACCATCGAGTCCCAAACTCTATCTCAAGTGAACTAAGTACGTATTTTTTATCCCTCTCATCATGCTCACTACAAAAATAAAAAAAATCATGTAAATAAAACATAAGATATTTATTTCAATTTATATATAAGACCTGTACTTACTTCCACTGCAAGTGGACAAGGTGCAGGTAAGAGTCGCATAATGCTCACATTCTTCTCTTGAACTCCAATCCATTCCGTATATACACTATATTCCCCTCTGACTCTATATCACACTCCAGCCCTAGGGTGCCTATGCATGTCCTCATAGGCACTTGTGATGGAGAGTGTTAATCTCCAAAAGAACAAGTTGTAATTGAATTTAGAACTCCTCTATATCAAGAACAACTTCTGACTCCACTTAATTTAGAAAACAATCACCAAATTATCAGAATTTTGGCTAACTGTTGAAAACTGAAACTTCCTGGAAAGTCTGCTGCAGATTAATCACTCATTGACTAATCAATCCTGTAAAGTTTTTAATAAAACTTTGCACAATGCTTCGCCTTAAGGTTGCGCAACTATTCCAAGTTAAATTTCTCAAAATGATTGAGTATACTGTGAGAAATGTGTGAAACACTTTACCTATGTCTGAAACAGCTTCTTTGCAATGGCGACTTTGACACCTGTAATTTCTTAACACTGGTTCTCCCAAAGTAAATCCCGTTTGATCAAGATCTTTTAGCCATAGATGGCTTACCTCTCAACTTAGATTTTGAGCCCTCACTTGTGTAAAACTTTACACTGTGCACTGAGCAATGTTCATTTCTCTGAACATGAAATCTGCGCCAATTTTTACGACTCTCAGAACATCTTCACATATGAATGTTCCTAAACTAAATTCTCTCAGCCTGATTGCAATTAGCCTCTCAAATTCTAGTCATAGATAGATTAGCTATTGACTTAGATACATGCAAAAGGATTTCTCAAAAGATTAAACACAGAAGGAGAATGGGAGAGAAGATCGACGCGCCATTTCTGAACTTTTCACTTATCTATTTTCTTCATACATCTGATGGTTGATTTGTACAATGTACATCAACTAACTCATCTCAACTCTCTTCTCTATATCTCTCTATCTCTCTCTACTACAAACATGTACTTTAATATATATACAAGTCCTAACTCGTAACTACTTCAAGTATATTGAAGTATCTTAAAAGAACTAATGTACATTTGATTAAAGAGCTTTACTATCTGATTCTTTCCTTCAATTCATGACATTGATCTTCAATCTTCTCTTCATGTATTTACTTCTACCCTTTGTATAATCACAATTTGTTGATTGTCTTGCTCCAACAGCTCCCCCTCAATCATCAATTGTGATTATCTGCAACCTTTTTATTCCTGCCATATCTTTGAACTTCTGTAACTTTGGTCCATCTAAACTTTTTGTCATCATATCTGCAAGTTGATCTTTGGTAGGAGTGTGTATGACTTCAATCTCCTTATCAATGACCTTCTCTCTCAGGAAATGATATTGTATTTCAATATGCTTAGTTCTAGCATGAAACACAAGATTAGCTGCCAAGTATAGAGAACTCATATTGTCTCCACAAATGATAGGAGTACTTTGAATCACATCAAAACTCTTCATAAGTGTCTTTAGCCATATTACCTCCTTTGCAGCTTCCACCATACCTTTGTATTCTGCTTCTGTAGATGATAAAGCAACTGTATGTTGCTTCTTAGAACACCATGAAATCAATTTGTCTCCTACATAGCACAAATATCCATGTGTTGATCTTCTATCATCCACATTACCTGCCCAATCTGCATCACTATATATCTTCACTCTTGTATCAGAAGTAAATCCATAGTACAACCCTTCTCTGAGTGTACCCTTGATGTACCTAAGTACTCTTTGTCCTGCAATCCAATGTTCCTTTCTAGGACAATGCATAAATTGTGAAAGCACACCAACTGCATATGACAAATCAGGCCTTGTTAATGTAGCATAAATCAAGCTACCAACCAAACTTTGATAGAGCTTCATGTCTCTGAATTCTTCTCCTCCAAATCTAGACAATTTATGGTTCACTTCCAAAGGTGTAGGTGCAACCCTGCAATCTTCCATTTTAAATTTGGTTAGCAAATTTTTAAGATACCTTTCTTGGGTCACATACACTCCATGTTGAGTATAAGAAATCTCCATTCCCAAGAAGAATGATAAGTTCCCCAAATCACTGATTTTGAACTCTTTCTCCATCTGCTTCTTGATCATTTGTATTCCTTTATCATCTGTACCTGTAAGTATTATGTCATCAACATAAATACAAACATAAATGAATCCATCTTCACTTGCTTTGACTAGCAAGCTACTATCTGCCTTTGATGCTTGAGATCCAAGTTCTTTCAAGAACTTTACAAGCATATAATTCCATGCCCTTGGGGCCTGCTTTAATCCATACAAAGCTCTCTTGAGCTTACACACATAATTTGGATTCACTTGATCTTTGAATCCATCTGGTTGCTCCATGTAAACTTCATCTGAAATGTAACCATTCAAAAAAGCATTTTTAACATCTAATTGAGATAGCTTCCAACCTTTGCAAGCAGCAATTACTATGAGAGTTCTGATAGTTGTCATCTTTGCCACATGACTATAAGTCTCATCATAGTCCACTCCATATGTCTGTGCATACCCTTTCACAACAAGTCTGGCTTTGTACCTAGACACACTTCCATTTGCAAATCTTTTTGTTTTGTAAACCCACTTACATCCAATAATTTTTTGACTATTAGGTTTAGGAACCAGATCCCAAGTCTGATTCTCTATCAATGCATCATACTCCTCTTGCATGGCTTCTTCCCAATTTCTTTTGCCTTTGGCTTCATCAAAAGTAGATGGATCTTCATCTGCTTTTACCAAATAAGCATAATCTTTAGTAGTCAAGAATGAGGTGTCATAGCTATACCTTGTAGGTTGCCATTTGTGTCTAGATGACCTCCTAACTTCTGCACTTTTTGAAGTCTCTGGTTCATCACATTCTGGATCAAACCTTGGCCTCTCTTCAACTTCAACCTGTACTTCATTATTCTCACTTTCATCAAGTAATTGAATCTTTGCTTTACCTTTCCTTTGATCCACTACTTCTTCAACATCTGCATGTATATTATATTTACCTGCATACCAAGTACCTTGCTCATCAAATGTAACATCCTTGGATACAAGGAATTGCTTTGTGGATGGACTCCACAACCTGTATCCCATTTGCTTATCATCATAACCAATGAATACATACTTTTCTGCCTTAGGCTCCAACTTATGCCTCAATTGAGATGGCACATATGCATATGCCAAGCATCCAAATATTCTGCAATGATCCAAGGTAGGTCTCTTACCCCACCAAGCTTCATATGGTGTCATACCTTGCAAAGCTTTACAAGGCAATCTATTGACCAAATAAGTAGCTGTATTTACAGCCTCTGCCCACAAATAATTTGGACAATTCTTCTCTTTCATCATGGACCTTCCAAACTCAACAAGAGTCCTATTTCTCCTTTCTGCTACACCATTTTGTTGAGGAGAGTACCTGCAAGTAACTTCTCTCTTTATACCTGCATTCCACAAGTAATCATTGAATTCATTTGAAAAATACTCTCCCCCTCCATCTGACCTTAGTCTCTTCAATTTTTGACCTGTAATCCTTTCTGCATATGCATGATAATGTTTAAATGTATTAAACACTTCTGACTTTTCTTTAATCACATAAATTGTGATCCATCTGGTAGCATCATCAACATATATGACATAATATCTTGAACCATTTATACTAAAGTCCTTTGAAGGACCCCACACATCTGTATGCACCAACTCAAGTCTTTCTGAATACATAAACCCATGCTTGGAATAGGATTGCTTATGAGCCTTACCTAATTGACATGCCTCACATCTGTATGTCATGTGTTGACCTGCAATGTTAAGCAACCCAAGCACTGAATCATTATTAATCATGTCTTTGATACCTCTTTCATTGAAGTGTCCAAGTCTTTTATGCCAAAGATCCAATTCAGATACCTTCTGCTCTCCATATGTGAACATAGCATGTCCAACATTTCCTTGTACCTTCAATGTGAAGAGCCTTCCTTCTTTCTTTCCTGTAACAACCTGTTTATACCCTTGACTAGGGTCTTCAACATAGACTCCATCATTGGTGAATCTTACCTCATATCCTTTTTCCACAATTTGACCTACACTGATCAAATTCTTTGGAATTGTGGGAACATAAAGAACCTTACTCAGAAGAGTGCTCCCATCCTTAGCTTTGACTGAACCTATTGACTTTACTTTATGCTTTGTATTATCACTTGTCTGAACTGTATGGTTAATTGCATTATGATCTAAATCAGTCATCAAAGCAATATTTCCACTTAAATGATTACTACATCCTGAATCAATGTAGAACACTCTCACGTCCTCATGTGAGGTTTCATATGTTGCATTCATAATGAGAGTCGAATCCTCCTTCTGATCTGATGCATAGTTGTAGTAGGTGTTATTATAGGATTGATTTTGGAAGCTTCTTCCTCCGCCTCTTCCAAAAGAATTCCTACCACCTCTACCTCTGAAGTTTCCTCTCTGAAATCTACCACCTCTTGCTCTTTGATTAAAGTTCTGATAATTACCATTGTTCTGATTATTGTGCCAACAATCATGAGATAGATGATTGGTCTTACCACATATCCAACAAGCTCTTGCATTATCTTTGTTTTTTCTGCCTCTTCCTCTACTTCTGCCATTTCCTTTCCCTCTTATGAAATTTGCTTGGTTTGAGGTACCTTCTTCTTCACCTGATTGTTGCTTTCCTTTGTTAGCTTTCTTCTTGTCTTTAGAGTACATTGCATGACCTGCACTCTTATCAACATCTCCTTTGACATCATTCTCAAAAGTTAGCATATGACCTAACAATTGATTCAAATCAGGAGTAAAGTGATCTAATGAAAGTTCTGTAGATAAAATAAAAGGCTTCCACTTCTCATATCCTCTTAGCCCTGTGAGAATTCGTCTTACCAATTTATCTTCTTCAATATCTTCATCCACTGCACCTAGAGAATCTACAATATCCTTCATCTTTGTCACATAATCAGAGATTGATTGTGAGGCCTTCTTTTTGAAAGTAGTAAATTGTGCCCATAGTGAAGCCTTCCTTGATTTGGTTGTGTTTTGGAAATGCTCTTCCAAAGCATTCCAAATGTCACTTGCACTTTCAAGTCCTCTAATGTGAGGAAGCAAATAGTCATTGACTGCCATGTAGATTATGCTCCTTGCTTGAGCATCCTTCTTCATCCAATTCTTTAAATCTGACAATTCTTCCCTAGTTGGAACACTAGGATCTCTGAACTGAGGCTTCTCTTCTTCACCTGTAATGTATGCTATCAAATCTTTGCTCATCAGATGAGCTTCCATTCTCATAGACCAAGCTGGATAGTTCTCTCTATCCAATTTTTCAATTTGGAGACTATCTCCCATTGTTTCTTTACCTGTATTGCCAATTCTTTAATCTTTATGAGAAATAAATGTACCTTGACTTTGAATCTACTTCTTCTGATCCTTTTGATAGCTTCAATGTGTCTACCTTCAAGTTTTCTTCAACTTTTATCCCTTTGCACCTTCGAGATGTGAAGATTTGTGTTTCTACAGTAGTCGGAGTCTTCTTCACTTCAATTTTGACATATCCTGCTCTGATACCACTGATGGAGAGTGTTAATCTCCAAAAGAACAAGTTGTACTTGAATTTAGAACTCCTCTATATCAAGAACAACTTCTGACTCCACTTAATTTAGAAAACAATCACCAAATTATCAGAATTTTGGCTAACTGTTGAAAACTGAAACTTCCTGGAAAGTCTGCTGCAGATTAATCACTCATTGACTAATCAATCCTGTAAAGTTTTTAATAAAACTTTGCACAATGCTTCGCCTTAAGGTTGCGCAACTATTCCAAGTTAAATTTCTCAAAATGATTGAGTATACTGTGAGAAATGTGTGAAACACTTTACCTATGTCTGAAACAGCTTCTTTGCAATGGCGACTTTGACACCTGTAATTTCTTAACACTGGTTCTCCCAAAGTAAATCCCATTTGATCAAGATCTTTTAGCCATAGATGGCTTACCTCTCAACTTAGATTTTGAGCCCTCACTTGTGTAAAACTTTACACTGTGCACTGAGCAATGTTCATTTCTCTGAACATGAAATCTGCGCCAATTTTTACGACTCTCAGAACATCTTCACATATGAATGTTCCTAAACTAAATTCTCTCAGCCTGATTGCAATTAGCCTCTCAAATTCTAGTCATAGATAGATTAGCTATTGACTTAGATACATGCAAAAGGATTTCTCAAAAGATTAAACACAGAAGGAGAATGGGAGAGAAGATCGACGCGCCATTTCTGAACTTTTCACTTATCTATTTTCTTCATACATCTGATGGTTGATTTGTACAATGTACATCAACTAACTCATCTCAACTCTCTTCTCTATATCTCTCTATCTCTCTCTACTACAAACATGTACTTTAATATATATACAAGTCCTAACTCGTAACTACTTCAAGTATATTGAAGTATCTTAAAAGAACTAATGTACATTTGATTAAAGAGCTTTACTATCTGATTCTTTCCTTCAATTCATGACATTGATCTTCAATCTTCTCTTCATGTATTTACTTCTGCCCTTTGTATAATCACAATTTGTTGATTGTCTTGCTCCAACAACTTGTGCTCTACTCTCATGAATTGGAGGTGGTATAGGTGCCCTGAAAATAGATAGATAAAAATAAATAAAAATTTATGTGTTATAATATCATTAAAAAAAATTTGTGAAAAAAAAACATACCTATGAGCAGATAGTTGTGTTCTTGCATGTGGAGTTGCAGAAGAGCCCTCCTTTGATCATTGGGTAAGCATCTGGATCATAAAATCTAGCTCATTATCAGGCATCTTTGAGTACTCATGCATGATGATCCCTAAAGTATCATGCGGAACTCTTGCTCTCATAAGACTTTTTATGAGAGTTAGTTTTGCCTTTGTCTCTCTACTAGGATCCATAATACATGTACATATAAAACAAAATGGGTTAGAAATCAATATATGTAAGTGTACATATGTATGCCTATATATGTATGTGTGTATATGTATGTGTCTATATGTATGTGTATGTATATATGTGTATGTATATGTATATGTATATGTGTATGCATGTGTATGTGTGCATTGTGTATGCATGCATATGTATATATGCATGTGTATGTATGTGTGTATGTTTGTGGGCATGTATGCATGTGACTTGATATGCGTATACATATATGCATGTATATGTATGTGTGTGTATATGTATGTGTATGCATGCGTATGTGTATATGCATGTGTGTATATGTATGTATCTATATATGTGTATGTATATGTAAGTACGTATATGTGTGTACATGTGTATGTAGGTGTATATGTGAGTGTCTGTATGTATGTATGCATGTAAACATGTATGTGTGCATGTTACATAGGAAGGTTGAGTGGATTGGCAGTCTAGTAGAATGATGAATATGAAAATAAAGTTGTCAAGAATGTGTTTTTTCTTAAATAATTAGAGAATTGTCGGTTGTATTGAAATTCATGGGGTGTGTGCATGTGTTGCATGTGTGAGCATGAGAATATGTAGGTACATGTGCATGTGTGTATACGAGTAGATGAATGGATGTATGGATAGATTACGATGCGTGGCATCTTGAAGTTGTTTTACGATAGTCACATGTATATCGATAGGGATCCCATAGTGTTGGTGCATGTGCATGCATTCCAAAATAAATGTGTAAAATACAGCATGATGACATACATAAGGAGATTGTGTGGCTATGTACATGTGGTGTGGTGTAAATACATGAATGCAGCTGATGCAGTGCAAAACTCCATGAGAGGTTTGGTTGATTGTCATTATTCTTGAATGTCTTGACTGAGTGGGAGTTGGAAGAAATTAGAGTTTGATGCGACATGATAAAAAGTATAAAGATCGAAAATTAGCTAGGAGTGGAAAAGGGTAAAAATAACTTTTTTGCATAGTTAGATAACTGTTGCAGGATTGATGTTAGATGTATATGATGGTCCCTTGCACGATTTTGTGTATGCATAGAAAAATTATGGATGGATCATTTATTAATGATTTCTACACTACACAACCTTATGTTTCTGTGTCTGCATGATCTTAAATGACAACATTGAATTCAAAGTCATGTGATGAAAGATTGCCATGTGTTATATGCTCATATAATCACATGATTGGATGGACATATGTATTCTTAGAGTAGGAGTCATTTTAATGCACTTTGTAGTTGCATACATACCACGCCTACTGTATGTGAGCTTGGGTAGATGTTCTAACATGAAAAGTATAGGAGAAGTGACGTTTGGGTTGAACGGGTTTTTTGAGAGGATGATGAAGCTCGGATGTGGTGTGCCGCATATGGAAATGTGGTTGTGTGCATGAAAATGAGAGTATAAAAGAATGTGGGAGTTCATTAAGGTCTCAGTGAGTCTTTGGTTGAATGTCTACGTGTGAGGGAGTTAGGAGTTAAGTGTGTGCAACAGAGAGAAATGGAGTATGTGTGATGTACTTATCATGTGTGTACAGATGTGGGGCTTGTGACTAGCTGAACTTGTATGAGTGTTTGCACATTTTTTGGGTTAAATGTTTGCCTAACCAGTTAGACATAAAGTGCATGCATGTGTGCAAAGATGGAGTGTGTGTGGATGGATAGAGAGAGAGAGAGAGAGAGAGAGAGAGAGAGAGAGAGAGAGAGAGAGAGAGAGAGAGAGAGAGAGAGAGAGAGAGAGAGAGAGAGAGAGAGAGAGAGAGAGAGAGAGAGAGAGAGAGAGAGAGAGAGAGAGAGAGAGAGAGAGAGAGAGAGAGTTATTTCGATTGTGGAGGTGGTATGTGTGAAGAGTGAATGCGAGGAGAGGTTGAAAGTGAGAGCGTAAGAAAGAAAGTGAATAGGATTAGAAGAGAGAGAGAGAGAGAGTGGTAGCAAGACAGAGAGAGAGGTATTGGTAGTGGAGTGAAAGTGTGCGAGTGTGTTAGAGTTTTTGTGTGTGAGTGCATTGTAGTTGGATATGTGTGAGTGTGTGCGAGTGAGTGAGAAAGGGTGGAAGGGAGAGAAAGAGTTAGTGGGAGTAGTGGAAATAAAATGTGGGTAGACTAGACTCAAGATAGGAAGAGCGAGGGAAAAAATTGGGGTTGTGTGTGCACTATGTCATATGTGAGAAGGAGGCACATTGAAATCCAAAAGTGGAGAAGAAGAAAGAGAATATGTACCTGAATTCTTAACATAAGATGTACCTATGTGCATAAAGAGAATATGTACCTGAATTCTTAACATAAGATGTAAATCTTATGTTAACCACCATCCAATGTCTTTGAAGTAACCCGAAATCTTCATGTAGAAGACAATCTTCAAAAACATCATGTGAATGGCCGATCCACACCACCAAGCTACAATAGGGTAAATCCTCTTCATAAGCAAGAGTGTGAGCACACTATTCTTCTCCAAGAAGAACTCCATAGCTGCTCCTCAACATGCTCCAAAATAGCACCATGGCTGCCCCATGTGCTAAGAAGCACCACCTCTATTGAGGTAACAAAGCTTTGAAAGCTTGCGTTGAAATAGGTGTTGGATGAATAAACAATAAGCCAAGATCTTCTTATATATTATTTGATTGTCCCTTGAAAAGCTCCTCCCAAAGCACTACAATCGCATAAAGCACATATAAAAAAAAAAGACTACGTGAATTCGAATTTGTCGCTGTCTGTTGCTGTTATGAAAAGCATAAAAAAAAATATTTTTCGCTGTGCGCTGCAACCGAGTATTGAACCCAGGTCAATTCTTTGGGAGGACAATCGTCTAGCCACGACGCCCAGACCTTTGGTTGTAGAGGGTACTGAAGGACTAGCTACTCATGCTATAAACTCTGGACAATTTTGACCAATAGGATATTGTTTCCAACAGCTTCTCCAACTCTTGGTAGGGGATGAGCAGGAGGTGAACACCTTCTTCCACACTTCAACAATTTCTTGATGGACAGAGGGGAGAGAGAAGGAAGTCGAGCAGGCATGAAACCAAGGAGCCTTCCGAGTTTCGGTGAGAGGTTGGAAAGCGATAATGATTGGGTAGTGATGAGAAATGGCTAGGTCAGTGCATTGCGAGTGGGAAGGATGGCCCCACTGATGAATAATGTTTTGAGTAATGTAGCCTCTATCTAGTCTAGCTTTCCTCAAGTCCCCACCTGCTTGGAGATTTGACCACAAAAAGCCTTTCGACTCTTTGAATTCTACTAGTTCCAAGTGCAGTTTGGTTTTGTCCCAAATTTCTTTTTCACGACTATTGATGACCTGACCCTTGTTGTTCCATCTATCTGCAGGGTCCTCCACCATGTTGAAGTCAGTGCAAATTAGTACGTTGTAGGGGAGCGAGTCCAAGGAGGCCCAGGTGTCCAGCCTCTCCAACTCCCCATTTGGGACGTACATAGAAACTAATGTGAATCAAAAGGGGGCACCAAAGGAAGCGGCAGTTCATCGATGGCTATGATCTTGAATGGAGTTCTCAAGCTTTTCAAACAAGAATTGGTTTATACCAATTGCCGTCCCACGAGATCCTCGAGGGTGCGACGTCGAGATTCAGACATGGGTCGAGGAGACTTGTCCAAGATGTTTTTGGAGGTCTGCTCCATCAATTTTAGTCTCTTGAATACAAATAAATTCAGGGTTCAGGCTAATTTCATGAAGCCATTGACCAATGATGGTCGCTCTTGAGGGGTAATGAGATGATGATCATTGTTGTACATTACCCTCTTTGCGGGGAGGGGCCTTATCCTTTCTCCTCTTGAATTCATCTTTCTTTTTCACTGGGAGTGGGTCCCGACTTAATAATTTGTTCTTGTGGGGGCTTTTCTAGGGTAGCTCAATAGGTTGTTTTCCCTTGCGGGAGGGCTTCTGTTGGAATGAACAGGAAACCATTTCCGGAATAGTTGATCCAATGATGGAACTTTCACTATCCATATTGTCCTCATTACTAGTGTTAAAGCCATCTTCTTTGCTTGTTGTGTAGCCCCCCTGATTGGTTTCTTTGTTGTCGAGGATCTCTAGGGCTTTGTCGCTTGTGTCCACCTCAAACTGGTTCCCACCTGGGTAATCAAGCTCATTAATCTCCTTTTCCAGGTTGCAGCAAAAATTGTTTGGGGGGGTATCTAGAATACGGTTTCTCTCAGAGGTTGCCCTATGACTTCTTTTCCTTCTTCTTTTGACTTCCATGAAAACCATCTGAGTTGGTTGCTGGGATTCGAGAGCCATTAACTTCCTCTTCATTTGGTGCCTGATTCAATGTCCCATTGTTGTCTTGAGTTTTTATGGATGCTTCTTGTTTTTGTTTGCTTTTTTGTCTCAACGGGCAATCTTTAATCCTGTGTTGTTGTCCACACCGAAAGCATGCGTTGGGTAGGTTTTTGTAGTGAACTTCTTGTTCCCAAACATCCCCTTCGCCGAGGTCCACTTTGATTTTTGATGGAAGCGGCATGCTTGGAAAGTACTTACTAGGAGAACTTGAATCCTTGAGCTCCCAAGAATGGCATTCACAAGACGAAGGATATATGTAGCCAAGCCCTCCTTGTATAGGTATTCATGGGCCATTGCAAACTGATGATGTCAACAATCCAAAATAGGACTTTTGGATGTGAGAGTCAAGCAAATAGATAGTCAATCTTACCTGGGTTTTGACATGTTTCCAACTAGACGGTAGTATCAATTTCTTCAAATTCAGAACAAATAATGAGATATAGAAAGACACATAAATCTAAGCTTCATGAAGGCTTCCTTTGTGTGCATGAGAGTGGAGTGTACGTCGATGGATAGTGTGAACCAATAATGCGATATAGAAAGACACATGAATCTAAGCTTCATGATGGCTTCCTTTCTGTGCATGAGAGGGGAGTCTACATCGATGGGTAGTCTATCATCTACTACGGCAATTTTAGTAGCATCATGCTTACAGAGAATCTTGTATATTATGCAAGGTCAAAACACATGAGAATTCTCTATCACGTTTTTCATTAAAAAATCAGCCTAGGAGAAATGCGGCTCCTACATATCAATACGAAAGGTCAAGTGCCAGGAATTTTTACAAAAGCTCGTGCCAAGGAGAGGTTCTTTTTATCTAGAAAATCTTTCGGCATTATAAAGCTTTAATTCTGTTTATGTAGTTTCGTTAATTGATTATTTAAGTTGTATGGATCTTTTCAATTACGTTGTCTTGTATTGTTTCATCATCTCTTTGATCTAATGGTGTTTTATCAATTGATAATCATCTCTTTGATCTAATGGTGTTTTAAATACTTAATAGTCTTTGTTTAATACGTGATGACAATCGGATCGAATCTCAAAAGCATAGGAGTCAACGTTTGTTTCCTTTTTTAAAGATTAGGTGATGCATTTCACTCTAAAGAACAGTGGAAAGTGATTGAATTCACACCACGTTTTCAGATAATAATTAATTACAACAAGGAGACCAACGGGCGTGGTTTAGCGGATGTCCTTTGTACTCCTAGACACATGGCCAGGGTTCAAGTCCCGCCTGGGGCTGGATGCCTCAGAGTTTCCCAAGATGGATGCCTCTACCTCATGAGGTTGGGTGTGTGTGTCTTTTTGAATTCCTTGTACTCTTAAAAAAAAACAAGGAGACTACTTCAAAAATGACAATCAGAATACATGTCTTTAAGCTAAACTGGGTTTCGTCTTTGATAATTTCGGTTCAATTCGTTGACAAAATAGTCCTTTCTTGCACAAGTTGGGATATAAGCTCTTGCTCTCCTTCCAAGCAAGATATGATATGTATGTTCTTTTTTAAACAGATTCACTCTAAATTATATTAAAAGGAATAAGCAAAATAGAGATAATTACCAAGAGGGTTGATAACCTTTTTCATTCCTTTTGTGTGGGACCCACTTTTCACCACTTTGTTCTCTAAGATGAACTCTCTATGATGTCTAAAAGCGGGGACTTCTTACAACTTCCAATCGATCTACCACGACGACCAAGAGATTTTTCAATAGACCATTCTTTTTGATGGTTTGTTGAAGTTTTCCACACACCTTTCCTTCTAGGTCTTCCAGAGGGCCTTGACATTGGCCCATATACGTTTTGTGGAGAATTTTTCACATCATAACAATTCTTCTTTTCTCAATGAGGGGGTGCCAAAGTTCCAGAGAATTGCACTACCACTAGATATAGGACTAGTTCATGCACCACTTCTTATGAAGGCTAAATGGAAAGTCTAGATTCTTTGTGAATTTTACAGGATGCATCATATTACTAATTCTTGTGAAGGCTAGATAGAAGTGTAGATTATGTGTGAATTTTAGAGAATGCATCACATTAGATTAGGAAAAAAAAAACCCTTTAGGAAAGGCACCTCATGGCCAATCAAGAGCCATACTTGTATGTCTTCTCGGCCATTTATTCTATTCTTATTAGGTTGTAGTCTTCAAAGTGAAATCTCTAACTTGAATCAATGTCTTCAAATTTTATCCAAAGTCTTTTGTCTTGGTTCCAAAGATGTTTCCACATGTGAGAACCTTTGTTCGAGAATTTTCGAGTTCTTTGGAATTGTATATATTTCGCACAACCAATGCCAAAAATAGAGAACTACATGGAGTCATTCTTGCATGGTGCTAGTGGCCTATTTACAATCATTCCTTAAGGTGGAAAATGGGTTCATCTTGTTCCAACCCTTTCATATGATCACATGACATCTGAGCCCTTAGGCTTAACTGCGAGATGTAGCATGAGAAGATCAAGATCCCACCAGCTAGGGAGATGGCTTAGAGTAAGGGTCTCATAATTTATGAAAATAAGTATAGCCCATGAGGAGTTATAGCTCTCCCAATGTTTAATCAATCACTTAGTAGCTAGATTGTTGGTAAGGGCTTCAAGTTCAAGAATGCCCAGACCACTACTGTCTCTTGAGCTAGGGGAGACCTACTACTTGATTTTTGTCACACACAGAGGATGGTTTTGCATATTCTTCTAGGCTTCAACAAATCCTCATCACACGGGCTCTAATAACTCAAGAAACAAGTACAAGAGGAAATAAGGAATCTAGCTTGGTCTACACCCATTTTCATCTATGACTCAAAGAAACTTCAAATTGCATAGGGGTACCTAGAAGCCAAAATATTTGATTCTTAGGAGCTGTTTTCACCTTTGGTTGAGAACAAGCTATGTTGTTGGGACATAGAGAGATCTCTAGGTAGTTTTAGAGTTATTTATCCTAGATCTAGAGGCTTCATAGAATGTGTCAAGGCATTGTTAGAAGATGTTGAAACACTCAAAATCATTTTGGAGAAAAACACTAGTATCATCGATAAAAAGCAAAAAGCAAATGGGCACATCGATAAGCTTGCCTGATTGAACATCTCAACTGAATATAAAATAGACCTGCCCTAAGATATATATGTTTGATTGGATATTTGAATAAATCTTCAAATCGGTTACCTTTAAAGAGGATCTTTTTTTTTTAAATTTTAAATTCAGCATGGAACCAGCATCTCAAGAAAGGGAATCCATTTGGGTTCTCCTTGTTTCTTTATCTCCCCCAAAATGGCTTATTTCCATGCTATCTTTAGCTTTGCTTATAGAATTCCCAAAACCTTTTACTTTTACTAGATAAGATCTCTCCAAAGAGTAGAAGAGAAAAGCTGAACGATATAATTCTCTTTCAGGATACATCTCTTTTACCCTCACGGCCAAATTCAACTTCGGTCCTTTGAATTGGTCTACATCCCTTTATGGAGGATTTTCTCCTCATATTTGGTGGGTCTTCTACTCGATGTGAAAGAATAAGTATCGTTTACTAATCCTTGCAACCCATTTCGAATCAAGTTTTAGGTGCACATGGACCTAAAATATATTAAAAACTTTCAGTATATGGGTGGATTAGGGGAGCATTCCGAATCTGATTGCTGGCATCAATTCCAAATAAGCTATTTTTAGTGAAGCTATTGGATGCTCATGAGCACTGTGGAATGAAGTTAGAAGCGAGGCCCTTTGGAAGATCTGGGGGGAAAGGTGTACGGTGGATTTTGACAAGCCCTAGAAATAATGATCTATTGATAAATCTCTAAGTTATCTTGGTAACAAGCTGATTTGATATTGTAAGAAGTATCCCCTTTTAGACACGGTAAGAAATTCATCCTAATGAACAACAAGTTGAAGCTAAAGTGGTTTCCCCATGGAGGGGACGAAAAGTCATCAACGTTGTTTATAATTCTCTTTAGCTGGCTTATATTTTCTTTCCTTTTAATATAATTGCATTGATGGTCAAGGTGCTCGATGGATCTCTTTGTGGCGTTGATGGTTTGTATGTCAGATGGGTGTTGATGCTTCTCTCGGATGCATTAGAGGGAACAACGTTAGAACGTCTCTACTTCAAACAACCAGTCCTAAACTGACATTGCCGGATGTTGATTTAGATGTCAGGGGTCGGCACATATCTCAGTCCTCTGTTGCTCGCAGTTGTTCATCCAGCATTATTTTCTTTCCAAAAGGAATTTCCGGAGAAGCCTACTTTCCCAAACTTTAATTAATAGAAATAACAACTCTACAAGTGAACGGGCCTAGTACTCATCGGACCCCACGAATCTCACAAAGCAGGAGTTGCTTAGACATTACTAGAGAACTTTACAAGGAAGGTTGATAACCCTCTCTTCCCCTTCATTTGGGGCCCATTTTCTTTTAATCTTCTTGCTCTCGAGGAAAAACACTCTATGATGTCTAAATGGCAAGAGATTCTTAGAATTGGAAATTCTTTTGACTAAAAGGCAAAGAGATTTTTTGATCGACCATTCTTTAGGAGGGCTTCCAAAGGTGACATCACATCTCTCTTTCAAGATCTTCGAGAGGGTCTCACCTCTTATAGCATTCCTCAATGTTGAGGAACATCTCATTGCTTCACCAAGTAACGCTTGCTTCCAATTGGTTTGTCCCTGTAGTAGCATGATTCCTCCAAGGGCCCTTCATATGATATAGAGTTGGGGCATGAAAAGAAGAGCTGTCCCAAGTTCTCATTGCCATACAGGCATTATTTGCACCACGAGAGGGACCCATAAATTTTATTAGCTTTTACATTGATCCATCTTCCTGGGTGGAGGATTTTCCACATAAGCATTGGCTTTTTTATGTCAATGAGGCGATGCCATACAATTTGGAGCTTAAACTCTCACCTCAAGCTCGACCAATCGAGACACCATCTCCTAGTAAGCATGACATGAAAGTCCACATTCTACTTGAATCTGGGATTTTTATCCAGGTTGTTGCGATTGTGCCATCTAAGACACTCATGGTGAGGAGAGTCCTCACCAATGAAGAGGTGAGTCCTTGAGCGCCCCAACCATTGAATCTGCTATGCAACATGAAACATTCTTCATAGTCAACTCTTATAGCTGGATTAATGTCTATAAATCTAATCCATTGGCATGTTTCTTGGTTCTAGAGGTGTTTCCACAAATGGAAATCTTTCTTCCAAAGCTTCCTAGTTTTTTGGAGGCTCCAAGATGCCACACCTCTAATGCCCTTGATAGGGAGCCAGATCGAATCATTCTCTCTAATATTGGCCACCCGTTTCCAATCTTCATTGATCCTAAAAAAGAGATAAACCTTGTTCTAACTCTTCCACAGAGAGCAAACCAAGCTCAAGCCGATGGGAGTCACTGAAAAAGGGGGCAGAATAAAAGAGTGAGAAGGTCGAGATCCTTCCACCCCAGGAGGCCCACAAGCTTAAGAGCAGTCCTATTTCTAAAAATAAGTTTGGCCGAAGAGGCATCAATGTTTCTTCATGCTTTAATTAACCACTTTGTTGCCAACTTGTTGGCCATTTATTCAACTTCAAGAACGATCACACCACATTGATGTTTTTGGCTTATGCAAGTAATCCATTTAAGTTTGGGGATACCCCTTTTGTTAGACTTACCTGTCTAAAGAAAGTTCCTACAAATTCGCTCCAATTTGATAATCTCTTGGTCCTTTGGTCTCCAGCAAGAGAGAAAGTAAATGATCGAAGGGAGAAGGAATGTGTTAGCTACCACAACACGTTCTTCCAGGTTGATCTGCATACCTTTCGAGTACTTTGACTTATTCTCGACCTTAGAGAGAGCCCAATTCCGTTGCTGACCCATCAAAACATTGAATCCCATAAGAATACCTAGGAGGTGGAAGATTGTCCTCTAGGGAACAATGAACATCTGTGCTCAATTAACATTTGAGGAGGATGCCCCATTACAACCTTGAAAGCAGTTTTAGCATGATTTATTTTGGATCTTGATGCCTCACAGAATTTATTGAGACAACCCCAAAAGGTGTCAATGTTTATCGGGTCATTATGCACAAAAGCATTTCTATCATCAACAAAGAGTCCCATGATCATCTGTTCTTGATTGAGAGGAAGACAGAGGCCTTGAATAAGCCCCAATTATGCTTGGTGTTTAACAAGGTAGCTAAGACCATTCACTGTGATAGCAAAGAGAAGAGGGGCCAACGAGCACCGTTGTTTGATAGAACGTTCTAATCTAATCACTTGAGAAAGTTGGCCATTGATGCTTATCTGAGATGACACATTTCCAAGCAACATTGAGATCATCTTAATGAATTTATGGTTGCAGCCCATGCCTTTCAAAAATTGGAGAATGAAGCCCCACTTGAGTCTATCATAAGATTTGTCGACCTCAATCTTAATAAAGAGGCCATCTTGCATGGATTTCTCATCGAAAAGTAGTCCTTCCCAAACATCAATGATAGCCTCGAGGATGGACCTCCCCTTGATGATCCCTTTTTGATCCCTATTGATCGAGTCTCGTAGATGACAAGTAATACAGTTTGCAATCACATTTGCCAACATCTTGTAACCACTTTTTAACATCGTACTTGGATGCTAGTTTTTGATGATATATTTAGGTAGTGATGTGTGTGAACACACTAGAACAATCAGGGCACTTTTTTCCCTCTTTAGGAGGTTTTTTCCCTCGGATTGTATGTCTGCCTATTTCCCTAATGGGTTACTTATCTTTGTACATTCTAGTGGTAATACATTCAGTATTGTGTGTTGTGCACCAAGCTTTTTCTTCTTATTCCTTGTGCTGTTCGCGTGCTTTTATAGACCTCAAACTCCAACGATTGGTATCAGAGCAGGTTGCTACTTCATCTAAGGCATCGTCAACACCTCTTCACTCATCATCTCTGAATCGCATGAAATTTGGTAGGCATACTCAGGTTGATTAGGAGATCAAAATAGCTTTGCTATGTGGTGCCAAAATCATGATCTCAGCTCATTTCGGCCTCTCAATGCACTATCAAAGCACTTGTGTGGGCTATTTCATCTTTTTGTGCCAATGATTTATACAGGTTTGGGTTTGCCAATAAGCGCCTCAAAGTCTATTACAAGTTTAGTAGAACTTGAAAGGGTAGTTCTATTCAACTTTTTGACATACAATCAATTTTTTCATCAAGGTATTTTATTCAATGGCCATGGCTGAAAGTAGTGATGTATTCCATATGTCAGTTGTTGATGATATGTTTGATGGTACTAATTAGCCATTATGGGCTTATATGATGCATCATGTATTGGTCACAAAACAAATGTGGAATATTATGTAGGGTGTTGAAAAACGTCCTATTTCACTTGCAAACACAGTTGCTGAAGGTGATGCAGATGACATTGAAGATGATGATATTCTTCATGTTCCTATTCATGCCACAATTCCTACTGCACCTACTGTAGAGCAAATTTGTTGGGATGGCAGAGGTGCTCAGGTGCATGCATTGATAGACTTGTCTGTCAAACGTGCCATTCTTCCTCACATTGGCTCTTGTAGAACAACTAAGGATGCTTGGGATACACTTACACTTTATACCAAGCAAGGAATGAGGCTCATGTTTCTTACCTCTGAAAATATTTGGAGAGTGACATGAATGAAGGTGATTCCATGGACAGTTTTCTAACAAAGATCAAAGATTTGAAAGAATAGTTGATTTCTGATGAAGAAGTCTTTCTTGACAGTTCACTTGTGTAGACTATTCAGAATGGTCTTCCCAATTCATATAAAAGTTTTGCTTCTACTCTTCGTTTGATGATGAAAGGCTGTCCCTCGCCTTAAGATTTGCAGGAGTTAGTCTTTGATCAAATGAAAGGCGATGTGATTATTGCTTCTGGCATTTTATGTCATGGGACATATAAGCTCATAGACTATGAAAAATCTATGAATGATTTAGCATGTGCAATACATGATTCTCAGGCTATGTCAGATGCAAAGCTTTCGCATGCACACTTTGGTCATCTGAATTTTGCTAGTTTGGTACACCTATAGAAATATGAAATGGTTTACTCTTTGCCCAAACTTGAGGCACTGAGTAAACATGTATGTGTAGATTGTATTTTGGGAAAAATGCAGCATTCCTCCTTTCTAAAAGTTGGTTCCCTTTAAGCTATTGAGAAATTGCAGCTTGTTCACGGTGCTGTCTTTGGCCTGATGCACACACCCTCTTTTGGAAACTATCTTTACTTCATGACTTTCACCGATTGTTTTTCCAGGCATGCATGGGTATATCCATTGAAAGAAAAGTCAAAAGTGTTTATGTGCTTCAAACAAGATCTGGTTTTGGTTGAAAATTTGTTAGCATGTAAAATGGACACCCTCCATTCTGATCGAGGGGGGGAATATATGTCTTCTGACTTTAATGCATTTTTGGTTGAGCATGGGATAAAACATCAGTGTAGGGTGCCATATAGACATCAACAAAATGGAGTTGTTGAACACAAGAACATGTCACTCATGGAGATGGTGAGGTGTATGGTCAAGAGTCAGACTCTACCACATAGTTTCTAGCTTGACGCTCTCATGTGTGCAACATATGTACTTAATAGGTGTCCCACTAAAGCATTGTAATCTATCACTCCATTTGAGGCTTGCAATGGTCGTAAGCCATCTGTTGATCACTTGCATGTTTTTGGTTGTCTGGCATATGGATTAGTGCCGGAACAACATCGCACAAAATTGGATGATAAAGCAGTAAAATGTATTTTTGTTGGGTACGTTTTTGAAAGCAAAGGTAATCGTCTGTATCATCCATATACTAAACACATTTTGGTTAGCCGTGATGTTGTTTTTGTGGAAGATGCTATTTAACCTTTACTTTCATGTACGAAGGAGACATCTGTTAGCTCCAAAGACATGCATGATACTTTGCTGCCTCTTTTTTCAGGTGGGCAGTCTAGTGCTAGTCCTAATGAGGGAACGTCTCAGCCTTTATAGGGTTCATGTGATGATGCACATCATTCCATTTGTGTTTCATATTTACATGATGCACTTGTTGATGAGAGAGCTGATATTGAGGAGGCAAAAACTATGCCGAATGGCTGGTGCAGACTTTGCGTGACAACAAATAAGATGCACCTCTATCATATCCTACTCAATCAGGCTCTCATAGAGCATTGGATGGCTACAATGCAATTTTAATATGATGCTATCATGAAAGATGGTATGATTGTCTTTATGTGACTTGCCTCCTGGCAAGAAGGCCATTGGCACTAAGTGGGTATACAAGCTAAAGCGTAAGCTTGATGAGATACTTGATAGGTATAAGGCTAGGCCTGTTGCAAAGGGTTATGTGTACGAAAGAGGCATCGATTTTGACGAGAACTTTGCACCTACATGCCCAATGTCTACTCTTCGTAGCATCTGTGCACTTGCAGCTCATTATGGTTGGAATGTACATCACTTGGACATTAAAACTGCATTTCTGAATGGTGTCTTGCATGAAGAAGTGAATTTTTTTCAACCCCATGGCTTTGTGCAAAAAGGGTAGGAAAACCAGGTGTGGAGGTTAAAGAAGGCATTATATGGTTTAAAACAAGCACGACGTGGTTGGTCTGAAAAGATACATGCCTATTTGATTACACATGGTTTTGAAAATAGTCCAATTGAAAGCACCTTATATGTTAAGCATGCTAATGATGTGCTTTTGATCATTGTTGTGTATGCTGATGACATGCTGTTCATTGGTCCTCATGAGAAGCATATTGCTGATTTTAAGGCTGTTTTTCATGTCTCATTGGAGATGTCAGATTTGGGGCATTTGCATCATTATTTGGACATCCAATTTATGCAAGTTGATGGCAGAATAGCTCTATGTCAAACTGAATATATTGACACAATGTTTTGGCCTTGAAGATTGCAAACCTATTGCCACTCCTATGGAGACATGTTTACAATTGAGTCTTCATGATGATGGAGATGCATTTGATGTGGTTCTCTATCAACAGGCTGTTGGATGCTTGATTTACTTATGCATTACTCCGCCAGATATTTAGTTTGCTATCTCATAGATGAGTAGGTTTATGCATTGCCCAGGTGTCAAGCATTGGTAGATGGTTAAGTGCATCTTCCACTACTTGAGCCGTACCCGGCTACTAGGATTGTTTTATCCCAAGGGAGAATCACTACCGTCAGATTTACATGCTTTTTCTAACTCTGATTGGGCTGGTTGCTATGGCACTCGTATGTCCAATAGTGACTTTTGCTTCATGCTTGGTAGCTCATGTGTATCTTCGTTGAGCAAGAAGCAACCTACTGTGGCCACTTCCAGTTGTGAGGTTGAGTATAGGGCAGCTTTCATAGTGACTTTTGAGTGTGTGTAGCTCAGACCCTTATCACTGATTTGGGTGCTAGTCAGTCTTCTACCACCACCATCTTCACTAACAGCCAAAGTGCATTGGCAGTTGCGAGGAACCCTGTGTTCCATGCTCACACATTATCATTATGTGAGGGAGAGGTTCCCCACTAGAGAGATTAGCTTGGCATATGTGCCCATGCAGGTGAACATTGCAGACCTTTTCATGAAGGCTCTACCTAGGGAGAAGTTTGAAGCTTTTTGCAAAGCTTTGGGCCTACTTCCTTTTGTGGATTGATTCCACATTGCTTGGCACTTATACATGAGTGCCAGCTCGTTGTTCACTGCATCACTCCCAGGGAGGATTTGTTGATATATTTAGGTAGTGATATGTGTGAACACACTAGGACTACTAGGTTACTTTTTTCCCTCTTTAGGACATTTTTCCCCCCGACTTGTATATACACCTATTGCCCTAACATGTTACTCATCTTTGTACATTCTAATGGTAGTACATTCAGTATCGTGTGTTGTGCTCTAGGCTTCTTCTTCTTCCTTGTGATGTTTGCATGCTTCTATAGACCTCGAACTGTAACAGTTTTCAATCCTATTTTTGCTTCCTTTTTTGTGAATAAGCTTGATGATGCCTTTATTGAGACTTTTGGGAAGCGCACCGAAAGATGTAGCATCTTGCCACACCATAGTAACGAGGTTGTCACCACATGCTTGAAGGTCTTGAAAAACTCATTGGTAAGGCCATCCAACAACCTCGGGTTTTTGCCATTAGGAAGGGAATCAATGACTTCAAGAATTTCATCATCTGAAATGGGAGCTTTAAAAAGAGCTTTCAAATTTTATGGGATTATTTTGATTTTGACTCTAGAGGTGGAGGCCATGCAATCATGCCTCTGAGGAAATAAAGGCATGGAAACCCCCAAAGTTGGGAAAAGTAATTCACAATTCTTCATCCGTCTTGCATTCAAGCCCATCGATATCCATCATAAAAGGGATTGCTTCCTTGTATTGTTTCTTCTTGCGGAGGCCGCACATCTCTTTAGTAGGTTTGTCAGTCCTACAAGCCCACCTTTAAAGTACATTTGTAGATTCTTATTTTGAATTTCTTCTTTGTATTTCAACATGATTTTGATTTTTTAGAGCCCTCTCTAGTATTGCAAGTGACTTTGTTAAATTCTACCTCTAAACACTTAAGCCTTAGATAAAGGTTTTCCCTTCTAGTATGGCGAATGATTTGAAGATTCTTCTAAACTCTGACCAAGATGTGATGAGTTTGTAGGACCACCTTCTGCCAACACCTATCTAGCGAGGAGCAGATGGCAAAGGCCCTATTCTAGGTAGCCGTAATCTCCTGATCGATCGAGGGGAAAGGGAAGATCATCAGATTGGCATGAAACCAAGGGGGTTTCATGTGATTGGGGATCAACTTGAAGATATGCACAATTGGACAATGATTAGAGACAACAAGGTCCATACTTTGGGTGAGGAAAGGAAAGCTCCATGTATTGATGATATTTTGCATGATATAGCTCCTATCTAGTCTAGCTTTAGGCATGTCAACTCTAGCTTGGAGGTTCGACCAAGAGAAACCAACATCATCTTTAATCTCCACAAGATCTCGGTGGAGCTCGACTTGGTCCCATACTTCCTTATGACCTATGTCAACTAACGAGTGAACCTCGAGATAGTCATCACTTCTCATTGCACCCTATTCTTCCATTGGAGCCCTTTCAAAAATGGGGCCTATACTTTATTGGGCTAATCAAACCACTAGTATCGAGATCAAGAGCATTGTATATTCTCATTTGCACATATTACTGTACCAAATGGGTAGAAGCCTAGGCAACCAAACATGCCACATTGCGTATAGTAGCTAAAAAACTATAGAATGAAATCTTTCCTCTGTTTGGACTCCCTCTAGAATTAGTGGCAGACAGAGGAACTCATTTTTTGAATCAGTTACTTTTGGATCTAAGCTCTGAATATCAGATTAAGGACAAATTCAGTTCTGCATATTATTCGCGAGCAAACGGATTGTGAGAAGTACCAACAAGGTCTTGCTACATATGTTATACAAGATGTTACTAAATTCTATAGATCAGTGGGAAATTATTCTCCACACCATGCTTTGGGCATTAGTACATCCTATAGTGTTACTTGGCAGCATTCCCTTCAAACTACTATATGGACAAGAGACGATCCTTCTGTTTGAGTTTGCAGTGCCGAATCTCTAAATTGCGGTCTAGAAGCAATTGGTATCGAAAGACTCATTCAATTATCGGATGGATCAACTACACCAATTGGATGAGCAATGGTATCATAGTTTTTTTATTACTATAGAAGGCACAGAGTCACCACAAGAGATGGCATGACCGAAATTTACGAACGTAGATTTTTAGACCTAGTGATCTAGTGTTGTACTTCCATTCCAAAACAAAGTGAAAAATGGGCAAGTTTAAATTGCAGTGGACTGGTTCGTTCCGAATTCACAAACCAGGCTCCTTTTGATTAGCCATGCTGTCTGGTGAAGTATTACCAACCAAAATTAATGGGTCTAAATTGTGGCCTTAGTAGACTTCTCGAGGGTAATTCATTCAAAAACAAAAGTGTAATATATATATATATATATATATATATATATATATATATATATATATATATATATATACACACACACACACACACACACACAAGTACATAAATAAAATAGATTTTGGAAAAATATGAAAATACACAATCGTGAAATTATCGAAAATAATCAGTGGTGTAATTGCTATACATGCAAGTCCTACATGCAATCAACGATGGCAGTGGTCATATTGTTTCGAACCTGATATCACAATTCTTATCATGAAAGCTTGATGAGTGCACAATCACTAGAGTTAAGATACCATTTAGGGTAATAATGATGTAGACCTGGTGCTTCAACATAAAAATCCTGACCATAAAAGGCTGAGGACCATGCCAAATCTGGCTTATTTTGCTAAGTTGCAAGTAGAGCAAGTAGAATGCACAGAGCGAACAGAATGACAGTATCCTATAACTATCAGCAAATGAAGCAGAAGTGTAGATATGGTGGTCATCTTCTCCGACTGGCCTCTATTGAATATACCTGAGATCCTCTTACAGGAACAAAAGGAATGGTTCAAATGCAGAGGACTTCTATAGTGTGCACTGTTTCATTGGAGGAGCATTCGTCCCCATCCACAGACGAGAGACATTGCCAAGGAGATAACGAGACAGACCGATGGTAATGACCTCAACATCTAGGAAATAAGCATGCAGATAGGACAGGAAACATCCAAACTATCACCAACCTTGATCACAAAATGACTCCATGTGGCTAGCACAGGGATTACAGCTAGTATAGAGTCGACGGATGCAACTGAAATCTACGGATTGTAAGGAAAACCTTGTTCCGAAGAATACCGATTCATCCAGCTTTCGGACAACAACCCAATTAAGCTGGGATTACTTTTGATGACAATCATTGTAAACCTACAAGCAAAGCACTATGGAATCTCCCAACAATTGTTTTCAGTGATGAAGGAATCAACCAAAACATAGGCGAACTTTGCAAAAATCATTTTTTGGAAATTAAAGAAGGAGGTGAGAAGACTGTTCTAGAGAACAGGGAGGGCTATAAATGCCACACTAGAATTGAAAGTTGGAGTCCTATTTGCTTTGTTATTTACAGAGAAACCAGAATTTTTACCTCAAGAATACACAGTAGTCATGGTGAAGGTTTTCCTTCAAATCTTAAAGAAGAGGGTTGCAACAAGGAAGCCAGTAGAAGGTACTTCCCAAGTCCAGACAATGAGTGATAGAGATGAAGAAGAGCAGTCTCGACGGCAATAGGTGGAGGAGAATCAGAGGAATAGGTGGAGGAGAATCAGAGGAAAGAATCCGAGAGGAAAGCTGGAAAGGAAGAAGCTATCAAAAGGAAGAGAAGAGAGGAAGAGGCAGCAAGAAGAGAGGAAGAGGTAGCACAAAAGAGACTAGAGGAAGAACAAGAACTTCAACGTTGTGCTAAAGAAGAAAGAACAAAGTCAGAAGCCGATGAAGAATGCCGCCAGTAGGAGCAGGAGCAGGGGGATTGTACGATGGAGACATCTTGCAAAGTTTTCATATTACACACATTTTCATCTTGTGGTTTGAAAGATAGACGGAAGCATAGTGACGACAAGGTGAAGTTGCTGCCTATTAAGTGTAGTGATTTTATTTATCCATGGATGTATCCAAATGAATCAGTTTGTTCAAAACTTCTTTAAGATTTAGCCAAAGGAATCCACTAGGGTGTAGCAAATTTAGATGATATGGTGAAGAATTTTATTGCCCTCACTCATGAAAAAGATAAGTGGGAAGTGGAGAAAGTGAGAATGATGGAAGAAATAAGCCGACTAAGGGCTGATGCAGAACAAGCCAGAGCAAGAAATGCAGGAAGAGACCATGTAATTCATGAAGAAATAATGGATGATCTGAACAACACTCTGATAGAGAACAATACATTGAAGGTGGCAAACAAAGAGAAGACAAAAATCATAGCTCATCTCCAGGCGGAAATAGGACAAACTCAAAAGGCCCAACAAAAGTGGAAGAAGACCAAGAAAGAGCTTACAACCAAGGTATAGAAAGAAGAACAAGAAGTCCAAAGACTGAAGACAAAGGTTAAAGAGCAAAGCGGTGAAATGGAAAGACAAAGTGTTACTTTGTGGAAGTAGAGGAGAAACTAGCATTCCAGAACTTAGAATTTATGGCGCTTAAAGACAAATTCCACACTGTCCAAGAAAATTATGATACAATGTCTACACAGCTGGCTAGAATTTTGCAACTAGAAAAGCAAGTCCATCAGTGGAAGCAACACTATGCAGATGCAAATTATTGGAAGGGAAGGAGACAGAGGATGTAGAATTGAAGAAAAGTGCCTCAATTTTGGAGTTAACGTACAAAATAAAGCTAGATGAAGCATAAAAGCTTACTAAAGAGTATATAGATAAAATAACTAATGTAACTATAGCTTTCGACAATATAGCATTTGACAATATGTTAGAGAATTTACAAAACAAGATACTTGAATTAGAAGTAGTGGCAGTTAGCTATAGAAGTGCTAGTCAGAAGCCACTTGAGCCGAAGGAATTTTTCGAACAGAAATCAGACTTGCGGAAGAGAATATAAAAGAGACGTTTAAAGAACTTAGATACGATATAGAAAGAATTATGTTTCTACAAGTGCAAAATAATGATGATGATCTGTAAACCTTTTTGTAATCAGTGGGTTCGGATCCACCATTCATGCCAATGTTAGTAGCCGGTGTGGACGACCACAATTTCTTTGTAAATACACTCTAATGGGAAAAGGGATTTTTATGGAGATCTCAATAATATCTGAAGTCTAAAATTTCCAGTGTATTTTGATTATTTTGAAGTATGGAACAATGTGAAGATTACGAAGAAGAACAAAGTAATTCATTACGATATCCTACATTGGGGAGAACGAAGTTCGGAAAAGTCGATACGGAGCAATATAGTCTGGAAAGTCTGTCAAGTGATGCTCTGTACTATTGATGTGTAATCACACAGTTCATTCAGTATGGTGTGTTCGATGAAAGTGTAAGAAAACAATATTATTAATCAAATGAGTATCTTGTTGTGTTGAAACCTTTTATCTCTGAAGACATGTCTCTGTGTATTCGAAGTCTCTGAGCAATATGTAGTGTTAATGTACTGAAAGTCTATGCGGTGCAGTCTGTAATAAGGAACGTAAATGCATGTTTATGAGTGCAATTTGTATTCATAAATCTCAGTTCCCGTACCCTTCCTTTGGACATTTGGTGTTGTGATTTACTGAAGTACAATACCATCTAAACAAAACTATCACTCAAAAATTTACCACATATAGACATGACAAACAGAAATACAGATTATACTTGCACGAAGGCACCAAGACCGAATCCATGCCACACTCTTGAGAGGCACATAGATTAGTGACTACGATAGAGCACTTCCAATCACATATAGAGAAATCTACTTAATGCTTGCTACATTTTAGAGCATCCTACCTTCTATCGAACGATGAAATGGAGCTTGATGAAGCAAGTAAATCTACAATCGGTGTGACATGCTGATGCAACGTATTTACAAGCAATGGATCTTTATCTAATCCCAACAGGATATCCAAGACTATCAAATGTAAAGCAAAAAAAAACCAATGGAATTGAGTGAGAAACACGAATATAAAGAAGGCATTCACTAATAATAAGCAGCATGGAACCACCAAGGGATTGCAAACCCACTATATAGGCATCTAAGAAGATAAGATCCTCTAAACGAGCCTCCAAAATGCTACGAGAATAGATGAAAACTGCTACATGAGTGTTTGTGAAGACTCCAAAACTGTGAGATTCCGCAGTGTCCCTAGCAAAGGAATTTCCCAAGAGGAGAAGAACTGCCACTAGACAAGTTCCACCAACAAGACGGTGGAAAGGTGGGAAAAGGGAGTTGGATGGACACTGGAAAAATGGATAAAAAAACACTAAAAAAAGCTTCACGAGCACCAAGATAATGATTGAAAAGAATCCTTTTTAATGAAGAGACGAGATCAACCAAGGAATACGTATACGAAACCGTTACCGCTCGGAGAGCACCATCAACTCCAAAATGAGCCACCAACACCAAGAGTTCTTATACTTGTAGTGAGCACATGTGCACAATATGAAATGAGGACTATTTGCAAGAGAAAAGTGTGAGTTTCAAAGAGTGAATAGACCAAGAAATGGAAAGAAGTTCCAGAAGCAGAAAATTCTAATGAAGCACTAATTCAAGAGAGTTTTTCGTTTTATAGATTGTTAGAGAGGCTCCTCTAAACAAATTGTATGTCCGATAAATATCTTGGAGGGAAAATGAGTTCCAAAATGAAGATGAATGGAAAGGACTCCCAAACGCATTCGAGTGATACAAAATGAAGCATGTTTAGTCATAAACTATAAGTAGCGATTCATTTCTTCAAAAAATATAATCCCATTCATGCCTATTTTAGCGATTGTCTACATTGCCCTTGATAAATAATCAATATTAGTTTGACTCTTTAACATAGTCGATCCCTTTATATCTGTCCATGATAGTTCCTAAATTTCCCTCCCCTTGATAAAGCCTTTTTGGTTTTTTTGTTTTCCATCCACTTGTGCAATAATCCGTTGATTGTTTAAACATGTGCCTTTGAAGTAGTTTTTTAATACATTTGGTGAATGGTCATAAGGTCCCAAAATTACAACTATTATGTGTGTGAGTGTAGAAGAGCGAGAGATACACAAGAAGCACACACAAGGAGCACAAATGCAGCAAGACATGGGGATAAGATAGATGGCTAGAATAGCTCTCTTTATTGATGATGAACAAATCACAAATAAGAGCTTAATAATATTCCTAAGTACAAAGTACTGCCACATATAAGTGTATCATGTATGTGGTAACATGGGAAAAAATCATCTAGCCAACACTAGAGTAAAAAATGTCCATGTATAAGGAAAAGTTTCACATCAAAGCTACTTGAGGAACACATAAGTGGAACAAAAGTCATCGTGCAAATGATGTGAACACATACTCAGAGTGAAAGATCACGTTGCAGTAAGCAATAAGCCTAAAGCTTTGTGAAAAGCTCGAATATTTTTCAATGGAAGAACTTTGTGAATATGTCTTACCACATTATCTTGTGTAGGCATATATACCAAATCAATATCTCCTACATGAAGGTGCTCTCTCACATAGTGATAATGCACCTCAATATGTTTGGTCCATGCATGAAACAATGGATGCATGAGCCATAAGGATGTCAAGTTTTGCATCACATAACCAAGTCAAGAATATGTCATCAAGATAAAGAACAAGCATTGTAAGACGAGCCCCATATTTGCATACATAGAGTGTGCTTTCAATGGGACTACATGTGAATCCAAGAGCAATCAAGCGCTTATAAATATTGTCATACCATGCTCGTGGAGCTTGCTTGAGACCATGCAAGCGTTTATGCAAATGATAAACCATATGCTTTTTAATTTTCATGGAAAATCTTGGAGGTTTCTTCACATAAACCTCTTCTTGCAAATAGCCATTCAAGAAAGTTGTTTTTATGTCCAAGTATTGTATTTTCCAATCTCCTTGGGTAGCCAATGCAACCATGGCACAAATGGTAATCATATGTGAAGTAGGTCAAAATTTTTCCTTATACCATATTGTTGCGCATATCCTTTGGTAACCAATGTAGCTTTGTAAGGATCAATGGTACCATCTGACTTTCTCTTAATCTTGTAAGCCACTGTATACCAACGATGTTTTTTCCTTTTGGAAATTCACATAACTCCCAAGTACCATTCCTATGTATGGAACTAGCAGCACTTTTAGTTTAGAGGTCACTTGACCTATCTAAAAGTCTCCAAATTACTTGAAACTTGGTCAGCTTAAAGAAAAGCCTACGAGATACATGCCCTCCAAATTTCAATTAATTTGGGCATTCCCTCAAAAGAGTAGCATCCAAATTTCTATGAGGCTGCTACCTCACTAACTATTTGCTCAATCATTTTTTCCATACTTAAAAATGACGAGACATGTTAATCCTTATGATTAAACAAAATGATTCATTATATTGGATGGATTATGTCATGGAGATATATCCATGCATATAATGATCTTCTAGATCAATTCAAATCAATTAACCATCACAAATCATCTCGTTGAAAAATCAACTCTTTACATAGTATCCACCTTTCACTGAAAGTGAATATCTATGGACATCATTCTATTCATTGTGCTTCTCGCACATTCATTAATCCCATCACAACCAATCATATACAAGCACTTAATACTTGTATTGATGATCATAACCATAGCACTCTTGTGCGGACTCGGGATAAACTTCTATATTAAGTACATATACTCGCATGAAAAGCAGTTTATGTGCTCATGCATTACTAGTAAAAAAACACATCTTAGTTGTTCTTGATGTATATACCTTATCTTTTACTTTCTAAAGGCATAATTGGCCTATGCCTGGTACCTCGATCACATACCTCATGCTCACCCGAACTAGTCGTGGTGATACATAAAAGTGATCTTCTATAAACAGAAAATGCATCATGCATTTCAACTTTCTAACAATCATATCTTCTATGTATTAATCATGCATTTTACTTCAATAAAGTTATATGCTTTTAGCTATGCTCATAGAAGACTTCCTCTCTCACACAACATAACATCACTGTAGTTCTCACATGGCATAGAACGCCATGTGGCTCAAAATTTTCGGCAGCATTTCGCCAGGAAAATGAAGCCTGAAAAAAAAAATAATAGTCTTTACAATGATAGGCATCAGCCTAGTGGTTGGGCACTACAAATAAGAAACTTTTCCACAATGTGTTTTTGGGCACTACAGGCCCTCAAAACCATGTCTTTTTTCTGCCTTCAATACCTGCAAAAGATTCTAAAACACACAAACAAGATCTGCGCATGCTTTTATGAATCAACATTAGTTAGTGTAACTTTATGTGCATAGATAAATTCATGTAAAAACTAGCTTTCATGCACATTCCAATATTGATTTCTTAAAACTGGAAGAAAATACAATGCAAAATTATAAACTTTGATGCGAGAGGTGTTCAAATGAATATATTTGAGAGAAAAACTATGATGCAAAGGTATTAAAATTAATTCATTCCTATCCAAAATGGTTCAAACTATGATTCAAAAATCCTAATTATCATAATTGAACACTCAATTCACTCAAAAAGAGTTTCTCGCTAGTCAACAGCCATCTAAAAGCTTGTGCAGAGATGGCTTATAATGGTCAAAATATTGATTATGACCAGTCAAAAGAAAGGTCTTGAAGTCAACTAGAGTTGTAAAGGATGCGGCTTGCATCCAATATCAACTCATGCATCTTGAATCATATATTGACTCATAATAAATTGGAATTTATACAACTTGTATGAATCCAATTATTTGAAATGAGAACAACTAGCAAAGTTCTCCTGTTCCATGCTCTGATACCAAATGTAAGAAGTGGAGAATGACATGCCTCGGACTCACCTCCCAGCCTATTTATAGCCCTTGCATAGTCACCATCTAGAGTTCTCTCTAAGGTTCCTCTACTCATCTGGCCATCATGAGTAGGTACCTCGTATGAACTCTCTGGCTTTTGGCCTTGGCTATCCCCCGAGCAAGGAACTTCTCGTTCCTCCAAGCATGTACATCTCTGGAATATAAAACATAAATTCATGAAAACAGTTTTTTTGCATCTTTGAAATATGCACTCCAAGGAAGACATGTGATGTGTGCAAACAATGCCTATATCCTATCATTGGAGTAGGAGAAATTGACCTTACAAATTCAAATGGAGGTGTGATTCTCTTGAAAAATGCATTGTATGTAGCCGATATCAAGAAGAACTTAATTTTGGTTCCTTTGATTGCCAAAGTTGGACTTCACGTATAGTTTTTGGGGGATAGGTATATAGTTCATGATTACATAAATGATAATATTATCGTGATGTCCATTACATTATACAATGGTTTTTATTGCTTGGATACATAAAAGAGGGTTGCCTCAAATTGCCTTGGTTGCTCATGCTTCCTCCATTGCTGATATGGAGCTTTTGCATGCTTGTTTTTTCACTTGAACTTCAATAGTTTGATTTACTAGAAAAAGAAGGACATTGTTATTGGTCCTCCAACACTTGCGTCCATTGAAAAGCATGCATGTGAAGGTTGCATTCTTGAAAAATGCATCCTGCTTTGTTTCCAAAACATATTTGTTTACACACTACAAGAAAATTTCCTTTTCATAGTGATGTATGTGATCCCATCAAGACTTCCTAAAAAATGTAAATTTTGTTACCTTCATTAATGGTGCTACTTGCCGTGCATGGGTGTATCTTCTAAAAGTAAGGAATGAATTGTTTTCTTGCTTCAAGGCATTTTTAGCTATGGCTGATTTTTTTTCTACAAACAAGCTTTTGAATCTATGCACAAATCATGGTAGTGAATAATTGTCTCATGAGTTTAATGATTTTCTTCTTGAAATATGAATTTCACACCAATGTGCGGTGACATATACACCTTAGTAAAATGGGGTTGCATACAATAAAAATAGAGCACTTTTTGAAATGGCACAATGTATGGCTAAAGAAAAGCATCTTCCTCACAAGTTTTGGATGGAAGCAATCTTGTGTGCAAACTATGTGTTGAATTCCCACCCTACAAAAGAATTGAGGTTATCACTCCTAATGAGGCTTGGAATGGACGTAATCCCATGATTAGCCATATGTGTGTGTTTTGTTGTTTGGCATATGCTCTAATGCCATCACAAAAATGTCACAAACTTGATGATGAGGGCAAAGAAATCTATATTGATTGGTTTTAGTATTGAATGTAAGGGATATTGTTTGTACAATGCATTGAAAGAAACAATTATTGTCAAATGAGATTTGCTATTTCCTAAAAATTCAGTTTTTTCCTCTATTTTAATGGAAAAAGCAGCAAAGAAGATGTGTTTGATACACTCATGCCTTAGTTCCAAAGTGGTGCTTTTGAATATGGACATGTAGGCCAACCAAGTGAGGTTCAAAGTTCTGAAAAATTCTAGAAAATACAACTTGAAATGCAAGGAAATTCTAGTCAAACATGGCTGAAATTGTCGAGTCAAATGTGGTTTGAACTAGTGGAAATTTTCCGCTACATATGGCTAAACATTTCCATCAAAATTTCGTTGAAATGAGCATGAAATTCAGCCCACACATGATATACATGTTTATGGTGTACTATATAATGAATACATGACTATCAAGAGTGGACAAGCCATGCCAAAGTGATTGAAAAACACTTTGTAGGATAGAAAACTGAGTGCAACTTTACTTGGTAGAACAAGATCAAGCTCTCACCATGCATTAAGTAATTTTGTGGATAATTCTCTTATTACAATATATAATGAAGATCCACTTACTTTTGAAGATGCATGTGATCTTTTACATTGGATGATTGATATGCATTGTAGAGGTCTGAAACAAGTGACATAGGTCTGTTGCAAAGGGCATTTCTCTTAATTGGTAGATCCAAATGGAATGAGTTTTGTTGTAAATGAAAAGGTGATAGATGCAGTTTGTGCATACCAAGTTTCATTATTCTTAGAGATCATTTGGTAGGTCAAATAATCTCTGCCCATCAAAGTTCAGTCTCTGGAATCTATGAAATGATCAGAGACCATGTCACCTAGAGGTGCTTGGTTCTCATAGCTCATTTACTCAACATGAATGATTTCTAGTATTAGTTAAACACCTCCAGGTGGTGTGTATAAAATTTCAAGATGAAATGTTTCTCCATTTAGGAGATATAAAGAAAAGAGTAAAAGTTAGCCTCTACAATTGTTTAAAATTTTGCAAGTAGAGAGGCTTAGTATTTTGGTCATTGAGGAAGATCCAAATGTCCAATTACTATGAAACTTATATCAGTTAAATTAGATAGCAGTAGCTACATGCTATTAAAATTTGGAAGAAAGTAGACATCATTTGTTAGTTCAAATGATCTTTTCTTCTCAAACCAATCTCTGGCGAGGATTTTCCAAAGAGTGGTACATGTGTCTGATATTTTCCTATTGGAAACTCCAATTTCAAAAATTTTTATTGGAGAAGCTACTCTAGTAAAGATGCTATGTTATAACCAAAATTCAAGGATTTTGGAAGTCATCTTCATAGTTAGAAGATATTATAAAAGTGCAACAATATTGTTTCTAGGCTCACCTAAGTGCAGGTGTAGCAGAGATAGAATTATACTTTTGAATGAGTATTTGATTTCATTTTGAATTGAAATTTTATGAGACCAAACTAGATACGATCTAGATTTGGGCACAAAGAAAATGAAATTTGGAGTTTGTGTGATCAGTCTAAGGGCTTCAAGAAGATGACCCTGTACATTTTTAGAGCTGGTCGTCAAGTGTTCGACCTTTCTAGTAAAATGGTCATACAACTCTGAGCAAATATCCAAATCAAGTGATTTTTGTGCCTAATTAAAGCTTGAGAAAAGCTACAAAAGGCTGGAAAGTTTCATAGATTTTAGATGTAAAAGGTAATTAAAATTAAGATTTAATCTGCTACTGTTGGAAATTGTTTATGGAGGAGACAATGTTGAAACGAAAAGACTTTTCACATGTTTTTTATGATACATTTTTGAGATGGTGTGATCACCATGGGCTAGGTATGCCCTAGATATTTGTTTATTGAGCATTTGTTTTTGGTGACCATTCTCAGTAGCATAGAGGAGACTCTGTCGAAATTTTCAAGAATATATATAGTGCCATGAGAGCATGGAAGAGGAGAACTTTGCTAGTTGTTCTCATTTCAAATAATTGGATTCATACAAGTTGTATAAATTCCAATTTATTGTGAGTCAATATTTGATTCAAGATGCATGAGTTGATATTGGATGCAAGCCTCATCCTTCACAAGTCTATTTGAGTTGATTTACTAAGTAATTTCTCAATTCTCAACTCAAGATGAGTTGATATTGCAGATAGTTAAGAGTGATAGAGTCATAGGAATGACTCTGTTCTTTCCATCGAGGGAAGGAAACACTTCAGGAACACTTCATGATTTCATTACATTATTTATGGTTGTGAGTACACTTCATGATTTCATTACATTATTTATGGTTGTGAGTACTCACCGAGTTATTCTTGTGATTTTTGAGAGAAGTGTTCGACTTTAATTTCATACACGCATCTATGTGGAGTATAAAGTTGGTGGTATGGGACATCAAACTTTGTATTCGACCTAGGTGTAGGACAGATGGTATGAGAGAGAAGTCTCTGAGATTGTATTTTTTATATGATTTGGAGTTCATTTATATGATCGTCTAGTATCATCTTATTATTAGACAACAGAGGGGCAATTGAGAGAGTCACTCTGTATGTGATTGCAAACAAGGCAAGTCTGGAGGCAACTCGCCTAGAAGCGGAAAGGCAAGTTTTGCACATAAGAACTATGAATAGGCAATTGCATTGAGAAGAAATTTATAGAGTACGTACTACTTTATTTGATATGCCTGAGAATAGGCCATGGTTCATAATAGTGTGTATGAGGTGAGCTAGATGCGTAGCCTAGTGGGCTATGAGTGTGCACACATCTACTTACCATTTTTTAGTGTATTTAGTAGATTTATATTTTGGTTATCATCATATCTGGGAGTGCTAGATTATTACAATAGTTTACTTCAAACACCTCATTCCTAGTTAGGAATGATTTGATCATAGTGATGATTAGATGGTGGTCAGAGATAAAGCAAGTTTCATCCACTTGGAACATCTTACATGTTATTATTGAGAAGGCGGTGGTAGTTCCACTAGTTGCTATACTTTCTTAGCACGTCTTCACTTGGCATGATGGACTTAGTTCCACAGAGTGGATTGGGATTTACTTTGTATGAGAGATATTTTGATCCATAGTTTGGATTATTATATATGATAGATTGAGATTTGGATCCATGTTTGGGATGTGACTGATTGAGATCTTAGTCCATGTTTGGGATGTGACTGATTGAGATCTTAGTCCATGTTTACGATGTAACTGATTGAGATCTTAGTCCATAGTTTGGATGTGAGAGATTGATATTTTGGTCCATAGTTTGGATCATTGACATATTGATATCTTTGTCCATAGTCTGGATCGTTGATAGATTATCATCTTGGATTCACAGTTTGGATCATGATGAGATTTTCTTTAGTTTTATTTCATTACGGAGAGTAAATCAAGAAGATTTACTTGAGTTTAGAGATAAAACACTACTTGGAAAAGATTTTCATTTCTTTTGAGTATTCTTCCACAAAGAGTTGGGACATAGTCACATTGTTTCGAATGAGAATAGTATTTTTTTTCATTACTCTAGTGGAGTAAGTGATTTTGTTTTCATGATTATACCATATGAAAAGCTGTCAATGGGTAATTCAGGGAGACAAGGGCGAGCTGTCGAGGTCTCTATAGGTGACAAGCTGTCACAAGTTAGTGGTCAAGGTCTAGGCATAAGGAGTCCGAGGATATTCCGAGTACTTATGCTCCGCACATATGGACTCATTGGGCCTCAGAGGGTTCCTACAGTATGCCCAAAGCAAGGACTACTATTTGTTGGTGGAAATGCTAGATATAAAGCACAAAGACTAGTTATCTACTTTTTGAGCATCTAGTATTTTAGACACCTACCATACTCTACTTTTATTATTTGGAATCACAGATTTTGATTCCCAGGTTTATAGCTCCTTCTATATCATTGAGGACAATGATCTTTAGAAGGGGGAGAGAGTGTTATATTCGAGAGATGTACATGCTTGGAGGAACGAGAAGTTCCTTGCTCGGGGGATAGCCAAGGCCAAAAGCCAGAGAGTGTTGGAGCAAACCAATCACAAATTGGTGATTATACAGATCTTGGAGAATGCTTATGGTCAGAATGAAGCAAAGGAAGACATTTGCAAAATGAAGAAGAATTCAGGATGTTGTCTTGTACACATATGTACATATAAGTGAAGAATCTTGTAAGCTACCATAGTTAAATCCTTAGGATGATAAGGAGTAGAGTCATAGATGCGAGATGAGTCCAAAGTCGTGTATATATAAGATAATTATGACAAGAAATGTATGAGAGAAAGTAATAGAGTCATTTTGTAGATGACAATTTTGAGGAAGATGTGTAGAGAGTTTTTTCCCAGAAAATAGCGACGGGTTTTTCTCTGAGTGCTCTCTGTCTGATCATGGGGATCAGAAATCCTTTTGTACACATCTAATTGAGAAGCTAATGAAGCTATGTCTAGAGTTTCAGAATCTAATTCCTCTCCTACTGTGAGAATGATCATTAGGAACATTCATATGTAGAATGTGAGAACTGAAGTCTGAAAGTAGCGCACTTTTCCGTCTCAGTATTTTGATCAGATCTGAGTGTATACTGTAAAGTTTTTGATGAGTGAGCACTTAAAATTTAAGTTAGAAGATAAGGAAGCTATGGCTAAAAGCATTTAGCAAAACGGGTTCCAGATTGGGAGAAATCAAGTTAAGAAGTTGGCTATGTCGAAGGCGCAACCTCTGAGAGTCATTTTCTGACATGTATTTGATCTTAATGATCAACTTAAACTTTTGGTGATTAGTTTTGAGAACTAATGGCTAGTATGATTGCGCAAAGGTATTGCTAATACTTGTGCATCATTTACTTGAAGAAATTTGAAGATTTGTGCAGGTAAAGAAGTTGATATCTGAAGCAGACTTTCTGAAGTTGACACTTCTTCACTCAGAGAAGTGTTGCTTGAAGTTTTGGTAAAAAGGAACATTGTTTGTGTAAAGTTTGGTTTATAGCTGACATAGGAGTGTTCTTAAGTCAGTGTAGATCAAACCTTTGGAGATTAAAAGGTCTCCAAAAGTGGTATCAGAGCTAAAGGTGAAGTACAAAAGAAGAAAAGATAATCGAAGTTCAGACTGGTGCAGATATTGAAGATCTTCCAAATCAAAGGAGGACAAGGACAAATTATTGAAGATAACTTGCAGAAGTTCATAGTACAAGTTCGAAAGAATCAAGAAGGACAAAGACTATATCAAAGGTACACTTTCTCCTCATAAACCATAGTAATTGCAGATACAGAAAGTCAAGGATGGGAGAAAGCTTGCAGATTGATAAGCTAGATAGGGAGAACTATCCAGCATGGTCCATGAGGATGGAAGCACACCTCATGAGCAAAGATCTTATATCATTTATTACAGGAGATGAAGAAAAACCTGAATTTGCAGATCCTAGTATTCCTACTAGGGAAGAACTTGCAATGTTGAAGACTTGGATGAGAAAGGATGCTCAAGCAAGGAGTATCATCTACATGGCTGTAAATGATTACCTTTTACCTCACATCAGAGGTTTGGAAAGTGCTACAGATGTTTGGAATGCCTTGGAAGAGCATTTCCAAAATACAACTAAGTCAAGGAAGTCCTCACTATGGGCTGAGTTCACAACCTTCAAGAAGAAGAGCTCACAATCAATTTCAGATTATGTGGCAAGGATGAAAGATATTGCAGATAGCTTGGGAGCAGTGGATGAAGACATTGAAGAGGAAAAGTTGGTAAGACAAATACTTACAGGTCTAAGAGGTGATGAGAAGTGGAAGCCTTTTATATTGTCCATAGAATTGTCACTTGATCACTTTACTCCTGATCTTAATCAATTGCTAGGACACATGCTAACCTTTGAGCAGGATCTTAAAGGAGACAATGATAGAAGTACAAGTCAAGCTATGTACTCCAAAGACAAGAAAAAGAATGGCAAGGGAAAGCAATCAAATGATGATGAAGGGAATTCAAATCAAGCTAACTTCACAAAAGGGAAGATGAACTTCAGAGGTAAAGGAAGAGGAGGTAAGAACAAAGATAATGCTAAAGCTTGTTGGATTTGTGGCAGAACAAATCATTTGGAAAATGATTGTTGGTATAACAATCAAAGTGGTGGAAACAATAATCAGAATTATAGTCAAAGAGGTAGAGGAGGCAGAAACCAAAGAGGCAATTTCAGAGGAAGAGGAGGTAGGACATCATATGGTAGAGGAGGTGGAAGAAACTTCCAATCTCAGTCCTACAACAATAATTATTACAATTATGCATCAGATCAGAAAGATGACATGACTCTTATCTTGAATGCAACTCATGAATCAATGGGAGAAGATCAAAGAGTGTTTTATATTGACTCAGGGTGTAGCAACCATCTGAGTGGGAATCTATCCTTGATGACTGATATGGAAGCAAGGGTGAATGGACATACAGTTCAGACAGGTGACAATACCAAACATAAAGTGGAGAGCATTGGATCAGTGAAGACAAAGAGTGGAAGTACACTTCTGAGCAAGGTACTTTATGTTCCTACTATTCCTAAAAATTTGATAAGTGTAGGGCAAATTGTGGAGAAAGGATATGAAGTAAGATTCACAAATGATGGTGTCTATGTACAAGATCCAAATCAGGGATATAGAACCATAATTGCAGGTAAAAAGGAAGGAAGATTGTTCACTCTCAAAGTCCAAGGTAATGTGGGACATGCATTGTTTACCTATGGAGGTCAAAAGGTGTCTGAATTAGACCTATGGCATAAAAGGCTAGGTCATTTCAATGAGAGAGCTATAAAGGAGATGTCAAAGAATCAGGTAGTGCTTGGATTGCCAAACATTGAAGGGCAACATATGGTGTACAAGTGTGAAGCTTGTCAATTAGGTAAAGCACATAAAAGTTCTTATAACAAATCAGGGTATAAGCATTCAAATATGCTTGAATTGGTTCATACAGATGTATGGGGACCCTCAAGGGACTATAGCATAAATGGATCCAGATATTATGTGTTGTTTGTTGATGATGCAACTAGGTGGATTACTTTGTATGTAATCAAGGACAAATCAGAAGTCTTCAAGACATTCAAACATTTTCATGCTTATGCAGAAAGGATCACAGGGCAAAAGCTCAAGAGGTTAAGGTCAGATGGAGGGGGAGAGTATTTCTCTAAAGAGTTTGATGATTATTTGTGGAATGCAGGTATCAAAAGAGAAGTAACTTGCAGGTACTCCCCTCAACAGAATGGAGTAGCAGAAAGGAGGAATAGGACTCTTGTAGAGTTTGCAAGAGCTATGATGAAGGAAAAGAATTGTCCAAATTACTTATGGGCAGAAGCCATTAACACTGCAACATATCTTGTGAATAGGTTGCCTTGCAAAGCTTTGGATGGAGGAACCCCTTATGAAGCATGGTGGGGTAAGAAGCCTAGTCTTGATCATTGTAAAGTATTTGGATGTATTGCATATGCTTATGTTCCTTCACAATTAAGACATAAGCTAGAACCAAAAGCAGAGAAGTATGTGTTTATTGGATATGATGATAGACAGATGGGTTACAGATTGTGGAGTCCATCCACAAGGCAATTTCTTGTTACTAAAGATGTGACATTTGATGAGCAAAACATGTGGTATACAGGATCACCAAATGAGTATACAGGTGTTGAAGAAATTCAAAGAAAAGGAAAGGCAAAGGTAAAGGTATGTGAAGAAATTGTTGATGAAGTTGACTCTAGATGTAGAGTGCAGGATCATGTAGAAGAAGGGCCAAGATTTGATCCAGAATCAAATGAGGCTGAAACATCAAGAAGTGCAGAAATCAGAAGATCTACAAGGGAAAGGAAAGAACCTATAAGGTATAGTTATGATACATCTTTCCTAACAACAAAAGATTATGCTTACATTGTGAAAACAGAAGAAGATCCAACTACTTATGAAGAAGCCAAAGGTAAACAGAATTGGGAAAAGGCAATGCAAGAAGAGTATGATGCTCTACTTGAAAATGAAACTTGGGAATTAGTACCAAGACCAAAGAATCAGAAGGTCATTGGATGCAAGTGGGTATATAAAACAAAGAGGTTTGCAGATGGTAAGGTGTCTAGATATAAGGCTAGACTTGTGGTCAAAGGTTATGCCCAAACTTATGGGGTAGATTATGATGAAACCTTTAGTCCTGTTGCTAAGATGTCTACAATTAGAACATTGATTGCTATTGCTGCTTGCAAAGGATGGAAATTATCACAATTGGATGTGAAAAATGCATTTCTAAATGGTTACATTGCAGATGAAGTATATATGGAGCAACCAGAAGGCTTTATGGAGTCAATTGGATCAGATTATGTGTGTAGGCTCAAGAGAGCTTTATATGGGTTGAAGCAAGCCCCAAGAGCTTGGAATTACAGATTGGTCAAGTTCTTGAATGAATGTGGATTTCAAGCATCAAAGGCAGATAGTAGCTTGCTAGTGAAGGCAAGTGAAAATGGATACATTTACATGTGCATTTATGTTGATGATATTATTGTTATAGGAACAGATGCTCAAGGAATCAATGAACTCAAAAGACAAATAGAGAAGGAGTTTAAGATAAGTGACTTGGGAAACTTATCTTATTTTCTAGGAATGCAGATTGTCTATACTCAACATGGAGTATATGTTTCACAAGAGAGATACTTGAAGAATCTTTTGGTCAAGTTTAACATGGAAGATTGCAAGACCTCAACTACACCATTGGAGGTAAATCATAAACTAAGCAGGTATGGAGGTGAAGAATTCAATGATATGAAGAAATATCAGAGTTTGGTAGGTAGTTTAATCTATGCTACCTTGACAAGGCCAGATCTATCATATGCAGTAGGTGTGTTGTCACAATTTATGCATTGTCCAAAGAAGACTCATTGGATTGCAGCCCAAAGGGTACTCAGATATATCAAAGGAACCCTAAGTGAAGGTTTGTACTATGGTTTCACTTCTGACACAAGAATCAAAGTGTTTAGTGATGCAGATTGGGCAGGTGACTCAGATGATAGAAGGTCTACTCATGGATATCTATGTTATGTTGGAGATAAGTTAGTTTCTTGGTGTTCAAAGAAGCAACATACAGTTGCTTTATCATCCAGAGAAGCTGAGTATAAGGGAATGGTAGAAGCTGCAAAAGAAGTCATATGGTTGAAGACCTTGATGAAAAGTTTTGAGATTGATCATAGTACTCCAATAATTTTTGGAGACAATATGAGTTCTTTGTATTTGGCAGCTAACCCTGTTTTTCATGCCAGGACTAAGCATATAGAGATTCAGTATCATTTCTTGAGGGAAAAGGTACTTGATAAAGAGATTGAAGTGATGTACACTCCAACAAAAGAACAAGTGGCAGATATGATGACAAAGAGCTTGGATGGACCTAAGCTACAGAGATTCAAGGAGATGGCAGGAGTGAAGAAGAATGGAATAATCACAATTAGTGATTGAGGGGGAGCTGTTGGAGCAAACCAATCACAAATTGGTGATTATACAGATCTTGGAGAATGCTTATGGTCAGAATGAAGCAAAGGAAGACATTTGCAAAATGAAGAAGAATTCAGGATGTTGTCTTGTACACATATGTACATATAAGTGAAGAATCTTGTAAGCTACCATAGTTAAATCCTTAGGATGATAAGGAGTAGAGTCATAGATGTGAGATGAGTCCAAAGTCGTGTATATATAAGATAATTATGACAAGAAATGTATGAGAGAAAGTAATAGAGTCATTTTGTAGATGACAATTTTGAGGAAGATGTGTAGAGAGTTTTTTCCCAGAAAATAGCGACGGGTTTTTCTCTGAGTGCTCTCTGTCTGATCATGTGGATCAGAAATCCTTTTGTACACATCTAATTGAGAAGCTAATGAAGCTATGTCTAGAGTTTCAGAATCTAATTCCTCTCCTACTGTGAGAATGATCATTAGGAACATTCATATGTAGAATGTGAGAACTGAAGTCTGAAAGTAGCGCACTTTTCCGTCTCAGTATTTTGATCAGATCTGAGTGTATACTGTAAAGTTTTTGATGAGTGAGCACTTAAAATTTAAGTTAGAAGATAAGGAAGCTATGGCTAAAAGCATTTAGCAAAACGGGTTCCAGATTGGGAGAAATCAAGTTAAGAAGTTGGCTATGTCGAAGGCGCAACCTCTGAGAGTCATTTTCTGACATGTATTTGATCTTAATGATCAACTTAAACTTTTGGTGATTAGTTTTGAGAACTAATGGCTAGTATGATTGCGCAAAGGTATTGCTAATACTTGTGCATCATTTACTTGAAGAAATTTGAAGATTTGTGCAGGTAAAGAAGTTGATATCTGAAGCAGACTTTCTGAAGTTGACACTTCTTCACTCAGAGAAGTGTTGCTTGAAGTTTTGGTAAAAAGGAACATTGTTTGTGTAAAGTTTGGTTTATAGCTGACATAGGAGTGTTCTTAAGTCAGTGTAGATCAAACCTTTGGAGATTAAAAGGTCTCCAACAGAGAGTTCATACGAGGTACCTACTCATGATGGCCAGATGAGTAGAGGAACCTTAGAGAGAACTCTAGATGGTGACTAGGCAAGGGCTATAAATAGGCTCGGAGGTGAGTCCGAGGCATGTCATTCTCCACTTCTTACATTATGTGCTTTGAAACACCACTATTAAAGAACCAATCCAAATCAGCCTCGCTCACAACCATACATTTAGAATGTAGTGATGCATCATCATGACATGTAACAACATATGCCCAAAAATCTTGAGCCATGTTGGGTTTATTGATCTCTGCATTTGAAAAATTTTCACCAATAGACATAATGGATTGTGTCCTCTTTAGCAAGCCTTCTACACTCACCAATAGTATGTCCAACCTTCTGGCAATATTTGCATCTCTTCTTCTTCTCAAAATCAGCATGATTAGAGGAATGAGTAGAAGAGGAAGTTTGAGGCTTTGGCTTTGATGAGCCCAAAGCGGAACTGTACTTGCATTTCCCTTTTTGTGAGATAGCAAAAGCTTGTGTTCTTTCAATAAAACCACTCCTATTTACTATAGATTTCTCTCCCTACAAAAGAAGAGACACAACCTCATGAAATGCATACATACTTGGATTTCCTTTTTGCAACCAAATGAAGTCTATTGGCAAAGATTTGAAAAGATTTTGGTAATCCTTTTAGCAATGTAGAGATGATTCTTATTATTGTAAACTTCTATTTCTTTCAAGAATTTCTGTAAGAAAGAGTACGCCCTACCAAAATGCATACAGTAAGTTTGATTGCAATGAAAGATAATGGAAACCATCTTGAACCTTAGATTCCATGTGACTTTCTATATCTCATGATTGGTTCAAAGTTTGGAGAGACTAATACTTCCATTGTGCTCAAAATGTGCCAAATCCTGAAGATTGACTCTCGTATTTCGTGATTCTAACTCTCAAAGATCTTGTTTCAAATTGATAATATCATCAATAACATCATCAATTTGTATTTTCCATTGATGAATCACTCATGAAAACCTATATAAGGAGGGGCTCGTCACATATATTCTCAATCTTGCTAAGGCTAGTCTTGGGAGCTCAAGGAGTCGGGATCTCCACATAAGTACTCTCTAAATTCTAGTTCGCATTCTAGTCTTGTCCTTTGTTCTAGTCTTGTCTAGTGTCGTATCTTGGACATCCTATCTTGTCCTGTTGTAATCTCATACAATGAGTTCCTTTCTAGTTATTCCTTGTATCTAGCTCATCTTCTTGATGAGATTTCTTGTAGTCCAAATATCTTACTTCATACCCATAGTCCCAAGTTATGGGATCTCTTGTATCATCTCTGTTGGTGCATTTTACCCAAGCCTAAATGCTTGATATTATTTGATTTATGTTCATATTTTTAGTCATGTCAACACCTCTTGTAAAAGAATACATTTTATCTCTTGTAATTGTAAAAAAGAAAAAAGAAAAAGAAGGGCTTACCTCATTCATGATGTAAAAGCAAATTCGTGGCTCCAACTACCTAAAACCATGAATTAGTGAGCTGAGGGAATATTTCCTAACTTTGGGGATCATTTTTAGGTGGATCCATTCAAATTCGAATTCAAAACTCCCTCCAAGAATAGCTATAAAAAGAGCAAGAAGGAAGAGGCGATTGGCAAGCGTTGTACGTGAACACTTCATGTCATTTTGTAGAGATTGAAGAGCTTACTCCATAGCTCTATCATTCAACTCCCATTGTGGAAATATTCATTTCCAATGTGGTTGTAATCATATGTGCATTTATACATTCATCATTCTCTACTTCTCTGTTTTGTTCTCTGCTATACTCACTCAGAGCAGTAACTTCAGAAGCTCATACCTCGAGCTCTACTCAACCTTTTTCAGAGTTTTAATGTGCGTTGGATTGCTCTCTTTTTCTAGTTTTTCATAGAAATTTCGTGATCATTGTATTTATAATTTGGGAGAAATTTGCATTTTACTGCTCACTGCTCTATCTCTTCAGAGCCCCGAGAATGGCGACCATGTTCCAGATTTTGCAAAAATTTGTTCTTAGTGCTCAGTTGATCATTTGAAGAGTTTTAACTTGGATTGGGAAGCTTGATAAGTCTATTTTCTATGTCCAAAGGGAATTTCTCTAATTCCTACCAGGTTGAGAGCACTGTTCGTATTTTCTAGCAATTGTATGTTCAAAAATAGCAAGTTTTGGGAGCTAGTCATCTTGCAACTACTCTGTCTTCGCTTAAACTTTTGAGATACATGTTCCAAATTCTTGGCTGATATTTTCATGGATTTAGGAAGCTCAAAGGGTCTACTAATCAACTCTAAAGTCTCATTTGGCTGGTGTGAAGCTAGTTGTAGCAGCACCAACTCATCTTTGGACTGCATCCACCATCTCTCTGCACAATCTCTAGTCAAGTCATCCATACCTATTAGTCCTCGGTTGTGGGATTTCTTGTATGAGTAACATATTCTTCTATTATTCCCCTACATGGGTGGTCTTATAATGATAATTATTATTCCCAAATCTCGTGTAGTCTAGTTAGAGAGCACAATCTAGTGCTTCCCTCATATTTTGAAAAGAATAGCTTCTATCCAAGACTAGGCATCATGGAGAACACAATTGAACAAATTGTGGAATTGCTTCAAAGTCTCTAGCAATGAGTCCATGATCTAACTCATTGATAGGCACAAGTGAAGATGGGACATCCCATGCATGTAGGTGCACTCCTCCAAGAATTACAATAAAAAATTGGGAATATTCAAGAAAATCAAGGAGACAGTCAAGTGAACCAATGCCATAATTCATCCTTCATGAAGGAAACCAAGATTTTTGCATGCCAAAAAAGTTTGATGGTGATCACGTGAAGTTCCATGGGTTCCTTCAACAAGTCAAAAGCTTCCAAGGTCCGTATTATTTGAATCTTTCTATGTGGTCAAGCATTATCCTCATTTGCCCCAATGCTGGAGAAGGACATGGGAGTACTTAGTGACTATGAGGGGTTTCTTTGAGATCTCAATGCCATGTTTGGAGATGTAGACTCTAGAAGCTACGTCAAGGTAAATGCCCTACCTTTACCTATGCATTAGAATTTAAGCAATTGATATGTGATCTAATCAGGAACAAAAATTATTATATAAGCCAATTTAGATGGGTTTAAGAGATGATGTAAAGGACCTTTTGCTCATGATGCCAGAGGCTAAGACATTAAATAAATGCATCACCCAAGCTATTCAATGTGATAACCACCTTTTTTGAAAGGAAACAAGAAAAACAAGTAGATGAAAACATTGCTAGTGGAGACCTCGACCATATTGCAATTAATTGTCCCAAGAAGAAAACAAAATCTAGAGTTGCAGTTAGCCTTGTAGATTAGGAAAGCACGGAAGTCCAATTGGAAAAGAGATCATAAAACTTAACCATGATATAAGAAATGGTGCCATAGTTCTAGCAAGACCCATAGAAACATGTCTTGCCCTTGTCAAGTTAATCCAACCTAAGAGGACCCCTTCCCTTACAATCATAGTAGATTCACAAGCCTCTTCATGTTTCATCGATGAAGGATTAGTTAAGAAACATAGGATTCTAGTACTTTAGAAGAACAAACGAGTAGTAGCTAAAGTAGTAGTTGGAGGAGCTCTAGCATTTGGGAATATTACCATGGAAACCACACCAATAAAAATACACCTTGGTGACCATGATTCCCACATATGTTTCAACATAATATCAAGTTTGGTAGATCTTGTTATTATTGGAATGCCCTAGCATAAGAAACATAATCTAGACATTAATTGGTAAAATAATAAAATAACTTACATGCAATAAGGAAGGAACCGACATATATGATGTAACCAACTCAAGAGTCCATAAAAGATGATCTACTGAAGCTACCCAATGAATACCAAGGTTTTCAAGACGTTTTTGAAATGAAGAATGCAAATATCCTCCCAGAGCATAGACCTTATCATTGTGTCATAGAACTTCAAAAGGGAGCACAACCAAGCTTTGGGCCAATCTATAGACAATCCTCAGAGGAGCTTACAAAATTATGCAAGAATTTTGGTGGGAATCAAGCCAAGGGGTTTATCATACACTCAAAGTGTCCAACAGGAGCCTTTATTCTAGTTGTAAAGAAGAAGGATGGGACTCTCCAAACGTGTGTAGACTATCATGGTCTGAATAATGTTGGATTTTGATGTTCGAGGAAGCACATGAATATCACAAGGAAGAAGAAGAAGAAGCTTGGAGAACAAAACACAATAATGAGTGTATGACCAAGCGAATGTATGAAGATAAGTGACACATAAGAGTTATAGGCATATATACAAGCCGAGGAGAAAAATAACGTAAAGAGGGAAAAAACCCAGACAGTCCCAAGTGTGTTCACACACATCACTACCAAAATATATCAACAAATCCCCCTTCGAAGTGATGCAGTGAAAAAAGAGTTGGCACTTAATGTATAAGAAAGTCCCAAGCTATGTGGAAAGAGATCAATCCACAAAAGGAAGTAAGCCCAGAGCTTTGTGAAAACCTTCAAACTTCTCTAGAGGCAGAGTGTTTGTGAAAAGTTCTACAACGTTATAATGTGTGGGCACATATGCCAAACCAATCTCTCTAGATGAGAATCTTTCCTTGAAATAATGATAATGCACCTCAAAGTGCTTTGTGCAAGCATTGAACACAGGTTTCCTTGCAACTACCAATTCGCTTGACTGCTAGTGAAGATGCTAATAGCAAAAGAATGACCAACACCCAAATGAGACAAAAGGCATCACCTTCAATAAATGTATTTACAGGTGTAGTAGGACATTTCTGAACACCCTACACAATATTCCACAATCCCTTTTCTACCAATACATGACACATCATATATTCCCTAATGGATAATTAGTACCATCCAACCTATCTTCATCATGCCGTATACATAATACATCATTGCTTTCAAGCATGGCCATTGATCAAAATACCCTAATGCAAAAAAATGATTGTATCTCAAAAAGTTGAAAAGAACTACCCTGTCAAGCTTTGTTAAACCTATAGTAGACTTATGAGGTGCTTGTACTAGCGAATCAAAACTTGTATATATGTTTCACACAAAGGGATGAAATTTCCTACATAGGCACTATGATAGTGCCTTCAAAGGTTGAAAACATTGAAATTTCCACTCCATATAGAGACACCATTTTGAACTCCTAATCACCCTCAATATGCTACCAATTTTTGTGTGATTTTGAGACTTTTATAGGAGGGGTGATGACACCCTTGATGAAGTGGATATGTTATTTGATACAAATTCTTGGAGATTGATGTATAGGGAAGCACACAAACAACATAAGGAAGAAGAAGAAGAAGCTTGTAGCACAACACACAATACTGAATGTATCACCAAGTGAATGTACAAAGATATCTGGCATGTTAGGGTTATAGGAATGTATACAAGCTGAGGGAAAAAATGTTGATATATTTAGGTAGTGATGTATGTGAACAATCTAGGACCGTCGGGGCACTTTTTTCCCTCATTAGGAGGTTTGTCCCCCTGCTTGTATATATGCCTATTGCCCTAACGGGCTACTTATCATTGTACATTCTAGTAGTAATACATTCAGTATTCTGTGTTGTCCTCCAAGCTTCTTCTTCTTCCTTGTGTTGTTCGCATTATCTGACTCCAACAATTGGTATCACAACAGGTCACCACTTCATCTAGGGCATTGTTGAAATAATAATCTGAGCTCGTTTCGGCCTTCGGATGCACTATCACAGTGCTTGTGCAGGCTATTTTGTATTTTTGTGCCAAAGGTATATACCAACTTTGGTTCTCCAATATAAGCATCTCGAGGTCTGCTACAACTTTAGTAGAATTTGTCTCGGCAGTTCTCTTCAACTTTTTGAGATACAATCAATTTTCTGCAGCAAGGTATTTTAGTCATCGACCATGGCTGAAAGCAGTGATGTATTCCGTATGTTGGCTGTTGAGGATAAGTTGGATGGTACCAACTTCCCATTATGGGATTATATGATGCGACATGTATTCGTTGCAAAAGGACTGTGGAACATTGTGCAGGGTTGTTAAGCCCATAAAAGTCATATTGGTCAAGGTCAACCACAATCAAAGTCAACCATAGTAGAAGTCAAAAGGTCAAAGTCAAACCGATCAAAGTCAACAAGGTTAAGGTCAAAGTCAACAGGGAAAAGTCAAAGTGTTTGAATGCAGGTGTTAAAGTGCACATGTAGTGCACAATTAAGTGTCCACAAAGGGTGAATTGGAGAAAGTGGTTGCAGATGGCAGAGGTATTTCTCTAATTTCCCTAAGGTTGAAAGTGTTTTTAAAGTGTTTTGGAAGGTTCAGGTGAACCCCCTCTTACGTGCACAAGTGAATACTTAAAAGGCAAATGTGAAGGTATGTGAAGCGGCAGCATACACAGAAGTGAAAGTATACCCCCCCCCAATTAAAATTTTTGTTTTAGTCTAAAGTCACTACAGGACAAAACAGGGAGTGGTTGGCTGCCCACTTTTGCAGACAATCTTGGGACATCAAAGTGAGCACCAAGATACTCTTGCAGTTGGGAGTGTACGTGAATCGACACTCAAATCAAGGCAAGGACTATTCTTGGACTATTCTAAGTGTAAGCAAGAGTGAGGAAAGTCTAAGCAAGGCAAGAGAGAGAAGTGCAAGAGACACACAGTGTGCGATGCAGAGAAGTGAAGTGCAAGGTGTGCATGAAGAGTGACAGAAGTGTGCAAGGAAGTGTTAAGCTATTTCCCCCCAAGGATCCCAAGGTTTCATTGCAGTGTGCACGTGCCGACAGAAGGTGTCCAATCCCTCCCCCTTATTGGAAGCTTGGTGCAAGGTGTGCACAAGTGCAGGCTTGGAGAAGGTAGAGGTTTGGTGCAGAGGAGGCCGACAGCAGCAAGTCCCTTGGGTATTTGGTATTTTGTAATTGAGCACTCCATGGGATTTTGCACAGAAGCATTGGATTGTATTGTGCATCACCATTGCATTTGTCTTATTATAATCAATTGACAGAGGCTTCCAGTGTGTATCTTTCTTCTTGTCTTTCCCCTTTCTCCTACAAACACTCAAATCCCTTCTTGTCCAAGAATCCCCCAACAAAATTTGGCACGCACGGTGGGACTTCCAAGGAGATTTGAGCATAGGAGAAGACAGTGTGCAGTTGGAGAAGCACTATTCAAGTGTCAACAATACTACTTCAGTGGACTAAGAGGTACATATTCTTATCAATTATCTAATACCAAGAGGACTATGAACAGCCCATGACCGCAACCCGGTCCCAAACATTGAGGGTCACTTGCAAGTGAACAAGAAGGAAGGCTGTTAGAAGGAAGATCCGGACGAGCATATTAGAAAGTTTTTGGCACTATGCAAAACTAGAGGCTTAATGGGTAGGGAGGATGCCTTTTTTATACTCTTCCCTGCCACATTAGAAGGATTAACAGATAAATTGTTCAGCCAATTTGCTGAGAACCATTTAACAACTTGGGACTTAATGAAAGATGCATTCAAAAATCAATTCTAGCATGGAAATACTGCAAAGATCATCATAGAGGAACTAGAAAATTTGAGATTGGGTCCAAGTGAAAAGTTCCCAGAGTTTGTGACTAGGGCCAAGGCACTAATGGCTAAATTGCCAGATCCAAAGCATGATTTTTTTGTTAAGAAATGGTTAGCTAAGCCACTTCCAGTGGGCACCTAATGTAAAATCAAGGAATTAGTGTTGCCTACAGCCTCGATAGAGAAAGTCATCAACACAGCTACATGATTGGAAGAGATAAGGCAACAGTACGGAGCAACTTCTTCTCAACTACCATATTCTACAGAAATGGAGGATCCAGTAATCCAGCTAAGGAAGGAGCTGGAGGGCTTAAAAAGGAATAAGCCCCACAAAGAGGAGGAGAATGCTGTTACTCAATTAAGAAGGGAGATTGAAGCACTAAAGCTCCAAAAGGAGGAGGAGGCCCAAGCAAAGGAATTGGTTCAGCTGCGACAGGAGTTGCAGGAACTCAAAGGAGGTGGCATCAAGAGTGGACTTTGGTGTACCATGTGTAGTAAGCAAGGTCATATAGTAAGTGAATGTCCTTTGTTAAGTGTGACTTGCCAATTATGCAGGAAAGCTGGTCATGAGGCCTAGGAATGCCAATCAAGAGGAATGCCTACAACAACATATTGGAAACAAGGAGGACCCCTACCACTAGCAAATGTAATGGCGACTACACCTAATCAAGGTAACAATTACAACCCTAGACAGAAGAATAACTTTGGAAATAGGCCAAGGAGACCAATCATTTTTTTCAGATGTGGAGAATGTGGGCACTATCAAAGTAGGTGCACTCTACCAAAAAATGCCCCTCCTTGCAGAAACTTCCCAGAGGCCAGAGATCACTATACAAATTGTTGTCATAAGAATCAAGCCTCTTCATCTGGGCCCCACATTCAAATGATTTCTGGGCACAAAGAAGAAATGTTAGATCAAATCAATGAGCCATCACCATCTACCAGGGTGGTGGAGTTAGAAGAAATTGAATCTTTTACAGTGCAGACAAGAAACAAGGGAAAGGGTCAAGTAGATATAGTTCAGGAATCAAGAGTTAATGGATTGAACAAAGACAAAGAGACATTTGAAGACAAGGCCACCGCATGTGCAGATACAAGGCAAAAAGGAGATCTCATATGTACCAGTGATACCATTGGGCATGCATTCAATAGGGCTCATGAGGAGTTTGATAAGTCAATTGGAGCCCATGCTCTTAAGGAATCAGAGGCTTCAAAACTACTCAAGTCCATGAAAAAGAAGTTTAGTATTTTTTATTTAATAAAGATGGATGGGCAATTTAGGTCAGAACTCTTGCAGATAATTGATGAGGCTTCCACTACAAGTTTGGTGGCAAAGACTGCTGTTATGCATAAAGGTAAAATTATAAGGGAAGCATGCCTTATAGATTATAAGAGTCCTTGGCTGACAATATCTATCAAAGGTCATGAGTTTCAAGGAGTTATTGTGTATGCTGGTTTTGGCATTAACTTGATGCCTGAACATACAATGGAAAAGATTGGACTACACCCTTCAAGGCCTGCAAATTTCACTATTACGTTGGTAGATCAAAGCAAAGTGAGGCCCTTGGGAGTGATCCCAAAAGTTCCACTTGAAGTACAAGGTAATCTCTTCATTCTGGATTTTGTGGTTTTAAGACTGCCCCATGTTGAAGGAGGATTTTCCCTCTTAATTGGAAGGGTTGAGGCATGCAAGTGTCATCCATGATTGCGGTGAGGACACTTTGTGAGTACAAAAGAAAGGGCAAGAGCTGACAAAGATACATTTAGAAGAGGTCCCATATAATCAAGGGAACACCAGCATGATGCAAACAGTTGGCATTTGCATTGATCCAGAAACAAAGGAGCAACCCCAAATAGATTTCGAGGAAGAAGAGGATATTCTAAATTGGCTCCAAGCAGGCAACTCTTCCTCTTGTTTTGGAAGTTTTCTTAATGATTCTTGCACAACTGAAGGTTCTGATGAAAATCAAGAGAAAGTTCAGGTTGATGGATTGGGAGAGCCGATCACAGACCACAAAAGGGGCAGGAAGACACCCCTCAAATACAACTTGGAGGAGGATGTAACAACAATTGAGAGGGAAGTTTCTAAAGCTAAAGACAAGGTAAAAAATACTAGTGAAGAATGCTCTTTCCCAATTCAAATCCCTGTAGGATGGATGCAGGATAAGGAGGAATGCATTGAGATCCAAAATACCCCTGCTTATGAAACAATGCACGAAAAGCTAGTGGAAGAAAACAAGGATGGAGATGAGCACGAAGATAATATGGTAGAGAGAAACCTTGTCAAAGAAATACAATTAGGTACTCAGGACAATAATCGTCCAGTTTTGGTGGCCACTTGGTTGTGGAGCCACCCAGGGCTCCTTGAAAAGGTAAAATCCTTCTTGGCCCACTATACAGATGTTTTTGCATGGCATTATAAAGACTTAGAAGGAGTTCCTGCCAATTATGGAGAGCATCGAATCCCTCTGGTTGATGGCGCCAAACCAATAAGAGGAAAGAGTTATAGCCTTAAACCATGGAGAGATAGCCAGGCCACTGGCTAGACTTACAGGTAAAGAAGTGCTCTTTAAATGGGAAGAGGAAGAAGAGAAGGCCTATCAGACATTAAGGTCCAAATTGGTGGCTGCACCAATTCTTATCACCCCAAATTGGTAAAAGATTTTTCATATGCATGTAGATGCTAGTGCATGTGCAGTAGGTGCACTATTGGCTCAACATAGTGAAGAATTCAAACTTGATAGGCCTATTCAGTATGCTATTAGAATTTTGACTAAAGTTGAAAAGAATTATAGCACAACAGAAAGGGAGCAATGGTTTTTGCAGTATAAAAATTTTGTCATTATTTGCTAGGTGTGAAGTTTGTCATCATCACTGATCATCAACCACTCAGGTATTTATTGAACAAGCCACAAGCAACTGGGAGGATATGGAGGTGGCTACTTTTGTTCTAGGATTTTGATTTTTCTGTAGTCCATAGACCAGGTAAAGAAAATATCATGGCAGATCACCTATCCAGGATCAATAGGATGGATCAAGCTACTGGAGTCAATGATGATTTTTCAGATGCTAATCTATTCGTTGTACAAGCTCAAGGATGGTATTATGATATCAAGAATTTCATTAAAACTGGAGTGTATCTAGAGAAGGCTAGTGCTATACAAAGAAAGAGACTGCTAATCAAGAGCAGACCTTATAGCTTCATTGAAGATAAATTATATAGACAGGGAAAGGATGACAGGTTTAGGAAGTGCTTGGAAGAAGAAGAAGTGAGGGAAGTCCTTCAATTTGCACATGAAGGAACAGGTGGTGGGCACCTTCAAGGACATATTATGAGTCAGGGATACTTGATGCTAGTTTTATGGTGGCCTACATTATTCAAAGATGCAGATGAATGGGGAAAGGCATGTGATGTTTGCCAGAGGTGTGGACCTAAGCCAACAAAGCAGAGGCACAACCCCTTGATTATTTCCACTTCTTGGCAACCATTTGAGAAGTGGGGCCTAGATTTTGTAGAGCCCATCTACCCTCCATCGATTCCAAAAAGAGAGAAGTATCTATTGATCGCCACAGACTATGCGACAAAATGGGCTGAAGCTATTGCATCACCTGACTGCATCGCCCAAACTGTGGCTGATTTCATTTACAATAGCATCATTTGCAGGTTTGGATGTCCACTTGAAATTTGTATAGACCAGGGTACTCATTTTGTGAATAAGGTCCTACAAGAAATTTTCAACAGGTATAGAATTCTACATAGGACCTCTTGTGCCTACTATCCAAGAGCTAATGGACATGCTGAATCAACAAATAAGGTATTAATTGCCATGTTAAGGAAGGAATGCATCTTACAACCCACTTCCTTGGGCATTTCTTATCAAGGTACCTTATGGGCATACATGTTAACTTATAAAGAGGCCACGGTATATTCTCCATTCCAACTAGTTTATGGCATATTGCCAATTGAGCCCTTTGAATTTTTACATGGATCACCTAAAGTAGCATTCATGGAGGGAAAGAAAGATTGTGGTGTCTCTCAGAGGCTTGAAGCACTGCATAAAGTGGAGGAGATACGTCTACTAGCAACAAAACAATTGATGGAGACTCAGATGAAGAGGAAGGAGGCACATGATCGAAATCTATGGAACAACAACATAGAGCCAGGCATGTTAGTTCTTCTCCATAGACCTCATCTTCAAACACAAGTGAGAGGAAAATGGCTTCCATACTAGAAAGGACCTTATCGAGTTAAAACAATGCTGAATTGGGGTGCTGTGGAGTTAGAGACCCTAAAAGGAGAGGCCTTGCCACTGGTCAACATATCAAGGCTCAAGGCCTATCATCAACACACTTGATGAATTATGGATCACCTAGAACTGCAAAATTTGTCCAGGTTGTACATAGTCTTTTCCCGTCATTTTGCTTAAGTTTTAGTAGTTTTTTACCCTTTTTCATGCTTTTTTCTTTGAGTTTTTAGCAAATTTAGCAACCCTGTCATAGTCCTTGGCATAAGTACAATTTTTGGAAATTTTTGGGAATTTTTCAAGCATGTTTAGAATTTTTCTAGCATTTTTTCATCATTTTTGAATGTCATTTTCTTGCCAAATTGGAGAAATAAAGGAAGCTCTCTATGGTTTTGAGTGAGGAAATTGGCTTAGACTTGTCGGAAATTTTTTGAGAATTTTTTTGGATTTTTTTCACAATTTTTTTGATTTCCAACCAAAAAAAATCCCCCCCCTCTCTCTCTCTCGCTCTCTCTCTATCTCTCTCTCTCTCTCTCTCTCTCTCTCTCTCTCTCTCTCTCTCTCTCTCTCTCTCTTATCCCCCCCCCCCCGCCCCCTCCCCCCCCACCCCCCCACCCCCCCGCCCCCTCCCCCCCCCCACCCCCCCCTCTCCCCCCCCTCTCCCCCCCCCCCCCTCTCCCCCTCCCCCTCTCCCCCCCCCCCTCTCCCCCCCCCTCTCCCCCCCCCCCCCCCCCCCCCCCCCCCCCCCCCCCTTGCCCCTCCTCCCCCCCCCCTTGCCCCCCCTTCCCCCCCGCCCTCCCCTCGCCTCCCCCTTGCCCCCCCCTTGATTTTTTAAATTTATTTTTTTGTTTTGTTTTTATTTATTTTTTATATTTTTTATTTTATTTTATTATTTTTATCATTTTATTTTTTTTTCTTTTTAATTTATTTATTATTTGTTATTTATTATTTTTTTATTTTACTTTATTTTTACTTTTGCCCCTGTAGCTCAGTGATGAGTAGCACCTCCTTTAATGTCAATCCGGGAAGACGTGAGGATGGTATGAAGACCTCGAGCAAGTGGCGACACAAGTGCGGGAGTGAGAAGCACACTAGCATGCACACACATACACACACACGCGCACACAAGGCAAGACAAAGAGTGAGAATCAATGGAGCTTTTAGATTACTTTCAAAATGCTCATACAAGTTCGTTTCAATTACCATCTAACCCCAAAAATGAGCTCTGTAGCTCTTTTTATAGTTTTTGACCAGCTTTTGGCCCTGTCCAGACCTAGTGTCCGGCCTAGTTAAAAATTAGGTTCCAGGCTTATTTGGGGGCTCAAACGAGATCTAAAAAATACGAAAATTGGTACGCAACTACTTCTAAGGCTCCTCAAGCTCAAGGACTCCTTGGCTTGCACAAAATGGAGCTACAAAAATGTGAAATGATATTTACAATGATTGTTAGTGATAAAAATCACTGTTGTTGTAGGGATTTCTTCTAGTGATCTGCCATACATATCTTCGAGCTCCCTACTTGCTCTTCCTCCCTGCATGTCCATCTCTTTGATCTGCATTAATGTCTCGAAAAAATATTGGCCTACTTGCCAGATCTTCTTTGACTGCCGTGTTTGCTTGTGCTGTCCCTTCGCTCTGACTCCCTTCTTTGACTTTCACGTCTTGTAAGTCCTGGTGTACCAAGACTACTGCCAACACCCCCCCCACTCTCGCGTCTGTCGCCCCTGACAGACCCTTGTCTAGCTGCTTTTTGGACGTAATATTGGACAACATCCGCGGCGAGGTGGTGTTCTTCTAACCTGAGTCCCCTTGCTAGATCTGTCAGCAATGCATCCCAATTGACTGGCCCTGGGACATCTGGATGTGGCACACGTAATTGTTCTGAGTGAATGGTTCGCTCCACAGCAAATAAATGGAGGAGATGTGAGGGTCTGGGTACAAATATTTCTGAGTGGTATTCCCAGAACCCTGTTATGAACATCTCCTCGAATGTTTGTTTAAAGCAGGCTGGGAGGTATTTTATTCTGGCGTGCCAAGCATATATCACCTCTATGGAAGGAGTGGTGCTCATGTCATAAACTAAATCCTGGTTTCCTGTAAGGAATCCGACGCCTGAGAAGTGTGGGTCCTTGATATTCTTGAATGTCCTGAATGTAATAAGCATTAATTCAAAAATTTTCATGCACATCTGGGCCATCACATCAGGGGTATTCCTTAATCGGATGCTCCAATGCCGTATGGTGGAAATCATATAATTGACGGTGGGAGGTCCTTGAGAGGGTGCTAGATAGACGTAGTTTAACCATTTGGCGCAGCCCTTGATATTCTTGACTGCAAGGGTAAACTCTGGCCATGTGCGTCTGCGGAATACAGGAACATAACAAGGGTTATATTTAATAAAAAGAGGCATATTCGTCCAGGTGCGAACCATCTCCGGGTAGGTTTCGAGGAGTCGGATCCTCCAGGTGGGTTGATGAATGGATCCTTTTTGAGCGCTCTCGGGGATGTCATCTGGCCCAAATTGTGTAGCAAACGTTGGAGGTTTGCCACATCTTTGTTGGATTTCTGCATTGTAGTCCGCCAGGAGTATACAATATGGCACGTATTGATCATCATTGGTTCCGATCCATCTATGGTGGGACATGCTGCGGAAGTATTCTGATTTAATAATAGTGTCCTCTATCTTTGCCATAGATTGGATTTGAACTGCCACTCGATCTTCATGAGTTGATGCTGTTTTCTCTAGTGTTTGGAGCCACTCAGGTACTTCAATTTCTAACGTATCCATTCCTTCTGCGGTTTGCTCACCACCTGGCATTGGCATAGGAACGTATGGTTCCTCATACGTCTCATCTACCTCGATGGGTACCAAATCCTCGGGTTCTGGTTCGACAACTGGAGAGGGCTGCCTTTCGTGTGTGAGTAATCTTGCCTGTAATTCGGCCACCTGCTCTTTCAATGTCTTGACTTCCTCTGAAGTCGTGGTCGTTTCTGTGACTCTGGGTGCTGTCTGTTGCTCTTGGAGTTGATTGCGCAGCGCATCCCGTTCCCTTTCCAAGTCATCATGAGCTTCTAATAGATCTGCATAGCTGTCCAAGATGGTCTTCATTGTCTCTGAGGGCACAGCTTTAAACTGCTCTGGATCAATTTCGTGGGGAGAGCCTTCCATTGCTGCTTCTAGATTTGCTTCATTTTGCTGCTGCAGTCTCTTGTTCTCTTCAAGGGCGGCCGCCATGTGTTTTCTGAGAAGTGCCAGGTTACGCTGGACTTTGAGATTATCGGCTTGGTATACTGCGAGCAAGGCTTCTAGTTGTTTGACACCTGATTCTGTCGATGGTTGGGGTGCCTCCAATAATGTTTGGTGAGCCTGCTCAAGCGTCGTGTAGCGTTGATTCAGTTCTGCATTTTCTGTTTGTAGAATGTGAAATTGTCTTTGTAAGTTCTGATGGTGCGTTGCCAGTTGTTGATACCGGTTGTCCAGAGCTTTGTACTCATTCTGGAGCTGGTATACACATTGATTTAATGCTAAAAATATGCTATTTACATTAAATAATGCTGGGAGGGGTGAAGATGCAGGGGGAATGGGGGCGGGAATGGGAGATGTGAAGGATGTGGATGCAAGTGGAGAGGTAGGTGGAGGGGGTATGGGCGATGAAGGTGGCATGGGGGGAGGGAGCGGTGCTGTGGCAGGTGATGTTTCCATCGTGTCAATTGTTTGAGTGACGGTGTAGATGGGGATTGTGGGTGGAGTGGATGTGACATCGGTGAACAGGGTGGTGAAGGTGGGCATGGTGACTCCCCCGAATTGGATTCCCGGAGAGAGTGGGATGCCCATGACAATGGTGGTGGTAGTGGACGTGGTAGTGCTCGTGTCCTGTGGTGGAGTGAATTGTGTAGTGCGAGGTGGGGATGGTGGTGACAACGGTGCTTCCTGATATTCTTCCGCTTGCGCTGTCTCGCCTGGTGCTGATACATTGATGTGAATTTGCTTCCCGGACCTCCTGGGACGAACGGGAACCCTTTTCTCAAACCTGTGAATGTAGGCCATTGCCTCATGAATGGCCTCATCCAATCCTACGGCGTCGGCATGAAGGTTCATGGACTCAATGAACAACTCGTCCACACCTTCCTCAGCTAGCAAGTCGTTCATGAGTTTCTTGCCCGATTCTAGTGACATCTTATGTTGTTCCTGAACCAGTCGCATGGTTCGATATAGTCTCTTGATTTGTGCCGAATATGCCGGGGCACTTGCTAACTCGGAGAGTTCGTCATATTCTTGATGTTGTTCTTCGTCGGCTTCTTCTTCGTCTCCTCCTGCCTCTTGTTCATCTACATCGACTTCTACAACTTGTGGTTGGGTGGGGGCCGATGTTGTTGTTTGGGGTTGTGGTTCCTGAGCTCGCTCTGCTTCAGCTTCGAGGTTAGAGTCATAGATTAATCTGGCAATTTCTTCATCCGTGAGGTCCTCAAGAGTAAATCCCTGTGGAAATTCCAAATCTGATGGAATGGGTGGAAACACCAGATTAGGCCCCTCTGTGCTTGGTCTTGGTAGCCGGATTGTGAATGGCTTAACTCGTCGTGTCTGGGGAGGGGTGATTTCTGGTGTAGTGGTAGCTCCCCTTGCTTGAGCACAGGGTAATTGGACTCCCCCCCTCATCTTCTTTGATGGGGGACCTGCTGCTGATAGTCTTCTCTGGAATTCTTGGACTCGGGACCATACGAGTGCCCGCTGAACAGGCACGTCATAAGCCAAGCATCTATAAATTATTCTGGTCAGAGCACAACACCCGTGGAGCACATTCTTCTGTTTCTTGTTCCACCTTTGATGGGCTAGGTGGATCTGATCTATGATCCAGTGTGGCACATTGATGGGAAGGCTTTCTGTCTCTGCTAGATATAAGCTCAACCATATTTTTTTCAGGGGCATTGTGAATCGTTCCTGGGCGGGAAAAGCAAAATGTTGCATGATGGTTCGCAGGTGAAGCGCAATGGTAGGTGTCATCGCTACCATGTCTTTCAACTTATTAAGATCTTTGTGCTTCATTCGACCTGGAACCATGGTTTCCTTTTCTGTTGGCATGTGCATGCCATACATACCCAATGCTTCTCTTACCAGATTGAGAGTCAACTTGAATCTTTTAAGCTCATTACCCGACAGCAGTGATGGCAACACAAAGGTGCTGTCACCTCCCTTGGCCTTGCTTGGCGTGATGGTACTGATCAGATATGAACATCGTAAAAAATCCGGCTTTGGTAAGTGAGCCCTGAAATAACTGTCCACACCCGCTTTGATCCAAACTGATCTCATGACTTCGGCATTTTGATAGCTTTCAAACTCGCGTGTGAAAAAGTGGTATCGACCCCATTTGCCATTGAATTCCAATTCTGCTTCCCAGAAATAGGTTCCATCGCCCAGTGGTCCAGCAACATCACTGAACCAATGCGCATGCTTACCTACTTGAGAAGTGTGCCCTTGTGGAGGATCCTGAATGGGGAGCACATGCACGGCTTGAAGTTCTTGCGGTCTTGCGGTGAGACGTGGCTCAAGGAGAAGTGTTTCTATGTCCACAATCTGGGCACCAGATCCGGCTTGAGAACTGGTACCTGCTTCTGCCATGGCCCTGTTTGCTGGTTGGTTCTGTGAGAATATAGAACCAAGTGTTAACATCGTAATGGACAGAATAAATCCGTTGTTGTCTCCGTTACAACATTAACATGAGGTAGATGGTGAGTTAGTGGTTAGTAAGTGCATGAAGACAGTGTGTGTAGTTAGTGCTTGTGTTGTCCTAGGAGACTACTGCAGTTAGTAAGTGGGCATGAATTTACAAATTGGGGTCGGGGGGTTTATTACAGGCCCTAGGCTGCCAAATGCAGTGAATGGGCTTTGATTTCGGTTTCGGAGAATCTCTAGAGAGCTTCCTCGGTGTCGTGGTTTGAAAACGAGGCCTTTTTGGGACCCATTTACAATTGATTACATGCACGCTCTTGGGTCTTGGTGTGTTCTTGAGAGTTGAGAACGAGTGAATACTGGCAGTATGCGTAGCTGCGTTATGCTGTTTAGGTTGTGGCCTCAGCGTAGCTACTTGTGCCATCAAGCAAGCCTTAGGCCCCCAAATTTGTCTTGATTGTGGGCTAGCCTTCATCGACTTCTTGGGCACCCAAATATATTTCACGTTAGTAGAAGAATTTCCGAAAGACTTCTTATTAGTGTCGTGTTGTTGGTTACTAATAAGAGGCTTTGCTCGTGTGGTTGGCTTGAGTGCAACCGGGTGTTCGCCTTTCCGCACCCCCACTTGTTTCACTTGCTGGAACATTTTGCTGCGCAGGTACTTTGGATCCCCGACATAGGTAGTACTCTGCTTCTTCGGCCTGTGATCCACCTTGGGTTGTTGCCTTCTTCTGGCCTTTGGAAAAGAAGGGAGTTCCTTTGCATCCCGGACTCCTTTTTTGCTAATATCCTTCCTCTGCAACACATAGTTTTGGACAAGAACAGCATGGTCAACTTCATGTGCACCCCTGGAAGGACCAGGAGTCTGTGCCTTTCCTAGTTCCTTGAGTGCTCCATTGTCTAATTCTACTGTAACTCGACTATGATTGACCCATACCTGAAGAAGTCCACTTCTTAGGTTTAGGTTGACTGCTTGGTCATAGATCCAATCTTGACCCAAGACGAGAGGTTCAGTGAGATCCTCATCTTGACACACCAGTACTTTAACTGTCATTGCCTCATCATGAATATAGAGGGGGAGTTCCACCTCACCCATGCAAGGGGTTTCCACGCCTCCCAATCCTATGAGATATGCTTCCACAGGATTGACAGTTAACTGTAGCTCTTGACAGTAAGACACTCTAACAGCACTAGTGGCTGCACCCGAGTCAATCAAGGCTCTTACGGTCCTTGCACTCTTTCCTTGTCCTATCTCTAAGGTTACGAAAGGACGTCGATCAGTTATCCTATGAGAGCTGGTTCCTGCTACTGCACACATTGCCATATGATATCCTTGATCTGCATAGTCATTTGTCCTAGGCTGCTCTCTACCTTGCCTACGTAACTTCATCCTTCTAATGCGTTCTAAAGCTTCTGCTTGAGCTTCTTCTCGAACTCGCTTTTCTTCCTCTTTGCGTTTCTTAGCAGTGTTGAGTCGGCTAAGCATTTCCTCCGTGAGGGGTTCCTGATACAACTTGACTCTGCAACCGCTAATATAATTTGGGAGAACTTCACCCTCTAATGTGGCCAATTGTACTGCTCCGCTCGTGGAGATCCTATTGATGATCATAGGTCCGTAGCCTCTCTTTTCTAGCTTCCTCGCGTGTTGTTTTAGTGTATAGACTAAGACTAGATCTCCTGCTTTCAAGCCTTTATCCTTCACGTGGGCATCAAAGTATGCCTTCTGTCTCTTCTTGGCTGCATATATCCCTGCAGCGGCTCTCAGTCTTGTTTCTCCTAATCGTTCAAGGTCAAAGATCCTAGAGGAGAGCTCATGACCTGTCCATTCGTGCTCTTGTGCTACTCTCAATGTAGGGATCAGGAAGTCCAAGGGTAGCACATCATTTTGGCCAAATACCATCTGAAAGGGAGTGGCTTGGAGTACCGTTTTGTAGGCCACTCGGTATGCCCAAACAGCATGGTGTAGCTGTTTGTCCCAATCAGAGCGTTTAGTATTCACTAATTTCGTCAGTACATTGCATAAGATCTTATTAGTACTCTCAGCTTGTCCATTAGCTTGAGGGTGATAAGGGGCAGACTTCTTGTGTATCACCAAGAATTCTTGGAGTAGATTTTCAATCACTTCATTCAAGAAATGAGTGCCTCTATCACTTACAAGCTCTATAGGTAGCCCATATCTCGTGAATACATTCTCAAACAAGAATTTGGCAGTGGTTTGAGCATCGTTCTTTGTTGTCGCCTTGACCTCTACCCACTTGGTGAGATAATCTGTCACAACAATGATGTATTCCGCATGAGAACCTCTAGCTGGGGGATTAATAGGACCTACGAAGTCTATTCCCCACTTAGAGAATGCACGTCCACCCATCATAGGTTTCAGTGGCATCTCATCTTTGCGTATGGGATACTGAGTCTTCTGACAGACATCACACCGTTTCACATAGGTATGTGCATCCATGTGAAGGGTAGGCCACCAGAAGCCCGCAAATAGTATCGCCTTGATTACCCGATCTGGTCCAAAGTGTCCTCCTGCTACACCTTGGTGAGCAGTTTCCAAGATCTTCAGATATTCACTTTCGTGGACACATAGTCTCAGGTAACCATCTTTACCACGCTTATATAGATTATCACCAATGAGTGAATAATCCTGGGCTTCTTGTTCTAAACTCCTTTTCCTAGCCAGAGTCATGTCTGGAGGGAATGTGTTTGTCCTCAGGAATGATACTAGTGGTTCACTCCAATCTGGCACAATGGATACTTGATAAAGAGTGGCGTGTTCCACTGGTGGTTTAGTGCAGCAGATTGGGCACTCCTTGCACAACTTTTGGACATCCGCTTCCATAGTTGGCCAATGCACTCCGAGTCTCCTTAGAGTCTGTAACGTTCGTTGCTTTGAATGGTGTTGCTCTAGTGCACCTACATGTGCTAATTGCAACCATTTAGAGTACTCATCCTCTTCTACGCAACAAGCCAAGATCCCTTGATCTGTGTGCTTGTACATGCTTCCTGCCATGATGTGGTACTTTTGGGCTTTTACGATCTCTCTATTCCGTGTGTTTACCACTGGATGATTAGGCCCGTATGTCAATACTGGTACCAATGGCTTAGCCCACTGCGGTACAACTTCCAAATTAAACAAGTAAGCATCAGGAAGGTCATCTGACACTCCTTGTGGGGCTTCTCCCGATGTGAGCCTAGAGAGATGATCAGCTCTCAAATGAGTCCTACCTTTCCTAACCACCACTTCAAAGTCATATTCCATGAGCAAGAGGAACCATCTTACTAATCTTCCTGTATTGCATGGCTTGTTTACGAGATATAACAATGCCTGATGATCAGTAAAAAATTTAAACTTATTTGCAAGCAAATAGTGTCTAAATTTCTTAACTGCATATACCATGCCTAAGCCTTCTCTCTCTGTAGTGGTGTAATTTCGTTCAGCCGCATTCAACTGTCTACTGGCATAGGCAATTGGAAGATCCATATTACCTTCACCAGTAGGTTGTGCAAGAACACATCCAATAGCATAATTGGATGCATCAACATGAACATGGAATGGCTTATTCCAATCTGGTGTGGTCAAGATTGGTGCTGAACACAATCTTCGTTTAAGCTCCTAGAAGGAATTCTCACATTCATCCGTCCACTCAAAGTTAGTCAGAAGTCCGTACATGGGCTTTGCAATGACAGCATACATGTGTATAAATCGTCGGTAATAACCACAGTGCCCCATGAAAGCTTGTACTTCCTTGACATTCTTTGGCCTAGGTAGCTCTGCTATGGCTCTTACTTTTTCTTCGTCGGTAGATATGCCATTCTTTGACACTATGTGTCCTAGAATCTTGCCTTGCCTGACCATAAAAACGCACTTTTCTGGGTTCAGGCAGACTTGATATTCTCTACATTTGTCAAAGATTTGTCTGAGTTCAGGGATATGGGTGTGTCTAACATTGGAATGAGCACAAAGATCATCAACATAGACTTCTAAACTCTTCCTCAGGAACTCCTTAAACACATGGCACATCAACCTCTGGAAGGTAGCTGGTGCATTGGTAAGCCCAAATGGCATTACTCTAAAAGCAAAAATGCCCCATTCTGTGGCAAAGGCTGTCTTATGCTGATCCTCTGGAGCTATGGCTACTTGATTGTAACCCGAAAATCCATCAAGGAAGCTGTACACCTCCTTGCCTGCCACTCTCTCTAAGAGATGTTCTGTGATGGGAAGCGGATAGTTATCTCGAATCGTGGCGGCATTAACCTTTTTCAAGTTAATGCACACACGCAGCTTGCCATTCTTCTTGGGCACCACTATGATGGGGGATACCCATTCAGTGTGCTCAATTTCATAGATAAATCCAGCTTCAACCAGTCTATCTATCTCTTCCTTGATCTTAGCAGCGTAATTATCGTTATATGTATAAGGCTTTTGCTTAGAGGGTTTGGCATCTGAGGTCATGGGGATAGTGTGTGAGCATATGTCAGGGTCAACACCTTTCAAATCCTTGTAACTCCAAGCGAATACATCTCTGTATTCTCTTAGCAAGGCAATCAATTCGTGCTCTTCTTCTTCTGTCAGGTCATGGCCTATATACGTGCATCTCTCCTCTCCTTCTTCTATGGCCACGACTATTTTCTTGGTGGTTTCTTTGTTATCATAGGCCTCCCCTACTTGTGCCTCTCGTTTAGGCATTCTTATCATGACTCTCCTGTCATCTATCTCATACTTCTTAAAATTTTCCGGGACCTCAAACAAAGATTCTTCCTCTTCTGATGAGACTTCTTTCTTCTTTCGTTTCTTTCCGTCTTCCTTCGGGGTCATATGCGTTGCTAATCTTACATCATTTGTAACCTCTCCATGCCTCTGGGGTTGAAATTCTACTTCATGGAAGTATTCTTCATCTGATGCAAATGGTGGGTCCATAATGATTGACTCTAGATCGGAGTCACTTGCATCCTCAAATGCGTCAGGGCTAGGTTCACATTCTTCTAAAACTGCCTCTCCCATGATTGGCTCTATGGAGAAGACTGAAATGTCATAGCCATCCTCATCACAGTGAGGTGTCCATTGTTCTTCATTGATGGCTACGTCCATGGTTGCTAAAATTTCCGCCCAGCCATGGGGTTCAAATTCCTCATCAGGAAAAACTACAGGTGCATAGGCTGGGTCTTGAATTGCTCTATGTGTCTCTTTTGCACCTATTTCTCTGGCCTTTTCTCTCTTCTCTTCCTCTACTGCTACTTTGCACATCCATAAGTGAGTGTCTTCATGCATCCATGAGGATCCAGACCCTATGGAATGCACCGATTCTGTATCATCTTTGGCTCTATGGATGGGATTCCACTGGATAGGAGGGACATCTCTATGAGAATAATCCTTGAGATTAACTTTGGTTGTAACACCCAAGTGCTGCAGGTACAAAGAATTGGTTCCCCAATCCTGTACCACTTGCAACTGTCGCATGAATGGTCTTCCCAAAATCATCTCATAGGCATGATTTTTGTTGAAGTCACATATAGCAAAGCTATGCTCAAACTCGACACCACAAGTGGTGAGAGTTATTCCTTCTAGCAATCCTAGGGGTCTCTCTATGTGACCATCGGCCATCTGCAATTTCATCCTCGTTGGCCTGAGTGCCGGCTTGCCCCAACGCTTCCATAGGGAGGTGGTGGCAATTGCAACTCCTGCACCTGAGTCCAAAATTGCCTTGGTGGTGTACTCTTGGTAGGTGATGGGCAGATAGGTGTTCCCTTCTTCACCTTCACACATATCTCCTATCTTATCCAAGGGAATTTCTGGCACTGTCCTATGGGATCCTGCCCGAGAACGAGGTTTTGCTATCTCTGGTACTTGTTTGGCTATATGTTTCCATAATTCAGGTCTAACCTTGAGTAGCTCTTCTAACTTGAGGTTACACTACACGTTAGTGTTCTTCACTACCTCTGTGTTCCTAGGTATGACTGAATCTTCGTTTCTCACCATGACTGTAGGTGCTCTCATACAGGTGGACTTTGCCTCCCATGGTCCTGCGAAGTGGGGTAACTCTTGTATGGAATTAGATTCAAAGTCCAATTTCTCGTGAGATTGAGCACTCTCATGTTCCCCGTAAATAGATGGGATGTCTTGTGGGAATTGGTCGTGTGCATCGTCCACAAGTTCAAAAGGAGGGGCGACCTCGCTTTCGTTATCCCATTTGTCTTCTTGAATCTCTCGTAGGAAGTCTGGTGCAAACCGATTCATAGAGGAAGAAGTGTCTGGCTCCGTAGAATTGGGTATATAAGCTACCTGGGAAGGAGGGCTTATTCTATTGTTGGCTCTTTCCTCGTTCTCATAGATGGCTGGAGCACAAGCTTCCTGGGGAGGGTTACTTATTCTATTACTTTTCCGATCAGGCTCATAGGCTCCCTGAGAAGGAATGTAGGCAACCTGTGGAGGTACACGAGCTTTCGAGAGAGGCTCCTGTGACTTTTGGGGGGGAAGATAAGCTTCTTGAGGAGGCCCGTGGGTTTCCTGAAGAGGCTGGCTTTCCATTTTCCGTTCTCTTGCCCTTTCCTTTTCTGACTGTGCAATTAGCCTCTCTTTTCTTTCTAAGGAGGGGAAGGTGTCTGGTTTAGTGGAATTGGCCACATACACTTTTGATGGGGACTGCTTCATGTTTTTGCCTGCTTTATCTTTTTCTTCATTTTTTTCTTCCTTGGCAGATCTTGCAATTATTTCCTCTAACTTCTCTAGGAATCCATCCAAATGTAATTGCGTTTTGGCTGAGCCCGAGTAATTGAAAAGGCGACTGGCTTCAAACATAGTCTGAGCCAATGCGACCATTTTCGCGCACAGTTTGGTTCTTTCTATCTCTAGGTCAGCTCTAGGATAGCACTTGTCATGATCCATGACGTTTGGCCCTTCTTGGATTCTGGCCTGATATGCTTTGAGCATCATATCTATGTCTTCAGGAGTGGGATCAGCTAACACTGATCCTACCCTAGGAGGTGGTGGAATCGTATGACGTGGTGGGGCAGGTGGTGGGTCGGATGGAGATGGGAGTGGTGGCGGCGGGGTAGTGTGAGAGGGGATTTGAGAGGTGATTTCAGTTATCCTAGCTTTGGTTTCTCTTATGCTTTCCTCAAGTTCACTCATCTTTTTAGCCCATTGTTTTTTCATTCTTTCCCGACTATCTTTCCATGCTCTAGTCCTTTTCTTTGTTACGCTCTCGGTTTCACTAGCCTCTGAGTTCTTATCCTGGTTTACCCCTTGATTCTGCTGCAAGGCTTGAGCTCGAGTGACTACCTGTACGGGAGCAGTGGAAGTGACACTTCCTGTGGAATCTACCACTAACCCAATAACGTTGATCGGAGTGATTTTTGGCATATTATTAGGATTCTTAGGGCAATCTCGTAAGAGATGTTCTTTTCCACAATCTTGGCAAAAACCTTGGATAGTCACTGACTGGGGTTGTGTAGGTGGGGACAAGGGACAATCACGAATGAGGTGATCTCCTTGACACCGGTAGCATGGACCTCTAGGGAATGGTGGTCGTACCTGCCTAGGTTGAGGCCTGGGGTTGGGGTTTGCATACATGACGTTCGTGTAATCTGACTCCCAACTGGGTTCACTTGGTTCTTCACTATAGTAAGACTCACCATGTTCTGGAGACTGCATGTAGTAAGCCTGGGGACTATCGACATGTGTAGAATCAAAGCTATGGTCACTTGGGTCACTTTCTGAGATCAATGGGGTTACTGGTACTATGGCCCTATTCAGGTTTTCTTCTGCAACGGCATACTTTACTGGAATCACGTTAGCGGGGTTTGGGGGCTGTTGAGCTAGTACCGGTTGGGGTCTCTGTTGGGCCTGATATTGTGGTTGGTAGGTTTGTTGGGGTCTAGCATATGGTGGTGGTGGAGGGTACTGGCTCTGGTATTTGCCTTGTTGGTAGGGCTGAGGGTAGGGTTGCCTAACTGCCTGCTTGTTGTATGGGCAATCTTGCGCAGTGTGGTTTGTGTACTTCCGTTCTATGGTGCAGTACTGGCTACTAGGGTTAACTTGGGGTTGAGCCATAATGGGACAGACGTTCGCCATATGGTCACCACCGCATGTATAGCACCTTTTCACAGGGGCAAACCTTGGGATTTGTTTGCTAGTTACACCTAATTTCTGAGCTACCTTTTCGGCAAGTTCCTCAATTGATGTGGATTGCGTGGAAGAGTGACTAGATGCACTATCTGAATCTTTGTAGATTTTGGAGAGCTCTAGTTCTTCCCCTAGGTTATCTTCAATGTCAATGCACATGCGTACACATTCTTCTATAGTCCTAGGGTCCTTCAGATACACATAGGATCTCAATTTCGTACTCAGCAATCCATCAAGGAATAAGGCTACTTGTTTAGCAGATGTGGGTAGCTCCGAAATAGGGCACCTTTCAAGATATTGTCTAAATCTTCTTCCGGCCAATCTGACAGTCTCTTGGGGGGTCTGTTTGAAGCTGTGAATCAATGAGGAGGTATTGTGTCTTATGCCGCTCTTAGAGAACTCTACAATGAATGCCTCTAGGAGTTGGTCTATGCTCCTGAACTGACGCTCATCTAATGGCTGAAACCATGTAAGTGCTGTGTTCCTAAGGGTTAGACCGAAGGCGTTGTACTGCGTGAACAGATCCTCCACTTGTTCAGCTCTCAAGACTTGCTTGAATTCCGCCACATGATCATAGGGATCTCCTGTGCCGTCAAAGTAATTCTTCATGGACTTAACTAGCTGGGTGGGTCTCAAAGTTCTTGTGTGCTCTCTAGGCCTCGGCAGAGGGAATCCATCTACATTTCTTTGGTTCCTGTGGGCTCTAAGCATCTCAGGTTCTACCCTATTCGTCTCCGTTCTCGTTCTTTCTCTGCCCACTGGGTTGGCAAAACTTACTTCTGGTCTATCTCTACTTCTGTCTCTTTGTGTACCATGAGCTTGGGAAGTTCCAGCCCCAGGGTGACCATAGGATACATTTGATCTTAGTTGGGGGAAAATAAATTCACCCTTCCAAGTGTAGGCATGCCTATCATTTTCTGTCACCACAAAGATCCGTTCCGAAGCGTGATCTAAGTAGGTCACTCTACCTGGGCTATCCGGATCCTTAAATTCATAGATCATGATACTTCCTATATCAGTTGGCTGATTGGATTTATACCTCCAAAAGGCTTCATCAGTTTCTTGATGGATAAGCAATTCTATGCTCTTGTTGTCTTGGGGTACCCACTCAGGCGTGATAATCCTAGTGAGAACTGATTTACCTCGAGGGGTTCTAGGTTCCGCACCCATGTTCCCTTGTTCCAGGTCACCTAAGTCCGCTTCTGAGATTACATTCCCAAAGTCATCTGTCCTATCCGGGTGACTAGTGACTACATATATAGTTCCTTCCTTGTCCAGGTATGCACCGTTTTCAAACTTGACAGCTGGGTGCTCTAGTCCTATGGATTGGTCAGGGTTTTTAATCTGGACCACGGATCTTCCTAGGCCGTCCTCATAGATGCTAGCACCTAGTCGGTTGGTCCTAAGATATTCCAGCTGTGTTTTGTAAGGGCCTTCTACCCTGTACAAATAAGGCACTCCTGAACTTCCCGTAGGTCTGTCCATGCCTTGAGACATTTCTGACTCACTAGTCTCAGAGCTAGGGTAGTATGAGTGGTGGCTCAACTGCTGGGCCCAAGACCTTGCAGTGTGATTGACACTAGCCTCTGAAGACCTAAGGCTTTGTCTCTCTCTTGCTAGGTGTCGTCCTGATCTAAGGTTCATATGCCTAACTGATTAGCCCCAATTTTTTCCAGAGTACAACCTCGTTGCCGATCAATTGGTACCAGTCACTTGATTCTTTTTAGTTAATTATTGTGTTTATGGTCTTGTCTGATATCACGTCGTCAGGAACACTTGAATGTTCTTCGTACTTTAGGTTGATCGTTCCACGTTAGGTTCTTTTCCTTTAGGTTATCGACAGTACAGAGATTATGTTTTTAACTTGAACTTGAGTTTTTAGGTAGTCTTCACTTGATAACTGCCTACCGTCGCCCTAGCTTACTCCTATCACTAGTCGTTCTTAGCTTGAGCTAGGAAATGACAGAGGGAGTTGAGAATATTCCAACCTTACTTGTTGATCCCTTGCTTTATGGTGCTCAAGAACCCGGTTCTCAAGCTTGCAAGAAACCTTGCTTTGTACGCTCTCAGTTGCTCTCAATGGACCTATAAAAGTCCCACGGTTAGCTCAATGCTTATATTCAAAGGACAAAACCAACCACTTTCATTCATGTGACACAAACACACATTTGCATTGTGACTCTTAGGAAAATAATTCTAAAGACCCCTGACTTTGATCCCCCTGGTTATGGTCAACTTCAAAATACCCTCTCTAAAAATCAACGCATTATCTTTATAAAAAACAGTTGAGGGCGTGTAGTATATGCCACGAGCTTTCCAACAAGCCCAAGAGCTCAAAAATTGGATTTCATATGAAAAAGTTATGACTGTTCAGGTTTTAGGGAGTTAAATCAGGATTCAATACAAGCTAACAGTCAAACAGGAATACTCGAGTAGCTTGTGGCACGGCCTCGCGATGCAATACTACACCCTAGTATTTGTCCCACACTTAATCAAAATTTAGACCAATAATTTTGCCTTGAAAATTTGACCTAATTTGCCCTTCTAACGCGTTCGCAAAGTCTGTCGGTCGCGATTGACAGGTCAGTCGCGATCGACGTGTCGATCGCGATTGACAGGTCCGTCGTGGCTGTCAGTCGCGATTGACAGGGGTTACGAAAAGTCAATCAGTCGTGGTCAAAGGGTCGTTGACTCTGTCGGTCGCGATTGATGAGTCGATCGCGATTGACAGGTCGGTCGCGAGGGTCTGTCGATCGTGGTCAAACAGTCGTTGACCGTGTCGGTCGCGATTGACAGAGCCGTCGTGGTCTGTTCGTCGTGGTCAAACAGTCGTTGACTGTGTCGGTCGCGATTGATGAGTCGATCGCGATTGACACGTGTCACGCGTATGATCAGTCGGTCGTGGTCAATCGGTCGTTGACTCTGTCGGTCGCGATTGACAGAGCCGTCGTGGGCTGTCGGTCGCGATTGACGTGTCGATCGCGATTGACAGGTCTGTCCGTCGTGGTTTGTCGATCGCGATTGACAGAGCGATTGCGATTGACAGAAATCTGTGGAATTTCAAAAAACTAAACACATTTTTGGGAAGCTCTAGGCCTGTAGGTCATGGATATGCACTTTGTTTAGTAATTAGAGCAAATTTTCAGTCGGTCGCGATTGAGAGAGCTCGGCGACACACAGACAATTACTCAGAATGCCGTACCTGCGCGGAGTGCTGGGGATGATGATGCAGCCTGTACCTACAAGACAGCTCAGAAAACATGCAAAAACAGCACATGCAAATTCGCTCTCTCGCTCTCTCACACAAGTGAAATGAGGGAAATGAGGTGGAGATGGGGATATAGTCAAAAAACTGAAATTTTCGCGATGAGGGAGATGGAGGTGGGAGATGGTGATGATGATGATGGGGATGAAGATGGTGAAGAAAGTAAAAGAAAATCGATGAGAGTGAAGAAAATACCTACAACTCCAACGCGTCAACTCTACGTCTTACCATCACACGCTCGTCCTCAAAGCTCGATCCCCGGCAACGGCGCCAAAATTTGGTGTAGCTCAGTGATGAGTAGCACCTCCTTTAATGTCAATCCGGGAAGACGTGAGGATGGTATGAAGACCTCGAGCAAGTGACGACACAAGTGCGGGAGTGAGAAGCACACTAGCATGCACACACATACACACACACGCGCACACAAGGCAAGACAAAGAGTGAGAATCAATGGAGCTTTTAGATTACTTTCAAAATGCTCATACAAGTTCGTTTCAATTACCATCTAACCCCAAAAATGAGCTCTGTAGCTCTTTTTATAGTTTTTGACCAGCTTTTGGCCCTGTCCAGACCTAGTGTCCGGCCTAGTTAAAAATTAGGTTCCAGGCTTATTTGGGGGCTCAAACGAGATCTAAAAAATACGAAAATTGGTACGCAACTACTTCTAAGGCTCCTCAAGCTCAAGGACTCCTTGGCTTGCACAAAATGGAGCTACAAAAATGTGAAATGATATTTACAATGATTGTTAGTGATAAAAATCACTGCTGTTGTAGGGATTTCTTCTAGTGATCTGCCATACATATCTTCGAGCTCCCTACTTGCTCTTCCTCCCTGCATGTCCATCTCTTTGATCTGCATTAATGTCTCGAAAAAATATTGGCCTACTTGCCAGATCTTCTTTGACTGCCGTGTTTGCTTGTGCTGTCCCTTCGCTCTGACTCCCTTCTTTGACTTTCACGTCTTGTAAGTCCTGGTGTACCAAGACTACTGCCAACAGCCCCGCATGCGTGTTCGAGAAAAAAAAGAGTTGTTTTATTTTATTTTTTTATTTTTTAATATATATATATATATAAATCTATTTTTTTTTTATTTTTCATGGCTCAAACCTTTTGGCTCTGGATTGCGCCTCGGATGGCCATTTTTTTTTCAAACTTGGAGTCATTTTGGCACCTCTGGATTCATTCTTTGCATTATATTTTCCAAAATCCCACCTTTTCTCTGACTTTTGGTCAAAACCCACATGTTTTGAGCACATTTATCACATGTTTTTATTTCACCACATTGCCCACATGGTCCATTCTCACTTTGTCTTTCCTTATGTTTCATACTTTCCCATATGCACCCTCTGTAGCTTTACTGTTTGATCATTTTAACCCTCTCGAGACCCCATAATCATACTCCCGATCCCTCCCTTTACCAATCTGCCCAGCCACATCCTTAACCCTCCCGACCCTATCCATCTCCACCCCTCAGCCTTCCCCTCCACCTCCTTTCTACCCTCCCATTGCCCTCCTTTGCTTTTCCTTGGCAAAATCCCCCTTTTGGTTCTTCTCTGGTGCTTGTTCTCTCCTGTTTCTGGTGGACTTGGTAGCTGTTTAGGTGTCCTTTTTTAAGATCTTGCAACACAAGTATTATGGTGTCCTATCTCCACAGAGTTTTGGCTGTAGCTCTCTGGGACGGAGAGCACATTAGGTGGTGGGCAACTGTTGAGCCTATAAAAGTCATATTTGTCAAAGTCAACCACAGTCAAAGTCAAAAGGTCAAAGTCAAATTGGTCAAAGTGAACAAGGTCAAGGTCAAAGTCAATAGGGCAAAGTCAAAGTGTTCGAGTGCAGGTGTCAAAGTGCACAGGTAGTGCACAATTAAGTGTCCACAAAGGGTGAATTAGAGAAAGTGGTTGCAGGTGGCAGAGGTATTTCTCTAATTTCCCTAAGGTTCAAAGTGTTTTGGAAGGTTTAGGTGAACCCTCTCTTAGGTGCACAAGTGAAGACTTAAAAGGCAAATGTGAAGGTATGCCAAGCGGCAACGTACACAGAAGTGAAAGTATGCTCCCCCCCCCAATTAAAATTTTTGTTTTCGTCTAAAGTCACTATAGGACAAAATAGGGAGTCATTGGCTGCCCACTTTTGGAGACAATCTTGGGACATCAAAGTGAGCACCAAGATACTCTTACGGTTAGGAGCTTACGTTAATCGACACTCAAATCAAGGCAAGGACTATTCTTGGACTATTCTAAGTGTAAGCAAGAGTGAGAAAAGTCTAAGCAAGGCAAGAGAGAGAAGTGCAAGAGACACACAGTGTGCGATGCAGAGAAGTGAAGTGCAAGGTGTGCATGAAGAGTGACTAAGAAGTGTACAGAGAAGTGTTAAGCTATTTCCCCCCAAGGATCCCAAGGTCTCATTGCAGTGTGCGCGTGCCGACAAAAGGTGTCCAATCCCTCCCCCTTATTGGAAGCTTGGTGCAAGGTGTGCACAAGTGCAGGCTTGGAGAAGGTGGAGGTTTGGTGCAGAGGAGGACGACAACAACAAGTCCCTTGGGTATTTGGTATTTTGTAATTGAGCACTCTATGGGATTTTGCACAGAAGCATTGGATTGTATTGTGCATCACCATTGTATTTGTCTTATTATAATCAATCGACACAGGCTTCCAGTGTGTATCTTTCTTCTTGTCTTTCCCTTTTCTCCTACAAACACTCAAATCCCTTCTTGTCCAAGAATCCCCCAACAAGGGTGTCAAAAAACATCTTATCACACCTATAACTGTTACAATTGTAGGCACTGAAGCTGATGCAGAAGGTATGGAAGATGGTGATATTCTGGAGATTCCTTTTTGTGTTGCTGCTTTTGTTGCACCTACTACAGTGCAAATTCATTGGGATGGCAGAGATGCTCAAGCATATGCATTGATAGCTTTGTCTATCAAACGTGCCATTATTCCTCACATTTGCTCTTGCAAAACAACTAGGGATGCTTGGGATACACTTACCACATTGTAACTGGCTAGGAATGAGGCTCATGTTGCTTACCTCCGACAACAATTGGAGAGTGAGCACATGAATGAAGGTGATTCTATGGATAGTTTTCTGACAAAGATCAAGGATTTTAAGGAATAGTTGATTTTTGTAGATGAAGTCCTTCCTGAGAGTTCACTTGTGCAGACTATTCTAAATGGTCTTCCCGACTCATATCATAGTTTTGCTTCTACTCTTTATTTGACGATGAAAGGCAATCCAAATGCCTTAACATTTGAAGAGTTAGTTTCTGTTTTGCTGTAGGATGACTAGTTTAGGTAGAACAGGTCTATTATGCGTGTTGCAGATCAAGTTTACTTGGCTAGTCAAAAGGGCAAAGGAAAATGGAGCTCTTCTACTAGTAAGCAGAGATCTGCAAATGCTGCACATTCAAAGAAGGAAGACAAAGATGAGAAGAAATAGAAAAAGTATAGATTATTTTGCAAATATTGTAAAGCAAATGATCATGTCATTAAGAGGTGTCCAAAATTGGCTGCTAAAGAGGCAAAGAAAAAAGAGGCTGGAATGGTTGTTGTAGAGGCCTCTACACCAAAAACATCTACTAATCTTGTGCAAGGAGAAGAATGGGCATTTATTACTCTTTGCAATTTTGAACCATCTTCTCATGAGCAGTGCATGTCTACAGTAGACTTAGATGTTTGGTACTTTGATAGTGGGGTGACCAAACTTATTACCTTGTAGCACAATTTCTTCTCTTCACTCGAGCCTTCCCCTACAGGGAATACTGTTACATGCACCAACAACTCCTCTTATCCTATTATGGGAGTTGGTAGGATCATTTTGACTACTCCTGATGGTAGTTCTTTCACTTTGTCAGATGCTTTGTTTATGCCAGGGATCAAGAAAAATCTATCATCAATTTTTGCATTAGCCAAGATTGGGGTTGTGAAATTTGTTGATGATAGATGTACAATTCATGATCTGTCAAATGGTGATGCCATTATTGTTTCTAACATTTTGTGTCGTGGGCTGTATAAGCTCATAGACTATGAAAGATCTCTAATTGATTTGGCATGTGTAGTACATGATTCTCAAGCTATGCCAGATGCAAAGCTTTGGCATGCACACTTTGGTCATCTAAATTTTGCTAGTTTGCTATGCCTACAAAAATATGAAATGGTTTTCTCTTTGCCCAAACTTAAGGCACCTGGAAAACATGTCTGTGAAGGCTGTACTTTGGGAAAAATGCAGCATTCTTCCTTTCAAAACGGTGGTTTAGTTCGGGCTACTCAAAAATTGCAGCTTGTACATAGTGATGTTGGTCCTATGGAGACACCTTCTTTTGGGAACTATCTTTACTTCGTGACTTCCATCAATGATTTTTCCAAGTATGCATGGGTATATCCATTGACGGCAAAGTTCGAAGTGTTTATGTGCTTCAAATAGTTTTTGGTTTTCACTGAAAATTTGTCAGCATGTAAAATGGGCCTACGTTCTGATCGAGGGGGGGAATATATGTCTTCTAACTTTAATGCATTTGTGGCTGAACGTGGGATAAAACATCAGTGTACAGTGCCACATATACCTCAATAGAATGGACTTGCTGAATAGAAGAATAGGTCACTCATGGAGATGACAATGTGTATGGTCAAGAGTCAGGCTTTACCACATAGTTTCTAGCTTGAGGCTATCATGTGTGTAGCATATGTACTTAACAGATGTTCCACTAAAGCACTGTAGTCTGTGCTTGAACAACATCGCAGAAAATTGGATGATAAAGTAGTAAAATGTATTTTTGTTGGGTATAGTTCTGAAAGTAAGGGCTATCGTCTGTATCATCCACACACTAAACACATTTTGGTTAGCTATGATGTTGTTTTTGTGGAAGATGCTATTCAGCCGTTACTTTCATGTACTAAGGAGACATTTGTTAGCTCCAAAGACATGTATGATACTTTGATGCCTCTTTTTACAGGAGGAAAATCTAGTGCTGGTCCTAATGAGGCAACTTCTCAGCCTTTTCAGGTTTCATGTGATAATGCAGATCATTCCATTTCTGATGCAGATTTACATGATGCACTTGTTCATGAGAGAGCTCATATTGAGAAGGCAAAAACTATGCCAAAATGGCTGGTGCAGACTTTGCGTGACAACAAATTAGATGCATCTCTATCATATCATGCTCGGTCAGGTTCTCATAGTGCCTCTTTTGTATCAGAGTGCTATGTTATGGCTAGCTCTACTCTCTATGATGAGACTGAACATGTTTCGTTGATGAAGCACAAAAGTTTGAACATTGGATGGCTGCAATGCAATCTGAATATGATGCTATCATGAAAAATGGTACATGGTCTTTATGTGACATGCCTCCTGGCAAGAAGGCCATTGGCACTAAGTGGATATACAAGCTGAAGCGTAAACCTGATGGAGCACTTGATAGGTACAAGGCTAGGCTTGTTCCAAAGGTTTATGCGCAGGAAAGAGGCATTGATTTTGGTGAAACCTTTGCTTCTACTTGCCGAATGACTACTGTTCGTAGCATCTGTGCACTTGTAGCTCATAATGGTTGGAATGTACATCAGTTGGACATTAAAACAACATTTTTGAATGGTGACTTGCATGAAGAAGTGTGTGTTTTTCAGCCCCATGGCTTTCTGCAAAATGGGCATGAGAACCAGTTGTGCACGTTAAAGAAGGCATAATATGGTTTAAAGCAAGCACCACATGCTTGGTATGAAAATATACATGCCTATCTCATTGCACTTAGTTTTGAGAATAGTCCAGCTGAAAGCACCTTATATGTTAAGCATGCTAATGATGTGCTTCTGATCATTGTTGTGTATGTTGATGACATGCTACTCATTGGTCCTCATGACATGGATATTGCTGATTTTAAGGTTGATTTGCATGCCTCATTTGAGATGTCTGATTTGGGGCATTTGAATCACTATTTGGGCATTCAATTTATGCAAGTTGATCGTGGAATGGCTTTGTGTCAAACGAAATATATTGACACATTATTGCATCATTTTGGCCTTGAAGAGTGTAAGCCTATTGCCACTCCTATGGAGATAGGTTTACGATTGAGTCCTCATGATGCTGGAGATGCATTTGATTCCGTTCTCTATCAACAAGCTGTTGGATGCTTGATTTACTTATGCATTACTCAGCCAGATATTTCGTTTGCTGTCTCACAGATGAGCAGGTTTATGCATTGCCCAGATGTCAAGCATTCATAGGCGGTTAAGCACATCTTTCACTAGTGGAGTGGTACCCAGCTATGTGGGTTGTTTTATCCCAAGGGGGGATCAATACTACTAGATTTGCATGCTTTTTCTGACAATGATTGGGCTGGTTGCTTTGACACTCGTGTATCCACCAACGGTTTTTGCTTCATGCTTGGTAGCTCATGTATATCTGGGTTGAGTAAGAAGCAACCTATTGTGGCCACTTCCAGTTTTGAGGCTAACGATAGGGCAGCTTTCATATCGACTATTGAGTGTGTGTGGCTCATATGCCTTATGGCTGATTAGGGTGTTGGTTAGTCTTCTGCCACCACCATCTTCACTAACAGTTAGAGCGCATTGGCAGTTGCGAGGAACCATGTGTTACATGCTCGCACTAAGCACATTGAGGTGCATTATCATTAAATCAGGGAGAGGTTCTCTGCTGGGGAGATCAGCTTGGCATATGTGCCCACACAGGAGAACATTGCAGACCTTTTTACAAAGGCTCTGCCTAGGGAGAGAAAGAAGTTTGATGCTTTCCGCAAAGATATGGGCCTACTTCCTTCAGTGGATTGATTCCACATAGCTTGGCACTTCCTTATACATGCGTGTGGGCTCCTTCTTCACCACATCACTCCCACGGGGGTTTTGATGATATATTTAGGTAGTGATGTGTGTGAACACTCTAGGACCGCTGGGGCACTTTTTGCCCTCTTTAGGAGGTTTTTCCCCCTGGCTTGTATATATGCCTATTGCCCTAGTAGGCTACTTATCTTTGTACATTCTAGTAGTAATAGATTTAGTATTGTGTGTTGTGCTCCAAGCTTCTTCTTCTTCATTGTGTTGTTTGCGTGCTTCCTTAGACGACTAAATCCAACAAAAAAAAAGAGGGAGAAAAGTGCCCTGATGTTCCTTAGTGATTCACACACATCACCACCTAAATACATCAACCAATATGGTTATTATAAGAAATAGATATCCTCTATCACTTATAGCAAAACTCTTTGAACACCTTGTAAAAGAAAAGTTCTTAACAAAGATTAACCTTCAAGGATCTTACAATCTTGTCAAGATCAGAGAAAGAGACAAATGGAAGACAACATTTCGAACAACATATGGGCATTTCAAATATGTATTTATGCCATTCAAACTTGCAAATGCTCATAATCTTTTAGCACATGATAAATGATATCTTTCCATAATATCTAGATGCTTTTGTGGTAATATACTCCCTTGATATCTTGATATTCGCTAAAAATCTAGAGGATCACATGATAAATTAGAGAAGTCATCCTTCCATCAAAGAGAAGAGGAGTTTTTATGGTACATAGTCTTAGAGGAAGGAATCTTTTAGGACCCTAAGAAAATTGAGACAATCCTTGATTGACAAAAACCTACATGTGTTAAGATGTATAATGTTTTCTTGGGTTTGCTAAGTTTTATAGGATACTCATTAGAGATTACTCCAAGATAGTGACAAATCTTACAAAGCTTACAAAAAATGCTCATGGACTAAAGAAATAGAAAAAAAATTTCAGACCTTCAAATCAACATTCACCACTACTCTAATTCTAGTTCATCTTAACTCTATCAAGTCTTTCTTCCTAGAGATAGATGCATTAGACCTCGCCTCAGTGGCACTTCTATCTCAACATGGAGATTATGGAGACCTACATCTAGTTCCGTATCATTTGAGGAAATTCTCCCCTCTTGATATTAATAATAATATCCATGATAAAGAACTTCTTGCGATAGCATATGTGTTTTATACTTGGGGCATCATCATCTAGAAGGAGCAGATCATAAAGTTATTATGTATATAGATCATAAGAATTTGGAGTATTTTACGACCACCATCATTCTCAATAGAAGGAGATCTTGATGGAGTACCTTTTAATCTAGGTTTTACTTTGTCATGACATATTCTCCAGGATGCCAACAATGTCAATCAAATGCCTTTTCAAGACGATCTTATGTTGTGCCAAAGAAAGGCAAATAGGCATTTGATCAACAAAGAGTGTGTTACTAAAGTTTAAACATCTCGAGTTAGTAACTATCTCTTTAATACATCATGAAGATTCAGCCATGAATCATTTGATTCGTGAGAATCTACCATTATGAATTATTTTGTAACGTCAAGCAAAGAAATCAAGAGGGAAAAGGTCAAGAGCTGATTGAGTTCCAAGAAAAGGATGGGTTACTATTCTATAAGAACCTATTGAATGTCCCTCGAGGAAAGCCCAGAATCCAAGTACTTCAACAACATCTGAGAACCTTGCAATAGGACATTTTGGAGTAAATAAAATAAAAGAACTCATATCACGAGATTTTGGTGGCGTCAAATTTGGAAGGAAGTGAAAGAACATATCCAAAAATAGCTCTAAGGTACCATGACTTCATTGCCTCTTGCAACATTTACCTATTCTAGAAAGGCCATGGGCTTCAATATCTTTGGCCTTCATTAAAAATCTTATAAAATTGGATAAGTATGATATCATTCTTATTATAATGGATAGATCTACAAAGATGGCACTCTTCATTCAAGGTACCAAGGAAATCACAAGTGCAACCACTCTTATACTTTTTCTTAGATAGATCTTTAGGCTTCATGGATTTCCATATAACATTATCAATGATTGAGGTCCACAATTCATATCCAGCTTTTGGAACATTTTTTGAAAGCTACTTGGTGTTCAAGTTAAAATATCTACAACCAATCATGCATAGAATGATGGAGAAACATAACATGTGAATCAAGTCCTAGAACAGTATCTTCCTTGCACCATCAACTATGATCAAAATGATTGGTTTGAAATTTTACCCTTTGCAGAGTTTTCCTATATCAACAATGTCCATAAATCTACCAAGCAGACTCCCTTCTTTGAAAATTATGGACAACATCCATGGATGGACATACAACTCTCAAATCATGTGAAGAACTCAAGAGCTAGAGATAAGATCCTGTACCTCATGGATATTCACAAAGAACTAAAGGAAGAGATCCATGGACCTAAAGAACAACATCCTCTTCAAAATCCATCCTATCATTTTGGGGATAAAGTTTGGTTCCTCAAAAATAATTTGTAGATGTCAAGGCCTTGTACAAAGCTAGACCATCAGAGATTTGCTCTGTTCACAACCTTCGTCGAGATTAACCAAGTCACTTTCAAGCTCCAGGTACCAAGTACCATGCAAACACATTCCATTTCCATGTGTCCATGTTGGAAGCATATCACATTTCACCATTGAGGGGGGAGAGACCTAGTCCTTGACCACCTATCAAGATTGTTGATCATAAAGAATGTGAACCATTCCCTAGATTCCAAAATATTTCGAGGATTATTGGAGTACCTTTCTCATAGGAAAGGGTATGACATCAGCAATCATACTTGAGGATCTATACAAAACATTTCGAGAGCACCAAACAAGGTTCGATTCATTCTGACACTAAAAGGTCTTCTTTCGAATCGATCACATCATTGATGACATCATTAATTTGTACCTCACATTGATGAACCACCCTTTATTAGGAGGGGTTGGCCACATATATACTCAGTCTTGCCAATGCTAGTCTTGGGAGCTCAAGGAGTTGTGATCCCCAAATAAGTACTGTCTAAGTTCCACTTTGTGTTCTAGGCTTGTCCTTTGTTCTAGTATTGTCTAGTCTTGTATCTTGGACATCCTTTCTTGTCCTATTGTATTCTTATAGTAGGATATCTGTTCCTCTTATTCCTTGTATCTAGTTCACCCCCTAAAGGGAATTCTTGTAATCCAAGTATCTTGCTTCATACCTACAGTCTCGGGTTTTGAGATCTCCTATATCATCTCTAGTCGTGTTATCCATACCTATCAATCTGAGGTTCTGGACTTCTTCTATCAGTTAGATATTCTCATATTATTCACCTGGAGGGGTGATCTTGTAGTTATAAGTATTATTTCAAAATCTTGTGTAGCATAGTCAAAGAGCATAATCTAGTGCTCCCCTGATACTCATCTATGTTTGCCAATTTTGCTTTTGAAGTTTTTGATGTGTGTCACATATACAAGTCTCATTTGTAGTCATACATTCATCCTTGAGTCCCTTTCTCAAGTATGAAATACGTGCTTCATTATGCATGGCATACAAAGAAGAAAGAGTTTCCTATGCCTATCTTCATGTAGAACATGAACAAATGTGTGGAACTATATGATGCTTCATAGAAACTGCAATAAATTCATGTGCTTGAGCATCTTTTCCATCCCATCTTAGTTGCTCCTGTGTAGGTTGAGAAGGAATAACCAGTGTACGTGAAGAAGAAGCTTCATCTATGATAGTAGAATGTGAAGTAGAAGAACCTATTGAGTCTTTGACTAGATCTGCCACTATGTTCCATAGTTGTTTTGCAATATGAACATGTTACATCATGTAAGACCACATAATAAACTTGTTCCCATCAAGCTTATCTTCACCTTGAATCATGCCAAACAAGTCATTACTTGCCATCAGTTAATTAAAGGACAAGAATGTGACAAGATCATTATTTCAATGATAGCAGAAATGAATGCTGAAATTTAAGCTCACTATCCATCACTCTAAGACAATTCTAACTATACAAATGCCTTTTAAAATATAGGTAAAAATGTAGTGGAATTGGTGGAAATGCTTTTTGGTTATTAAAAATGAATGTTCTGAATGAAGAGCTAAATAATATCCCTAACTACTAAGTACCACCACATATGCATGTATCATGTATGTGTTAACATGGGAAAAAACCTCTAGCCAACACTAGAGTGAAAAGTGCCCATTTATAGGGAAAAGGTTCACATCAAAGCTACTCGAGGAACACATAAGTGTAACAAATAGGGTCTTAATTACAATGTTTTTCTTGTTTTTATTTCTATGATTCAACTTTAGAACTCTTTGACTTAACAAGCTTGGGAGTACACCTTATCTAAGATATACTTCTTGCACCAAGATGAGTGGGCTTAACTATGATCTTCATGAATAAATGGAAAATATATATTAGCTAAAACATCTGGACAAGAGCTCTTATCATGACAAAATGAATTAATGAGCTCCTTACCATGAGATAAGGAATTAAAGATGTCTTTCAGTCCATGAATGTTTTTTTAATTATAAATCTTTAAAATGTACAAACAAACAAAAAGGTACAAGAAAATGGGAATACAAAGATGGCTTAGTCAAATTGCATCTCTCTCATGAGGGATCTAACTAAATAACTAGGTACATCAAAGATTCTTGATGATTTATTTCATCTGCCTTGTGAGGGAGCTACTAAACTTTAAGGTTATTATTCTATAGCACTGTGATCCTATCAAGGTCTTGCCATCTAGGGGCTCTAGAAAGTTACAATGCATTTGATCATCCATTTATTGGTGAGTGTATACACTCAAGCCTATCTATCAACAAAATCTTGTGCCTCCCACTTCCTTTTGCTAGTAGATATGTCCCACTTTATCTTGAGCTTCCTCTCCTATTGGGTTCTTGTGTAGAAAAAATGTGTTTGATGCTCTTTCCATCTTCATTGCTTCATTTTCATTTGGCCTCCAATAGGCCACGAAATAGGTCACAAAGGATATTAGGAATCTATTGATTACCATATCTTTCCCTACCAAACTTATCTAGAAACCCTTCTAATATTCTAGGTTTTGTTTTTCGCACAATGATCCTATCATTAGTTAATGGGAAAAATGCCCATAGGGATATATTAGTTAATAGGAAAAATGCACATAGGGATATTTTACCAATCTCGAATGAAGTACAAAGTCACATAAATGGGGAAAAACCACCCAACACAAGGAAAAGGGGATGGATAGCTCCTAGGGCGTAGGGATGGATAGTAGGGAAAAAAGCCAAGGAGGCTACCGATAACTCTATCAGATAGTATAATCATAAGAAGAAAAGAAAGGACCTCTCTTCCAAAGATCTAAAAGGGTGATCCTTTGATGATTCTTGACATCCAAAACACCTTGAAGAAGGTCCAGTGGCCCCTAAAGAGTGTGGATACCCTTGAGCCAAAAGTCCCAAATAATCTTAGTTGGAGGAATGAAATGCGGCTCAAAGATACACTAGCATCTTGCTCTCTAAAAAAACCAAAGGGCCAAGCTACTGATCAACTCCTAGAAGGGGTCACCATCCCCACTTCATGATGAGATGCTAATGATCTAAGTGGTGAGAAGATGCTAATGCTTTATTGATAGTCCTAATGCTCTAATGTACAAAGAGGATATGACTATCAATGGCATGCTCATAATTGAGGGTTAGGCTAGTAACCATACCCCAAGCCATGGAAGCCCAAGAAATCTACTAAGTCCCGTTCCCCTAAGACATAAGTCTCAATCTCCTCAACCAAATTTTCTAGGCTAGTGGGAAATCCCATAGGCAGTGCACTTGTGACTTTATGCAACCTTGGCTTGATTCCTTACACATTACATAAAAGATGCATTTTTGTTCTACTTTGATAGCATTATTGTCTATAGGAGAGAGAAACGTGAGAGGATCTTCTAGACAAATTTTATTAAGGAAGACATGTTTTATAAATTCCTAAGAGATGTGTGGCCCTAAAGCTTTTGTCAAGGTCAATTTCTTTTGGCACCCTATGTGCACCCTCTAGACTTGCAATATATCGAGGACAAGCGTGAACCTGATGTGAAACAGTTTGGGGATTTATAAGCTAAAATATAACTTTGACTTTAAAAAATTAGAACAAGATGGGTGACGAGAGTCAAACTAGAGAAGAAACCATAGGAAGAGGAATACGAGGTGACTTTGACACAAAAACTATTCATGCCCTATTTGAACTTAGTTCCATGGCCCAAAACACCGTAGTAAATAAAGACCGCTTGGTACAAGCATTAGAAGCAATTGTTAAAGAACATGGATTCTTTAATGGTCAAAATGTATCGAGCTTTTTACGTGCGTATGAATTCAAAATGGATTTTTATGGGGGTACCTATGACTTTGAAATTATCCGACTTTGTGAGAGCGGTTACACCAAGAATTAAACCTAGAATTATTACACTTCAACAGCAAGCAGAAACTTGGGATGAACTTAAGAAGCTCTTGAAGGAGGAATATTTTCTAGAGGACTTGACTATGCTCACACGTCAGTCATTTAAAGAATGGGTAGCTCCCCTAATAAGGGACTTGTGGAAATAGAATTGCTATGTGAATTTGAACAAAGGTTTGGTCAATTGGATGAAGTATATCAAAATGCATTTTCTCTCAACAAAGTTGGGCTTTTTGTTTTGACAGCTGATCCAGCCTTAGCCTTAGAGCTAGGAAATTTGCTTGAGGATTTTACGAAACCAATAGGATTAACTATTGAATGGGATAAGGTGCAAAAAGCTCTTTTAATGATTTTGAAACATAAATGATGGATATCTCGAATTTAACAAGAAAGAATTGAGGAAGTCAAGAAACCCCAAGAGGTTGAAAATATCTTAGATCCAAACCTAGAAATAAGAATTGAATCTCATCCCAAGGTTGAACTAGTAGTTGCTCCACATGCATATATGGATGAAATCATTCAAGGTATGAAGGATCTATGTTTAAAATTAATCACATCAGAGAAATCTCATGTGATAAAGAAGAAACAAGAACCTAAAAGAGAATTAATCAAAAGATGTATTTGGTGTGATCGTTTGAGCATGCTCGCAAGGTTTGTGAATCTTTCCAAGAAGCTAGAGCTAAAAATCTTGTGCAATGGATTGATGGCAATATTTTCTCTACTGACACAGGGAAGCCAGTACCTACCGATTTCGGTAAAGGAGGAATGAGAAAATATTTTGAAGCTTCTTCTAAGCAAATGTTCTATGATACATCTAGCTTCTTGATTAAACTTTCTAATGGGAAAGATGTTGAGTCTAAAAAATTATGGGACAATGTTTTGACTTATGTTAAGAAGGAAAAATTACTTGTAGAATTATTGACTAAGGTTGGGGATATAATTCGATTGCAAAGAAATTGGGATTCCCTTGTTGAAACATTTACTATATATGCATATGAGGCTAATGTTGAAGAAAAGCGAAAATGAGAAGAGAGGAATTGGGGTTTGAATAAGAGAGTAACAAGACAAAGTAAAAAAAGAGGTAATAATTGAGGAGCCAATTGAGATAGAAACTAGTAAGGAAGAAAAGAAAGAACCCAAAAAAGGTCCTGCTAACAAACTGGTTTCAGATTTGGAGAAACAAATGGATTTGAAGCAAGTGATTGATGACAATATAGTTAAGAGCATTGTTTCTATTCCATTAGGAGATTTATTGGGAATGGAAGAACTAGTAATAAATGAGCCAATTCCAATGGTCCAAACTAATCAAATAGAAGTAAAGTGCAATGAATTTAGAAGATTGCCTATACATGTTTATGCACAATCCTATGCTGGTCATGGGATTTACTCCATGGGAGATCTTTACTTTGGATATGACCAATTTCAATTGGCATTAGGAAGTAGAGACATTACAAAAAAGCAGAGCCCATCAGGGTTTGTGCATATGTGCATGCTACCAGACATGATGAATGCAATGCAGTGTGTTGCACGATTTTATTCCATGACTAACTATGCCATTCATCAATGATGTGCCAATAAAAGGATGTGAAGAGAGTATGAAAAATTATCAAGTTGACGATGAAGGATGTAGAAAACTTGTGAAAGATCACATATAAGATTGCAAGAAGATTTTAAAACAATTTGAAGAAGTTCATTCGACCCTTTCTAGTGAAAAATCAGTATTTGGTGTTAATGAGGTATTAATAGTTGGTCACATGTATGGTCATTATGGACGCAAACCATATCCTGCAAAGATAGATGCAATTAATCAATTACTTGATGTATGCTATAATGTGAGTGAAGTTAGACCGTTTCTTAGGGCATCTGTATTTTATTGTATTTGGATACCACATTTTGCCCATGTTGCAAATGACCTATATCAACTTTTGAGAAAAGGGCAGAAGTTCCTTTGGACTGAAAAGCATACTAAAGCAATGAGATCATTGAACACTCTTTGCATTCAGGATCTTGTTATAAAACAGGCAAATTTTACTAGCGAAAAGCCTATAATCTTAAGTGTTCATACGAGTCTAGTTGGTATATAGGCAATAGGGCAAGGTGAAAAAAATGGGCATATATATGCAATAAGATTTGGAGCAAATGCTTTACATGAGAGACAAAGGAATTACCCACAAATCAAAAGAGAACTATGGGGAGTTGTAACAACTTTGAAGTGTGACAAAGAATACTTCATTGGAGCATATGCAATTGTGGAAACTGATTGTTTACCACTTCTTGGTATGATTTTTAACTGTTCAACTCTTGATATAGAAAAGTTTCAATGGACTGCTTATATAAAATCATTCAATCCTGAGTTTGTTCACATTTCAAGAATGGCAAATCTAGTTGTTGACATGCTTTCATGAGCTAGGCTGAAAAATATTGAAGGAGTAAATGATGAAAAAGAGAGAGATATATATGCTTGTGCATATGAAGCTAATAACTTCACATTAGAGCAATTTCATGAAGATGAGTATGAAGGAAATTGGAAGGATATTGGGAAGTTTTAAAGCAATCTCGCTCTAGAAAATCATTGGTCTCAAGACAGATTTAGAGATATTAGGAGAAAAGCTTTCAACTTTCTCCTAAAAGATGGCTATTTATGGAGACACTCAAAAGGGAAGATTGTGAATCCTCAAAGAGTTGTAGGATCAAGATTATTACGAATTGCAAGTTATGAAAGAAATGCATGATACTATCTGGGCAGGACATAAAGGGTTTTTCGAAACCTATGAAAAGATAAGAGAATGATATTGGTGGAAAGGAAGGTATGTTGATGTGTTAAATTATGGAAACCTATGAAAAGATAAGAGAATGATATTGGTTGAAAGGAAGGTATGTTGATGTGTTAAATTATGGTTCCACTTGCAATACTTGTCAGTTGCATTCATCACTTAAACACCATGACAACCTACATCCCACTTATCCACCTAGCATTCACTACAATGGGTGGTTGATTTAGTGATGATGCCAATAGGAGTGAATAATATGCATTATGTTGTTTTATCTAAACATGATTTAAAAAATCATGTGGAAGGAAAAGCATTAAGAACTAAGTCAACTGCTAATGTGTGTAGAGTTTTATTAGAGGATGTCATTCGTAGATTTGGTTATGTGAATAAGATTGTAGCAGATCATGGAGAATTGGATGCACTTGAGGCAACGGAATTTTTTGCTAAACATGGGATTTGATTAGCCATTACAATTGCATTCAATCCAGAGGAAAATGGAAAAATTGAACAAGGACATGCACTAATTGTTGAAGCTCTTGCAAAGCCATATAAAGGAAATATCTGCTAGTGGCTATATTTTCTTTCATTTGCATTGCTGGAAGATCATATGACATGTATGTGTACGATTAGATTTGTGCTAGATGAGTTGATGTATAGCCAAAAGCCAATTTTTCGAATAGAATCACATGTGTTCTTTTGGTTTATGTTGCCTTGGGATATAAATCTATCTCAAGATGAACTTTTGTGTTTAAGAATGCAACAATTAGAACACGGGTAAGAATAAAAAGAAAACAAAGTTTACTTTGATAGAAAACATCGATTGAGACCAAAAGACATACAAGAAAATGATTGGGTCCTAGTATATGATAACACATTTGATACACAATATGAAGCTAGAAGAAAATTGGTGAGAGGTTGGTTAGGTCCATATATTGTACATAGAGTCAATGATAATAATACTTACATTTTAAAAGAGCTAGATAACACTATCTTTTTAAAGTACATTTTGCTCAAAAAAGGGTCAAACTTTTCAAGAAGAGAGGAAATGAGGATTATGAGTTACTTGAAGATGAAGAACATGAGTATATAATTGAAGAGGATCAAGATGAAGAAGAAACATGAGTGGAACTTGAAAATAGAAAATTTATATATATATGTATGTATATGTTGATAAATGTATATAACCAATAATGATTAAAAGATAAGTTTTTGATATGCCCAATAACAGGATTGTGACATATAAAAAGAGTGATCAAATATCAAACAATATGCATGTGCAAAAGTGTGAGTAAGTGTTTGTTAAATAAAGTAAGAGTGTGCGAGTGTATGCATGTTGAGGAATATATATAGACAATGTGTGTGTAGTTTACTCTATAATGATATTTTCTTGCAGGTACGGTTAAAGGAGAGTGAGACAGAGAGAAAGAAAGAGAGAGCTATAGTTTAGTTGAATAATCATGGAGATAAACTCTTCTACTAAAGCAGAAGCATCATCTAGAATAGTTTCAAATCGAGCTAGGAATATACTTGTAGACTGGTCTTCGATTTATATTTTTATTTACACTTATTTCTTTCACATGTTTGTGAATATTCTAGTAGATGAACAGATAGTTGATGGTTTTATTTTTGAATAGTTTCTTCCTTTGGAAGAAAATAATGTAAGAACTTGTGTATTTACATGTTTATGAGTATGTTTATGTTTTGTTTCAATAAAACATTTAAGAGTTAAGCTGAATATGACCAAGGATTGGAAGCTTGGAAGTTGGCAACCACCAATGTAAATAAATAAATCAGTTCATGTCTTTTAAAGTTTTTAAATTGTTTATGTTTATATACATATTACAAGGTTTTCGTTTTGATGTAGCGAAGCTCCTTTGGTGAATGTTTGACAGAAGATGTTCTTCAACAAAAAAATTTATCAATAAGCATTTTATCACCTTTCAAGATGATTTGAATATATCTACATAATGTTATTCTGATTTAAAATGTTTCTCATCATTTTTTTTAGATTTTGTGAGTCCAAGACTTGATCAAGTGGTGATGGTGGAGAAGGTAACCCAAGCATTGAGTTGAGAAAGCTTTCTTCATTAGCAATCTTGATTAAATTTTGATCTTTTGCACCATTGAGTTGCATCACATATAAAGAGTGCATAGATTAAGCTCAAAAGAGCACATGTTTTAATTTCCATAGATGCACTCTCATTTGCATAACAAAATGGATATGTAAATATCATGACAAATAATAAATCTAGCCTTGAGTGAAAATGAGAGGAGTTGTGAGTGAAGATGAGAAGGATCACATTTGAGAATGGAAGTTATGAGTGGAGAGATTATGTTTTAGTAGAAATCTTGGGAAATTGTTTCCATATTTTTACCATGGTTGTGAATGTTTGCATCTAGAGTACACATGCTTGAAGATGTATGTGCAAGGAGTTTTGAAGTCCTTAGTTGCACGTCCAATTGCACGTTAAATGAATTGTAAATACATGAAGAAAGATTGAGTTATGAATAAGTGAGAAGCCTCATCATCGGGTGCCACACACCCTTTCAAGTTGCATCATTATGTTTTTGATGCACTTAGAGTATGCATGAATAGGGCCCACTACATGATCATGCATAGACACATGCTAGATGACCCATGCACTTGATTTTATTCACACTCTGGATTTCTTATAGATTTGCAAATAGCTTTGATACTTTATGATGGTTTGTGTGTCTAGAGGCCACACAGGGTTAGAGGGGGTGTATGTCGTAGCATTTCCACCCCTTATTTTTGAGACTGACTTTGGGATTCTTCCTATTGAAATTTGTTTAGCTAGAATCAGCTTGCAATGCACTCTCATTGGTGGTGACTGTAGCTGGACAAGTGGGTCCTGATGCACCAATAAGCTGTGAGCATGGCAATCAAGACACCTTACCTCCTAGATGGGCGTTTTGATTTAGAGGCATATAACAAATTGAATTTTCCTCCTCCCCTCTCTCGAGCGGACCATTAATCTACTTTGATATTGTCTCTGATTTCATTAAAGAGGGAAAGTCGAGAGGCTAGAATGGTTGAAAGCTCAGATTGGATCGAGTTCTTATATGATACTATAATGTGGAAGCATGCACCATGTTCAATTCTTTTGTTTGTCATGGGATGCTTTTGTATGATGTTAGCTTCCTATGTACAAGACATGTAATACAGCATATTCTCAGTGTTATTGTCTATTCTAATTTGATTGCAGGATCCAATAGTGAAGCATCTTACTCTCCTTATTGTCAACATTTGAGTGTGTTATAAATGGGTGAGAGAAATGAGGAGCCTTGGAGGTCTTGCGGCACCGAATTCCACAGTGTTGCTATCGATTTGTTCTGAGTAATTTAAGAGAGAGCGGACTGGTCAGAGAGAGAGAGAGAGAGAGAGAGAGAGAGAGAGAGAGAGAGAGAGAGAGAGAGAGAGAGAGAGAGAGAGAGAGAGAGAGAGAACTCCGTGTCTTGAGTTTTACATAGTTCAATGAGACCAATTAAAGAGTTAACACTCATCATCAAAGTTTATAACTTCGTCAACTTAGCATCTCGTTTTTTTTCCCATGCTTCACAATTGGATCCAAACTATCTTTCTTCTGGGAAAACAGAAAAATAATCACCTTATGCACGCGTGCACATGTGCACACATGGAGACATGCATGCCGAGAATCTAGCACATTATCGCGTATGCATATAGAGGTTCGAGTTCAATCCTTAGCAGAATTTAGCGTAGGCTCTTGTGCGAACTTCTGCTCCAGATTATTTGAATTGGTTCTTAACTTTACATCTGGAAAACCCACAAACCCTTTGAATTCCTTCTTAACTTTACATTTGAAACCCACAAGCCCTTGTTTTGCAGTTTTTGGACGGTGCCCATGTTGTGGATGCATTTCTAGCTATGTACATGTACGAGTATGTTTGTTTTGTGATCTAGGGATATAAAGGATGAAATCATCTCTACATGGAGGTAAATTTGTGTGTTGTAGAGAATCTGGTAAAATTTAGGAACTGATTGTGAAACAATCTTTGTAAGAAAAGTTAGGTAATGAGTCTAGGGTTCGTTCATGCTCTAGATTTCATAAGTGTTGTCAATCTAACCATTGCCCTAATCTCATTTCAGCTTGTTTCACATATATAGCTAATATTTGGAAGCACCTAGACGAGTCAACCGAGTTGACAGTGTTTTCGTTCGCATTTGTTGTTGGTGTTCAAACCTCCTAATTGGTTGACGTGAAAGGTACACATGAGTGAAAATAGCTGTACTGAGTCTATTGGCGCTTCGTTGCTTTTTCAATCTCTTTCATGCTAACACAAGATAGGTGAAGAAGGTGTATAAATTTAATGTATGGTGACTTTGAGGGATGCTAGTGTTGTTTCAGATGTAAGGTGTGTGCTACTTTGATATCATCGTTGTCTACAAGAGAGAGAAACTTGAGAGAATCTTTTAGATAAATTTTATAGGGGAAACATGTTTGGTAAATTCCTGAGAGATGTTCATGTCAAGGTCAAATTTTTTTTGTCACCTTGTGTGCACCCTCTAGACTCGCAATATACCGACAACAACGAGCACTGCTCCAATGCATCAACCTCCTCTCGATAGTCAAGAGGATATGCAAGATCTGCTACTCACATGATAGCTCCAAGCCAATATGAAAGCCAAGTTAATGAACAATAGTGCAAGAAGGAATCCACTAAAATTGGGCACTAGGAACCCACATAGGATATGCTTCCCTGCCAACCCAAAAACCACAAAACCTTTGCCAATTGATTTTGGCACCTGATGCATCACAAAATCGCTCCAAAGCAACATGAAATCTAGCGATATTGCTTTTTGTCATGTAAGTAGACTGAAATATCATCCAAAAATTTAGCATCCCTCTCTATCAAGGAGTTTAAGACCCTACAAAACACTCTCCCAAGCACTCAAAAAGGAGCTCATGGCCTTGAAAAAGAAAAGGAAAAGGAAAGGAGCCAAGGGATAGCCCTGTCGAATAGTTCATGCTAACTCTCTTGATGCTCAGGACTATGGTGGGAGAAAGAAAGAAGATAGAATTAAGGCTCTAATGATTAATAAGGTAACCTTAACTTTCCAAGATTTAGTAGCTCTGATAGTTACTCAATCTGAAAAATTCCATACCACCAATAATTCCATGTTAGCTTTGGATGTTATTGCACATCACCAGATTTATGATCAAGCAGTCAGATGGGTTATGCAAGCATGGGTTGAATTCTTAGAAGTAAGTTCTAGTTGGTAGGATCCGATTGAACATAATAAGCATGTAAAAAAGGGAATGAGGAACGCTACCAAAGTGGTGCAAATTCAAACACTTTCAGATAGTCCTATCGTGCATCATGCACCAATCACTAAATCCAAAGACTCCAATATCTTGGAGTGTAGTAATAGTGTAGTAGATTCTTTGTAGATATTTTATAAATCTTCAATATAGTTACCTCTTGTGGATTTGTTGGAACTAGACCGTGCATTTTGGGATACTTTAGTGAATGAAGCATAGACACAGAGCCAAAATGATGTTAACAAAGAAAAAGTGCAAGTTAATATGGTGGAAACAACCCAAGCCAAATTTGTAGATTATGCAGTAGCTCTAATTTCATTATGGCATAAAAGCAAGCAAATTTTGAGAGTATCAATTGATGCCAGATCAAGATTAAATATTGCGACCTTCCCTATTTGTAGACAGTTCGGATGGATTGATATACAGCTAGCACCATTCTATATACGTATGGAAGATCAATTGCGTGTCTGACATATTGGTCTATCAAGGATATATCTGTCAAGATACACAATGTTCTCTTTAAAGAACATTTTGTGGTAATTGAGTTAATTGGTTAGAGAAATGATTATAATGTTTTACTTGGATGACCATGGTTGAAACAAGAAAAGGTTCAGTAAGATTGGGGATCCCAAGCGATCACTTTTAAGAAAGGTCACAAGAAATATTCTATCCATTTAGAAGATAAATACCATGATCCGAAGGCTCAATTGCCCTCAATTGTAGAACCACCACATATGAATTCAGGATTAGAGGAAGATCAAGATCTTGAATTTCTAGAGGATAACCTAGATTTGTGGCTGGTAGGTCTGATTGATATACCTAAAATATTGTCACAATTCAAGCAAGACCCTATTGCAACTGTCATACACCCTGAATATGAGCTCTTCCAATATGAAGAGGAGACATCATAGCTTTCTAAGGAAGATCTTTTTACTCATACCAGTATCCATATTCAAGAAGATCAAATTGAGCAGGCAAAATTAGGATCTGATAGTATCTCAAAAAGTAAAAATAGGTGCCAATTTTCGAAAGAGCTTTCCAATTTTTCAAAAGAGCAGGTTCAAGATGGAGAGCTAAAGTCAATGATTGAAAACTTCATATCAAGGAATTATAGAGGATCAATAGGAAATGATAGAATAACTTCATGTAGTTCAAAACAAGTTATGAGAAGTTAGCACAAATAAAGAGGATCTGCATAATCTGGCTACAACATTAATGATAAAAAAAGATTGTTTTTCAAATTAGGTGGTATCATTGACCGATAATTTACAAGTCACATTGGCAAAGCTGAATGGGATAAAAGATTTGGAGTTACAACTATAAGATGCTAAGGAAAGTATTGCAGGGAATGCACACATCTTAGCACATAAGGAAGCATGAATTACAGAACTGAAACAAGTTCAAAAACGAATTTGTATAAAACCATAGAGAGTAAGGATGTTGAAATAGCACAAAAGGATGTGGAAATTCAAGGTTTATGGAAAAATATTCAAGAGACAAATGCTATTAGTCAAGAATTTTTGGAAAAGATGTCGAGTGAGCTTTGGGAGGCAAAGATGGAAGTAGTAGCCTAGAAATAGAAGCTCACAGATAATCCGAATAAAGATCACTTTTGAGAAATTGTAGAGTCCAAAGTTTCCCAACTTTGAGAACCTTTAGACAAGTGTTTTTATTATTTATACCCAATCCAAAATCCTCCTCTAGATATGGAAGATATGTAAATTAGTGGGTTCAATCTCACCATGGGTGCAAGTGTTTGGTCGCCATCGATACGATACACAAATTTTGAAATTATTTGAATACTATATTTTGTAATATAGTTTTCTTTGAATTTCCTAGGAATATCAACTCATAGGCACTGCATTTTGTAATGAATTCTAGAAGTAAAAGAGAGTAGTTTTAGAGACTAAGGAATATTGCATGAAGAGAAACACTGAGAGATAGAACCTATTCTCTATAATTTGGTTGTAATCTCTTCTCTAATCAAGGATTGCCTTCTTATTCTATTCTCTATGTATTTTATTTTGAATATTGTGTACTTTGAACCTTGCCTTTTGGTAGTGGCTGTGTAATCTGGATACTTAGGGAGTAGAAATGTACATGATTCATTCTCGTAAACCCCAGTCCTTGAACCTTCTTTTGTTATGGAAGATAAATCTAGCAAACATTAGGATCTTCATCTATCTTTTTTCATCCCATTAGCTCCACTTCTAGATCATTGAGGTTGAGAGAACCATGTTCATATCACTTGCTCAAAGAATCAGAATTCCCTTTTCCTTTTCTTAATGCATACTCTTATGAAGTCTACCTTACTGGGCCTTTGAGTTCTATAATCTTGGCCATGCGAGACATATCATCCCTCCCTTGTGGGATATGATAGGTCCCAGGGGACCAACACCATCTTCAATTGTACTTTCCATTAATTCAAGCTAATCTCAAGGGATTTTGTTGGAGTTCGAATAGCACAAAGAAGAAGAAGAAGCTTGGAGCACAATCCACAATACTGAATGTATTACCACTAGAATGTACAAAGATAAATGACATGTTAGGGTTATAGGCATATATACAAGATGGGGGAAAAAACCTCTTAAAGAGGGAAAAAAGTGCCTCCGGGTCCTAGTGTGTTCACACACATCACTACCTAAATATATCAACAAATCCCCCTTGGGAGTGATGTGATGAACAAGGAGCTAGCACTCATGTATAAGGAAGTGCTTAGCTATGTGGAATCAATCCACAAAAGATAGTAAGCCCAAAGCTTTGAGAAAAGCTCCAAACTTCTTCCTAGGTAGAGCCTTTCTGAAAAGGTCTTAAATGTTCTCCTGTGTGGGCACATTTGCCAAACTCATCTCTCCAGAATAGAACCTCTCCTTGGAATAATGAAAGTGCACCTCAATGTGCTTAGTGCGAGCATGGAACAAAGGGTTCCTCAGAACTACCAATGTGCTCTAATTGTTAGTGAACATGGTGGTGGTAGAAGACTGACCATCACCCAAATCAGCCATAAGGCATCTGAGCCACACACACTCAATAGTCATTGTGAAAGCTACCCTATACTTAGCCTCACAACTAGAAGTGGCCACAATAGGCTGCTTCTTACTCAACCAAGATATGCATGAGCTAGCAAGCATGAAGCAAAAACCATTAGTGGACACACGAGTGTCATAGCAATTAGCCCAATCAGATTCAGAAAAAGCATGTAAGTCTGGCGGTAGTGATTCCCCCTTTGGATAAAACAATCCAAGTAGCTAGGTACCACTCAAGTAGTGAAAGATGTGCTTCACCATGTGCCAATGCATGGCACTTGGGTAATGCATAAATGTGCTCATTTGTGAGACAACGAACTGAATATCTACCCAAGTAGTGCATAAGAAAATCAAGCATCCAACAACCTGCTAATAGAGAACAACATCAAATGCATCTCTCGCATCATGAAGACTCAACCATAAACCTATCTCCATAGGAGTGGCAATGGGTTTATAGTCTTCAAGACCAAAATGATGCAATAATGTGTCAACATATTTTGTTTGACACCAAGCTATTCTACCATCAACTTGCATAAATTGAATGCCCAAATAATGATGCAAATGCCCCAAATCTGATATCTCAAACGAGGCCTACAAATCATGCTTAAAATCAGCAATATGATTCTCATGAGGACTAGTGAGTAGCATGTCATCAACATACACAACAATGATTAGAAGCACATCATTTGCACACTTAACATATATGGTGCCCTCAGTTGGACTATTATCAAAGCTATGTGCAATGAGATAGGCATGTATATTTTCATACCAAGCACGTGGTGCCTGCTTCAAACCATATAATACCTTTTTCAATGTACACACTTGGTTTTCATGTCCTTTCTACACAAAGCCACGGGGTTGAAAAACATACACTTCTTCATGCAAGTCACCACTCAGAAATGCAGTTTTAATGTCCGACTAATGTACATTCCAACCATGGTGAGCTATAAGTGCATAGATGCTACAAATAACAGTCATTCGGCATGTAGGTGCAAAGGTCTCATCAAAATCAATGCCTCTTTCCTATGCATAACCTTTTGCAACAAGCCTAGCTTAACCCTATCAACTATTCCCTCATGCTTATGCTTCAGTTTGTATACCCAATTACTGCCAATGGCCTTCTTGCTAGGAGGCAAGTCACATAAAGACCAGGTACCTTTTTTAATGATAGCATCATATTCTAATTGCATAGCAGCCATCCAATGTTTAGAATTTTGTGCTTCATCAAATGAAAGAGGCTCATTCTCATCATAGAGACTAGAGGAAAGCATAGCATAGAAATTCGATGCAAAGAGGCACTATGAAAGGTTGAACACGTATGATATGACAGAGGTGCATCTAATTTGCTATCACACAAAGTCTGCACAAGCCATTTTTGCAAAGTTTTTGCCTCCTCAATATCAGCTGTCTCATCAATAAGTGCATCATGTAAATCTGCATAAAAAATGGAATGATTTGCATCATCACATGAAACCTATAAAGGCTGAGAAGTTGCCTCATTAGGACCAACACTAGACTGTCCAACTATAAAAAGAGGTAGAAAAGTGTCATACATGTCTTTAGAGCTAACTCATGTCTCCTTAGTACATGAAAGTAATGGTTGATAGCATCTTCCACAAAAACATCACAACTAACCAAGATGTGTTTAGTCTATGCATGATACAGACGATAGCCTTTGCTTTCAAAACTATACCCAACAGAAATACATTTCACTACTTCATCCAATTTTGTGTAGTGTTGTTTAGTCACTAATGCATATGCGCGAGAGCAACAAATGGCTTTTGACCATGCCAAGCCTCATATGGAGTGATAGATTGCAATGCTTTAGTGAGATACATGTTAAGTACATATGCTGCACACATGACAACCTCAAGCTAGAAACTATGTGGTAAAGCTTGACTCTTGACCATACACCTCGCCATCTCCATGAGAGACGTGTTCTTTTGTTCAACAACTCCATTCCATTGAGGTGTATATAGCACTGTACAGTGATGTCTTATCCCACGTTCAACCACAAACGCATTAAAGTCAGAAGACATATATCCCGCCTGGTCAGAATAGAGGGTGCCCATTTTATATGTTGACAGATTTTCAGCCAAAATTAGAAACTCTTTGAAGCACATAAGCACTTCAGACTTTGCTTTCAATGGACATACCCATGCATACCTAGAAAAATCATCGATGGAAGTCATGAAGTAAAGGTGGTTCTCAAAAGAGAGTATCAGCATCGGACATACATCATTATGAACAAGGTGCATTTTTTGAGTAGCTTGAACTGAACCATCTTTTGGGAAGGAGGAATGCTCCATTTTCCCCAACATACAGTCTTTACATACATGTTTATTAGGTGCCTCAAGTTTGGGCAAAGAGGATACCATTTTAGATTTCTACAGGCATAACAAACTAGCAAAATTCAGATGACCAAAGTGTGTATGCCAAAGATTTGCATCTGACAAAGCTTGAGAATCATGTACGACACATGCTGAATCATTCAAATATTTTTCATAGTCTATGAGCTTATACAGCACATGACATAAAATGCTAGAAGCAATAACGACATCGCAATTTGACAAATCATGAACTGTACATCTGTCATCAACAAATTTCATAACCAAGCCAATCTTGGCTAAAGCCGAAACTGATAACAGATTCTTCTTGATCCTTGGCACAAGTAAAGCATTTGACAATGTAAAAGAACTGCCATGAACAGTAGTCAGAATGATCTTACCAACTCCCATAACAGGATAGGAGGAGTTGTTGGCGCATGTGACAATATTCCATGTAGGGGCAAGCTAAAGTGAAGTGAAGAAATTGCACTCTGAGGTAATATGTTTTGTTGCCCCAGTATCAAAGTACCAAACATCTGAGTCTACTACAAACATACACTGTTCATGTGAAGATGGTTGAAAACTAGAAACAATAGTAAATGCCTATTCTTCTTTCTGCACAAGATTAGTAGACTTTGTTTTGGGTGTAGAGGCCTCTACAACAACCATTCCAGCGTCTTTCTTCCTTTTGTCTTTAGCAACCCATTTTGGACAACTCTTTATGACATGATCATTTTCGTTGCAGTATTCGCAAAACAATTTCTACTTTGCAGTTTTCTTCCCATCTATGTCATTCTTCTTTGAAAAATTGGCAGATTTTTGTTTACTAATAGAAGAGCTCCATTTACCTTTGTCCTTCTGACTAGCCACGAAAGCTTGATCTACAACATGCATAATGGACCTATTTTTCCTAGACTAATCTTCCTGCAATAGAACAAAGACTAAATCCTCAAATGTTAAGCCATTTGGATTGCCTTTCATGATCAAACGAAGAGTAGAAGCAAAACTCTGATATGAATCCAGAAGAACATTCAGAACAGTTTGCACAAGTGAACTATAAGGCAAGACTTCATTAGCAAAAATCAAGTGTTCTTTCAAATCTTTGATCTTTGTCAGAAAACTGTCCATGGAATCACCCTCATTCATTTGCTCACTCTCCAACTGTTTCGGAGGTAAGCAACACGAGCCTCATTCCTTGCCTGGTATAAAGTGATAAGTGTATCCCAAGCATCCTTAGCTATTCTGCAAGAGTGAATGTGAGGAATAATGGCACATTTGACTGACCAGGCTATCAATGCATGTGCTTGAGCATCTCTTCCATCCCAACGAGTTTGCTCTACAGTAGGTGCAACGAAAACTATAGCACGAACAGGAACATGAAGAATATCATCATCTTCAATGCCATCTACATCACCTTCTACAAGTGTGTATGCAGGTGTAATATTACATTTTTCAACACCGTGCACAATATTCAATAGTCCTTTTGCAACTAATACATGAGGCATCATGTAAGATGATAATGGGTAATTCGTATCGTCCAACTTATCCTCAAGAGCCAATATACTGAATACATCACTGCTTTCAGCCATGGCCATTGAGTAAAATATGCTGATGCAGAAAAATGATTGTATCTCAAAAAGTTGTATATAACTACCCTTTCTAGCTCTACTAGACTTGCAGTAGACTTCAAGACACTTATATTTGTGAACCAAAACTTGCATATATCTTTGGTGCAAAAAGACATAATTGCCTGCACAAGCACTCTGATAGTGTGTTTGCAAGCTAAAACGAGCTTAGATTGCGATTTCTGTTGATATATTTAGGTACTGATGTGTGTGAACACTCTAGGACTGCCGGGGCACTTTTTTCCCTCTTTAGGAGGTTTTTTTCCCCCGGCTTGTATTTACGCCTATTGCCCTAATGGGCTACTTATCTTTGTACATTCTCTAGTAATACATTCAGTATTGTGTGTTTGTGCTCCAAGCTTCTTCTTCTTCCGTGTGCTGTTCGCGTGCTTCCGCAGACGTCTATCTCCAACAATTGGTATCAGAGCAGGTCATCGCTTCTTCTAGGGCGCCGTCGACACTCCTCCGTTTGCAGTCTCAGATTCGCACGAAATTTCGTGAGCATACTCAGGGTGCCGAAATTGCGATCTGAGCTAGTTTCGGCCTCCGAACGCACTATCACAGCGCTTGTGCAGGCTATTTTGTCCTTTTGTGCCAAAGGTATATACCAGTTTCTGTTTGCCAGTTTAAGCGTCTCGAAGTCTGCTACAGGTCTAGCAGAACTCGTCTGGGCAGTTCCGTTCAACTTTTTGAGATACAGTCAATTTTTCTGCATCAAGGTATTTTAGTCACTGGCCATGGCTGAAAGCAGTGATGTATTCCGTATGTTGGCTGTTGAGGATAAGTTGGATGGTACCAACTACCCATTATGGGCTTATATGATGCGACATGTACTGGTTGCAAAAGGATTGTGGAACATTGTGCAGGGTGTTGAAAGACGTCCTGTTACACCTGTAACGACAGGTACTGCAAATACAGGTGTTGGAGCTGATGAAGATGTTGTCGAAGATGATATTTCGCAGATTCCTGTTCGTGCTGCTATTTCTGTTGCACCTACTACAGAGCAGATTCGTTGGGATGGCAGAGATGCCCAGGCACATGCATTGATAGCTTTGTCTGTCAAACGTGCCATTATTCCTCACATTTGCTCTTGCAAAACAGCAAAGGATGCTTGGGATACACTTACCACTTTGTACCAGGCTAGGAATGAGGCTCGTGTTGCTTACCTCCGAAAACAGTAGGAGAGTGAGCACATGAATGAAGGTGATTCTATGGACAATTTTCTTACAAAGATCAAAGACCTGAAGGAACAATTGATTTCTGCTGATGAGGTTATACGAGATAGCTCACTTGTGCAGACCGTTCTGAATGGTCTTCCTGATTCATATCAGAGTTTTGCCTCTACTCTTCGGTTGATGATGAAAGGCAATCCGAATGCCTTGTCATTTGAGGAATTAGTCTCTGTTCTGTTGCAGGAAGATCAGTCCAGGCAGAATAGGTCCATTATGCGTGTTGCAGATCAAGCTTTCCTGGCTAGTCAGAAGGGCAAAGGAAAATGGAGCTCTTCTACTAGTAAGCAGAAATCTGCAAATGCTGCACAATCGAAGAACCAAGATAAAGATGAGAAGAAATCAGAAAAGCAGAAATTGTTCTGCAAGTACTGTAAAGGAAATGATCATATTATAAAAAACTGTCCAAAACTGGCTGCTAAAGAGGCAAAGAAGAAAGAGGCTGGAATGGTTGTTGCAGAGGCCTCTACACCAAAAACAGAGTCTGCAAATCTTGTGCAGGAAGAAGAATGGGCGTTTACTACTATTTGCAGTTTTGACCCATCTTCTCATGATCAGTGCATGTCTGCAGTAGATTCAGATGTTTGGTACTTTGACAGTGGGGCGACCAAACATATTACCTCGCAGCGCAGTTTCTTCTCTTCACTAGAGCCTGCCCCTACAGGGAATACTGTCACATGCGCCAATAACTCCTCTTATCCTGTTATGGGAGTTGGTAAGATCATTCTGACTACTGCTGATGGTAGTTCTTTCACTTTGTCAGATGCTTTATTTGTGCCAGGGATCAAAAAGAACCTGTTATCAATTTCTGCATTAGCCAAGATTGGCTTGGTTGTGAAATTCGTTGATGACGGGTGCACAGTCCATGATCTCTCAAATGGCAATGTGATTATTGCTTCTGGCATTTTATGTCGTGGGCTGTATAAGCTCATATACTATGAAAGATCTGTGAATGATTCGGCATGTGCAGTTCATGATTCTCAGGCTATGTCAGATGCAAAGCTTTGGCATGCACGCTTTGGTCAACTGAATTTTGCTAGTTTGTTACGCCTGCATAAATCTGAAATGGTGTCCTCTTTGCCCAAACTTGAGGCACCTAGAAAACATGTTTGTGAAGGCTGTATTTTGGGCAAAATGCAGCGTTCTTCCTTTCCAAAAGATGGTTCAGTTCGGGCTACGCAGAAATTGCAGCTTGTACATAGTGATGTCTGTGGTCCTATGCAGACACCCTCTTTTGGAAATTACCTTTACTTCGTGACTTTCATTGATGATTTTTCCAGGCATGCATGGGTATATCCACTCAAAGCAAAGTCCGAAGTGTTCATGTGCTTCAAACAGTTTTTGGTTTTGGCTGAAAATTTGTCAGCATGTAAAATGGGCACCCTCCGTTCTGATCGAGGGGGGGAATATATGTCTTCAGATTTTAATGCATTTCTAGCTGAACGAAAGAACATGTCACTCATGGAGATGGCGAGGTGCATGGTCAAAAGTCAAGCTTTACCACATAGTTTTTGGCTTGAGGCTGTCATGTGTGCAGCATATGTACTGAACAGGTGTCCCACTAAAGCGTTGCAGTCTATCACTCCATATGAGGCTTGGCATGACCGCAAGCCATTTGTCGCTCAACTGCGTGTTTTTGGTTGTTTGGCATATGCATTAGTGCCTGAACAACATCGCAGAAAATTGGATGATAAGGCAGTAAAATGTATTTTTGTTGGGTACAGTTCTGAAAGTAAAGGCTATCGTCTGTATCATCCACAGACTAAACGCATTCTGGTTAGTCGTGATGTTGTCTTTGTGGAAGATGCTATTCAGCCATTGCTTTCATGTACTAAGGAGACATCTGTTAGCTCCAAAGACATGTATGATACTTTGATGCCTCTTTTTACAGGTGGACAGGCTAGTGCTGGTCCTAATGAGGCAGCTTCTCACCCTTTGCAGGTTTCATATGATGATGCAGATCATTCCATTTCTGATGCAGATTTACATGATGCACTTGTTGATGAGAGAGCTGATATTGAGCAGGCAAAAACTATGCCAAAATGGCTGGTGCAGACTTTGGGTAACAACAAATTAGATGCACCTTTGTCATATCGTACTCGTTCAGGCTCTCATAGTGCCTCCTTTGCATCAGATTGCTATGCTATGGCTGCATCTAGTCTGTTGATGAGAATGAGCCTGTTTCCTTTGATGAAGCACAAAATTCAGAAAACTGGATGGCTGCTATGCAATCTGAATATGATGCTATAATGAAGAATGGTACATGGTCTTTATGTGACTTGCCTCCTGGCAAGAAGGCCATCGGCACTAAGTGGGTATACAAGCTGAAGCGTAAACCTGATGGTACAGTTGACAGGTATAAGGCTAGGCTTGTTGCAAAGGGTTATGCACAGGAAAGAGGCATTAATTTTGATGAGACCTTTGCACCTACATGCCGTATGACTACTATTCGGAGCATTTGTGCACTTGCAGCCCATCATGGTTGGAATGTACATCAGTTGGACATAGCATTTCTGAATGGTGACTTGCATGAAGAAGTGTATGTTTTTCAGCCCCGTGGCTTTGTGCAGAAAGGGCATGAAAACCAGGTTTGCAGGTTAAAGAAAGCATTATATGGTTTAAAGCACCACGTGCTTGGTATGAGAAGATACATGCCTATCTGATTGCACATGGTTTTGAGAACAGTCCAACTGAAAGCACCTTATATGTTAAACGTGCTAATGATGTGCTTCTGTTCATTGTTGTCTATGTTGATGACATGCTGCTCACTGGTCCTATTGAGACACATATTGCTGATTTTAAGGCTGATTTGCATGCCTCATTTGAGATGTCTGATTTGGGGCATTTGCATCACTATTTGGGCATTCAGTTTATGCACGTTGATGGTGGAATGGCTTTGTGTCAAACGAAATATATTGACACATTATTGCAGCGTTTTGGCCTTGAAGAGTGTAAGCCTATTGCCACTCCTATGGAGACAGGTTTACGATTGAGTCTTCATGATGCTGGAGATGCATTTGATGCTGTTCTCTATCAGCAGGCTGTTGGATGGTTGATTTACTTATGCATTACTCGGCCAGATATTCAGTTTGCTGTCTCACAGATGAGCAGGTTTATGCATTGCCGAGGAGTCACGCATTGGAAAGCGGTTAAGCGCATCTTTTGCTACTTGAGTGGTACTCGGCTTCTTGGGTTGTTTTATCCCAAGGGGGGATCACTACCGCCAGATTTGCATGCTTTTTCTGACTCATATTGGGCTGGTTGCTATGACACTCGTGTGTCCACCAGTGGTTTTTGCTTCATGCTTGGTAGCTCATGTATATCTTGGTTGAGCAAGAAGCAGCCTACTGTGGCCACTTCCAGTTGTGAGGCTGAGTATAGGGCAGCTTTCACATCGACTGTTGAGTGTGTGTGGCTTAGACGCCTTATGGCTGATTTGGGTGTTGGCCAGTCTTCTGCCACCACCATCTTCACTGACTGTCAGAGCGCATTGGCAGTTGCGAGGAACCCTGTGTTCCATGCTCGCACTAAGCACATTGAGGTGCATTATCACTATGTTAGGGAGAGGTTCTCTGCTGGGGAGATCAGCTTGGCATATGTGCCCACGCAGGAGAACATTGCAAACCTTTTCACGAAGGCTCTGCCTAGGGAGAAGTTTGAAGCTTTCCGCAAAACTTTGGGCTTACTTCCTTTTGTGGAGTGATTTCCACATAGCTTGGCACTTCGTTATACATGAGTGCCAGCTCCTTGTTCACCGCATCACTTCCAGGGGGGATTTGTTGATATATTTAGGTAGTGATGTGTGTGAACACTCTAGGACCGCCGGGGCACTTTTTTCCCTCTTTAGGAGGTTTTTTTCCCCCGGCTTGTATATACGCCTATTGCCCTAATGGGCTACTTATCTTTGTACATTCTCTAGTAATATATTCAGTATTGTGTGTTTGTGCTCCAAGCTTCTTCTTCTTCCGTGTGCTGTTCGCGTGCTTCCGCAGACGTCTATCTCCAACAATTTCGGCACCACTAATCGAAGCATATTTGATCTCCTAATCACATTGACTATGCTCACCAAATTTTGTGCGGTTTTGAGCCTCTGACCGGAGGGGTGTTGACGATGCCCTAGATGAAGTAGTGACTTGCTCTGGTTCCAATTGTTCTAGTTCGAGGTCTATGGAAGCACACAAACACAAGGAAGAAGAAGAATCTTGGAGCATAATACACAATACAGAATGTATTACCACTAGAATGTACAAAGATAAATGACCTGTTAGGGTGATAGGTGTATATACAAGCGCGGGAAAAAAACATCCTAAAAAGGGAAAAAAGTGCCTTGGCTATCCTAGTGTGTTCACACTGACCACTACCTAACTATAGCAATAGATTTCACCTCTAGATGAACTTCCTTTAATAAGGAAGAGAAAAAGCTCTAACAAATCAACCTTTGTAGACATTGCTTAACTTCCTTTAATAAGGAAGAGAAAAAGATCTAGGAAATCAACCTATGTAGACATTGCTTAACTGAATTTATCATCAGAAATGTTTCTTCAAAGTGTAAAAGTAAATTGGTTAGCGTCAGAGAGAACGTTCAACTACAAGAATTTTCTCAAGCTATGTTTAAAATTACTGAAAAGCCATGCACATTGAGTGCATAAATACACTCCAAGCTGAGTGGGAGGTGGAAAGCCAATCAGTCACTCAACCAATGAGTATAGTTATCGAGAAGGAAATGGAATTACCCTCTTGTTGTAAACCATTGGATGCTGATGGGGTTGACAATTCACAACAAAAATATGGAGTACGGATAGAGATCCCAAAGCTAATAGTGGAAAAAAGTACTACACATATGTAACAAAAAGGGAGGCACAACTCATGTTTTTGGAGTCGCAAAGTTGTGCATCCCAATTTGAAGCGTTGGCAACCTTTTCATATGAGTTTCCACTTGGAATATCTTTGATAAAAAAGTATGATGTTTGAGGGATGCCATAAAACTAACATACCTCCATGGAATCTCCTCAGGCTGGACTTCATATGGAAGTATTTATTAACCCAAAAACTTATGATTGGCACTTAAGTCCAAGAGTTCACTCTATATGAGAAGAAAAAAATGAATATGATAGGTAATATGTGCACACGAGAGGTGCGAAAATATGTTAGACCTTCTCTCTGAAGATAGACTTTTGTATCTTCTTACGCTGCATACAATCTAGATATCATGTGCAAAATCTTATCCTTGTAACTTTGTTGTAACTAGGCTCTTCTTCCCTTCCTAAGCGGCTATAGAATTCTCTTCTTTTGATACAATTTGTTGCGTTTCCTAGAAAAAGAAAGAGGAGCTTGAGGTGATAAAAGGACCAATGAATGGAAAGCACTTGCACTATAATGATTTCAAGGCTAAGGCTCCAGATAGAGTGACTTCATAACTCTCCTCAAGGCTGACTTCATACTGAAGTGTTTATTAACCCAAATATTTATGATTGATAATTAAGTCTAGGATATCGTTGACTTCATATGGAAGTGTTTATTAACCCAAATACTTATGATTGGTAATTAAATCTAGGAAATCGTTGACTTCATATGGAAGTGTTTATTAAGTCCAAGAAATCGCTCTGTATGTGAATTAAAAAATGCATTTGATAGGCACAAATATGTTAGACCTTCTCTCGGAAGAGCGACTCTTGTATCTTTTTATGTTACATACAATCTAGATATCATGGGAAAAATCTTATCCCTGCAACTTTCTTGTAACTAGGTTCCTCTTCCCTTCCTAAGAGGCCGTAGAATTCTCTTCTGTTATAACAATTTGTTGAGCTTCCCAAAGGAAAGAGGAGCCTGGGGTGATGAAAGGACCATTGAATGGAAAACCCTGTAGTATAAGGATATCAAGATTAAGACACCTTATCGAGAAAAAGAGTTACTTCATAACTCTCCTTAGGGTAGACTTCATATGGAAGTGCTTACTAACCAAAATACTTATGATTGGAAATTAAGTCTAGGAAATCGCTCTAAATGTGACGAACAAAATGAATATGATAGGTAGTATGTCACAAGAGAGGCACACAAATAGAATTGACCATGAGGAATGGTGCCTCTTGAAGAGTATATGTGATGAAAAAAAGGAATATGATAAGAAATATCTTCCATAAGAAACCCCATAACTAGAATTGACCATGAGGAGTGGTGTCTTTTTGAGGTGTAGAATTAGGTCCTGCGAGATCTCTAATTCATGCTTTCTAATTGGGCATGATCTCCCTTTTTGTGAGGGACTATGATGGATCAAGTAGTGAATTTTAAGAAGCATGCAAACTAGCAAATCAATCTTAACAAGAGATTGTGTCTCGACTGGTCGAGTATCAGATGGTAGTTTAAGTTCCTAGACCTATGTCACCCCCTCACTAAGAACAAAAAGTTGGTTCTTATGTGGCAAATTCTCCTTCCTATAATTTGAACCAATGCCAAAGCTAAAAACATTTGTGGGCCCCCATTGGTGTAAGGGTTGCTATAGGGCTAAAGAAGAAATTAGGAAACTCTTCTTTTCTTTCCCTAGGATCCTCTCAATTTGGCACGATCTTGTGAGGGTTTTGACGCTATAAAAGATGTCAATTGGAAACAAGTGGTGTTAGAAGAAACGATTGATTGCTCTGCTACCTTTTGCAACACCATCAGAGGGGAAGTTCCATGGAAGATATGAAAGAAACAATGCCCCCCCACCCCTTGAGAATGGTGAGAATATGAGAGTTCATCTCCCTTTTGTATCTTGGAAGCACTTTGTTTCTATTCCATTTCCATTTTATGTTATATCCTTTGTATTTGGGTACCTTGCCATTTACTTCTACCTTTGTATTCATTCTCCTTCAAGGGGAATTATTCCACATGAGATGTACTTTGGAGAGCCCCTCCCAAAGTATATATAGAGGGCCTCCCCCCCCCCCCCCCCCCAATTTGTACTTGGTTAGAAGCTTGAGGAGCCTAGTACATGCTCTTGGCAAGCTCATTTCTAATCCATGTGAGTTTACCCATTTCCTGGGCTACTCACTTTGAGTCTCTCACACTCTTTCTTGTGTGAGTACACTCTACTTTCCATTTTGCTTCCACGCGTGTACTCTCTACATGCTATCATAGTGCTAGCTAGAGCTCTTAGTGGTGCATTTGGTGGTGGTTTTGGTGAAGTGGTGCTTGCGTTCGGTGTTGTTGCTCTCCATCTGTTTAGAGAAGCTTTTTGCCATCAATTCACACTCTTTTGGGCCTCACTTTGCCCATTTGACCACCCTCCCACCCTTCTCCTTCATCATTTTGCACCCTCTTTCCCCCTTCTTCCCTCCCTCTCAAACTCTTTGTGGTATTTTTTGTTGGACGTGATGGTTGGATGCACTCAGAAGATTGAGTTGGTACTGCTAATCCTGCTTTGCACCAGCCCTCTTTGATCTTTTCCTTTGTTTCTACTCCTTGATGATGCGATGAGGATTGAGCCTTGCGGAAAATATAAGACAGTGCTCTAACTTTTCTGAAAAAAATTCACCGAAATTTCACTGGACCGAAATTTCACCAGACTGCCACTGGACTGCCACCGTAATTGTACTGGAATTGTACCGGAATGAACTATAATTTTGTTTGTAATTGCTTCAAGTGAACATACATGAAGTAAGTAAGTGACACATGAACTCTCTCAACTAACAGAACTTTTTCTGAAGTTTAAGAAAAAACTTCTCTAGTTCAGACAGTCTCTTTTCGGTCAGACTTTGTGCAGTGTATAGATATCTTTTTTCACCGGAAAGTTTGATCAACTAAAAGTAGAGATGTCTAGCTATAGAGTAAGCTATCTCTCATAAGAAACTTCGCATTACTCTGCAAGATCTACTTCGTTCTTCTACCGGAAAATTACTCGTTTACCGTAAGAACTGTAACAGTGAGCACTTTGACTGTAATTTCTTGAAATTGACTGAATCAAGTTGCTTCAAGACTTTGTGTGTTTGCGATACGCTTAGAGCTGAATCTATCAAGCTTTGAATCACTTGATTTGAATCAGTAGATCCTAAGATATACTTCTTCAAGGTTGACAGACTTGAAGATAATGACTCAGAGAATCACAGAGTAAATGAATGTAAGTATTTGTATTAGATCATGTAAATGTACATTCCCACTGGCATGATAAACATAGCTCAATGGTACTCAGAGGTGTAGGCTATAGAGTAGACCTCGCAACCTCAGTGATTGATACAGTGATGCCTCGGGGTTATGGGAGCGACTCAGGAATGATTGAAGAACACACCGCGACATTTTTCCTTTTAGCTTTTATAGGAATTGTGTGATGACTTGAATTAGAATTCAAATCAATCTCCTGAAATCTTTCGCCTAAAAAAAAATTGATTGAGATATTCTCTCGATCAATCAACCGCCTTTTCACGACTTCCAAACAATCCGGCGTGATTGCATAATGACGCGTCAGGTCATTTATATTTTTACAATAGATAAACAGGTAAAAAATCATAGGCATAAGTCCCTATGGTCTTTGCGTCATGTATAGTCATCAACGTAGATATCCAGGCCAAATGTGAAGGCTTGTGTTGCACCAACAGCTCCCCCTCAAGCCAAACACTTTGGCTCAAGTCTTTAACTTTAGTCTTCAATTATTTCCTGCAATCCAATCATGGATTTAAACCTGAATAGCTTGTTTCCATCCAATGCTTTAGTAAGCAAATCTGCACATTGTATATCAGTAGACACATAAGTCAACTGAATATCTTTACTAAGTAACTTCTCTCTTACATAGTGGTAATGAACCTCTATGTGTTTGGTTCTAGCATGATATACTGGATTCGCTGCAAGATGAAGAGAACTTGTATTATCTCCAAAGATAACTGGAGGCCTTGTGTATAAGCCTAGTTCTGAATATAAAAGCTTTAACCATATGGCTTCTTGAGTTGCATTTGCTAGTCCTCTGTACTCTGCTTCAGTAGATGATAGAGCTACTGTGGGTTGTTTCTTGGATGACCAAGAAATTGGTTTATCACCTACAAAGCATATGTAACCAGATGTACTTCTCCTGTCATCCTTGCAACCTGCCCAATCTGCATCTGAATACACTTTAATATCAATGTCTGATGTATAAGGAAAGTACAAACCATGGTTCTGAGTTCCCTTTAGGTACTTTAAAATCTTCTTTGCTGCTTCTAGGTGAGGTACCCTTGGTTTGTGCATGAATTGACTAAGCACGCTAACACCATATGATATATCAATCCTGGTTAAGGTAGCATAATTTAAACTACCTACCAAACTTTGGTAACCTGTAATATCTTTGAGTTCTTCTCCTTCATGTGCACTGAGTTTGTGGTTGATCTCCATAGGAATGTTTGAGACTTTAGCTTCCTGCAAATTAAATTTCTTGACCATGTCCTGTATGTACTTCTTCTGAGTAATATAGATACCTGAATTTGTGTAGATCAATTCAAGTCCTAGGAAGTATTTCAATAATCCAAGATCATTGATCTTGAATTCCTTCATCATCTGTCCTTTGATGTGTCTAATTCCCTGAACATCATTTCCTGTAATAATGATGTCATCAACATAGACACATAAATATATTACTTCTGTACTACTTCTCTTTATGAACAGAGAAGTGTCAGCTTTACTCATCACAAATCCTTGATCTTGGAGATATGTTGTCAACCTGTAATTCCATGCTCTAGGTGCCTGCTTTAAACCATACAGAGCCTTCTTCAACTTACAAACATGATTTACCTTATTAGGTTCTTCATAGCCAGGTGGTTGTGCCATGTAGACTTCTTCAGATATCCATCCATTCAAGAATGCATTCTTCACATCCAATTGGTACATGTTCCAATTCTTGGATGCAGCTACACTCACCATAACTCTGATAGTTGGCATTTTAGCCACCGGAGAAAATGTCTCCTCATAATCAATGCCTTGGGTTTGTGCAAAACCCTTGGCTACCAATCTAGCTTTATACCTGTTTATTGTACCATCTGAATTCCTTTTGAGTTTGTAGATCCATCTGGATCCTATCACCTTCATAGAATCCTTCTTGGGTACCAAGTCCCAAGTATCACTCTCTTTGAGAGCCTGCATTTCTTCATCCATTGCTTCCTTCCATTCTGGTTTAGTGATTGCTTCTTCAAATGTACCTGGTTCTTCATTCAAGAGATCCTTTGCAAGATATACAGAATGCTTGGTTACCAGTGAAGTATCATACCCATACCTAATAGGTTTTTTCTTTTCTCTTTGAGATCTCCTCAAAGCTTGAGTTGAGGATTCTGGATTATCTTCTAGTTGTTTCATCTTCATTTTCCCTTTGGATTTCCAGGCCTTGAACTCTTCAATGTTGATGGTGTCTTCATCATCTGAGCTTGTGTCCTCTTTCTGAATTGGTTCTTGTCTGATAAGCTTGGGAAAGTCTTCTTCCATATCATACGGTAGGCTAACCTTTCTGCACTCATTTTCATACCATGAATCATTTTCATCAAAGATGACATCTCTGCTTACCTTGAAGCCTTTGTTTGAGGGGTTGTAGAATCTGTACCCTTTCTGATTCAAATCATAACCAATGAAGATACACTTTTCAGCTTTAGGGTCTAGCTTTCCCCTTACCTGTGAGGGAATATGCACATATGCAACACACCCAAAGATTTTGCAATGATCCAGAGATGGTCTCTTACCATGCCAAGCCTCATAGGGTGTCATCCCATCAAGTGTCTTTGATGGCAACCTGTTGATAAGGTATGTGGCAGTAGATACACTCTCTGCCCAAAGATAATTTGGCAACTTCTTTTCATTAAGCATAGACCTCGCTGTTTCTACAATGAGTCTATTCCTTCTTTCAGCTACCCCATTTTGTTCAGGTGAGTACCTTGTAGTAATCTCCCTTTTTATGCCTCTTTCCTGCAAGAAGTCTTCAAACTCATTTGAGAAGTATTCTCCTCCTCCATCTGACCTTAGCTTCTTCAAGTTTCTTCCTGTTTGATTTTCAACCAGTGCAAGATACTTTTTGAAACAATTAAATACTTCATCTTTATGTTTCATGAAGTATAAGACTGTCCACCTGCTATAGTCATCAATAAAAGATACATAGTACCTTGATCCAGATAAGGATGGCTCCTTGCTAGGTCCCCAAACATCTGTATGCACCAATTCCAGATAATCTTTATGCATGAAACCTTTCTTGGTATAGGGCAACCTGTGTGACTTACCGAATTGACAAGCCTCACACTTGTATATCATGTGTTGCTTGGATATATTAGGTATCCCAAGCACACATTGATCCCTGCATATTTGCTTTAAGGTTCTTTCACCAATGTGACCTAACCTCTTGTGCCAAATCTCCAATTCCGATAGCGTTTGATCCTTATAATTGTACAAAGCAATACTCTTAGTGTCTTCAAGTTCAAAAGTAAACAATCTACCTGATTTCTCTCCCTTGGCTATCCTTCTGAATCCATGTCTTGGATCCTCCACATATGCACCATGTTGAGTGAACCTGACCTGTAGACCTTTTTCCACAATCTGACCTACACTCATCAGATTCTTGGTGATTGTTGGAACATACAACACTCTGCTTAATAAATTCTGATTACCATCACTTGTTTTGACATTGCCTACTTTAACAACTGAATGCTTAGTGTCATCACCTGTCTGCACTTGATGTTTGCCCGTGGGTTCTTCCAAATCAGAAAGTAGGGCAATATTTCCAGCTACATGGTTAGAGCAACCTGAATCAATATAGAATAAGTGATCATCATTGATACCTGACTTAGATGTCATGTTCATGATCAACAGGGAATCATCTTGCTCCTCTGCATAATTGTTGTAGTCTTTCCTATTTCTGTATCCACCTTGATAGTTGCTATTGTGATTGTAGTTGTTGTTATAATTATTGTTGTAGCCATGGTAGCCTTGAGATTGGTTAAATCTGCCTCTGCCTTGAGAGTAACCTCCTCTTTGGTAACCTCTTCCTCTTTGATTTTTGTAGTTTTTGTAGCATTCATCTGTGGTATGGTTAGACAAGCCACAGATATTGCATGGAGATTGATTGTAGGGTCTCCCCCTACCTGACTTACCTCCTCTGCTCCTACCTCTAGATGATCTACCTCTCCCTGCATAGTTTGCTTGGGAGGTAGAGCCTTCTTCATCAACCTTCTTATTTTTACCTTTGTCTTTTACCTTTTTATCAGTGAAAAGAGCAGAAGAGTTGTTACCTTTTGATTGTTCTCCATTCTTTGTAAGCTTTGCTTCATGTGTGAAGAGTTGACCAATCAGGGTTGTTAGATCAGGTGCTTGGATGTCCATGTATAAGTCCATTGCTGTGGTAAAGCTCTCCCATTTGTCATCAGCCTTTAGTCCATTGATTACCTGTCTGACTATTTGCTCTTCCTCAATTTCTTCTCCAACACTTGCAAGTTGATCTGCAATGTCTTTGACCCTAGTGACAAAATCTGAAACTGATTGTTTTGATTGCTTCCTAAGAGTGGTGAATTCAATCCATAGTTGATTCTTCCTGGCCCTTGTGTTGGAAGAAAAATAGTTTGACAAGGTTTCCCAAGTCTCTTGGGAAGTTTTGCAATTCCTTACATGAGGTAGAAGGAAATCAGAAATAGAGTTTAGAAGATATGACCTTGCCAAAGCATCTTTTGCACACCATTGATTTAGCTTCTCATGTTCATCCTTTGTAGGTAGGCCTCTGGTCTTGAACGAGGGCAATTCCTCATCTCCTGATATGTATCCAAACAAGCTCCTTCCTTGTAGATAGGTCTTCATCCTTAGAGACCAAGCTTGGTAATTGTTCCTGTCCAATTTGTCAATGAATGAAGGAAAACCATCACCCATGATTACCTTATTTGCTCTGATACCACTGTTGGACGTGATGGTTGGATGCACTCAGAAGATTGAGTTGGTACTGCTAATCCTGCTTTGCACCAGCCCTCTTTGATCTTTTCCTTTGTTTCTACTCCTTGATGATGCGATGAGGATTGAGCCTTGCGGAAAATATAAGACAGTGCTCTAACTTTTCTGAAAAAAATTCACCGAAATTTCACTGGACCGAAATTTCACCAGACTGCCACTGGACTGCCACCGTAATTGTACTGGAATTGTACCGGAATGAACTATAATTTTGTTTGTAATTGCTTCAAGTGAACATACATGAAGTAAGTAAGTGACACATGAACTCTCTCAACTAACAGAACTTTTTCTGAAGTTTAAGAAAAAACTTCTCTAGTTCAGACAGTCTCTTTTCGGTCAGACTTTGTGCAGTGTATAGATATCTTTTTTCACCGGAAAGTTTGATCAACTAAAAGTAGAGATGTCTAGCTATAGAGTAAGCTATCTCTCATAAGAAACTTCGCATTACTCTGCAAGATCTACTTCGTTCTTCTACCGGAAAATTACTCGTTTACCGTAAGAACTGTAACAGTGAGCACTTTGACTGTAATTTCTTGAAATTGACTGAATCAAGTTGCTTCAAGACTTTGTGTGTTTGCGATACGCTTAGAGCTGAATCTATCAAGCTTTGAATCACTTGATTTGAATCAGTAGATCCTAAGATATACTTCTTCAAGGTTGACAGACTTGAAGATAATGACTCAGAGAATCACAGAGTAAATGAATGTAAGTATTTGTATTAGATCATGTAAATGTACATTCCCACTGGCATGATAAACATAGCTCAATGGTACTCAGAGGTGTAGGCTATAGAGTAGACCTCGCAACCTCAGTGATTGATACAGTGATGCCTCGGGGTTATGGGAGCGACTCAGGAATGATTGAAGAACACACCGCGACATTTTTCCTTTTAGCTTTTATAGGAATTGTGTGATGACTTGAATTAGAATTCAAATCAATCTCCTGAAATCTTTCGCCTAAAAAAAAATTGATTGAGATATTCTCTCGATCAATCAACCGCCTTTTCACGACTTCCAAACAATCCGGCGTGATTGCATAATGACGCGTCAGGTCATTTATATTTTTACAATAGATAAACAGGTAAAAAATCATAGGCATAAGTCCCTATGGTCTTTGCGTCATGTATAGTCATCAACGTAGATATCCAGGCCAAATGTGAAGGCTTGTGTTGCACCAACATTTTTAAGTGGTTCTTTCATTATTTTCATACATGTGTGAAGACTCTCTACTATTTTATCATACAACATGGCGCTTTGTTGAGCAAGTTTTTGTGCATCTCAAAGTTCTTTAAGTTTTTATAAACACTCTGGAATTTCCATGTTTTGTTGCATCTCAACTTTTTTTTGTTTATAACCACTAACCTTTATTTTAGTGTCTATTTTCCATTGTCGAACATTCCATTATTTTCATGTTGTAGTTTGCATTGCATTCGTTAGTATGTCCATCCTTCTCAGCTACCTATGTTCTGCAGTCGGCTAAGTGATTACTGAAGGCTGACATTTGAAAAATCTTTCTACAATTGCATACCAAGCTGAGTTGTGAGTGGCTTGAATATAAGACCCCAAAAGCAGCTGGATATCTAATTAGCAGCGTGTTACTTAGTGCGCATCTCTTTTCCAAAAAGAAAGCGACATTAGCAGTGTGTTACTTAGTGCGCATCTCTTTTCCAAAAAAAAGCGAGATAGAGCTACTTTTATGTCCTATCCATTCGTGCATTTGTTAAGCAACACATGTCAGCCCATGTATTGTTGTTGATCACTCTTATATGACCTGACAACTAAACTCCAACTTATCATGTAAACATCGACCTAGCATTGACAACGAAAACATACCAAGCAATACTTGAAAGGGTGACACACAGAACACCTTTACAAGATAAGGCCACTCTGTTGGAGCAAACCAATCACAAATTGGTGATTATACAGATATTGGAGAATGCTTATGGTCAGAATGAAGCAAAGAAAGACACTTGTAAAGTGAAGAAGAATTCAGGATGATGTCTTGTACACATATGTACATATAAGTGAAGAATCTTGTAAGCTAAGTATAGTTAAATCCTTAGGATGATAAGGAGTAGAGTCATAGACGCGAGATGAGTCTCAAGTCGTGTATATATAAGATAATTATGACAAGAAATGTATGAGAGAAAGTAATAGAGTCATTTTGTAGATGACAATTTTCAGGAAGATGTGTAGAGAGTTTTTTCCCAGAAAATAGCGACGGGTTTTTCTCTGAGTGCTCTCTGTCTGATCATGTGGATCAGAAATCCTTTTGTACACATCTAATTGAGAAGCTAATGAAGCTATGTCTAGAGTTTCAGAATCTAATTCCTCTCCTACTGTGAGAATTATCATTAGGAACATTCATATGTACAATGTGAGAACTGAAGCTTGAAAGTAGCGCACTTTTCCGTCTCAGTGTTTTGATCAGATCTGAGTGTATACTGTAAAGTTTTTGATGAGTGAGCACTTAAAATTTAAGTTAGAAGATAAGGAAGCTATGGCTAAAAGCATTTAGCAAAACGGGTTTCAGATTGGGAGAAATCAAGTTAAGAAGTTGGCTATGTCGAAGGCGCAACTTCTGAGAGTCAATTTCTGACATGTATTTGATCTTAATGATCAAATTAAACTTTTGGTGATTAGTTTTAAGAAATAATGGCTAGTATTATTGCGCAAAGGTATTGCTAATACTTGTGCATCATTTACTTGAAGAAATTTGAAGATTTGTGCAGGTAAAGAAGTTGATATCTGAAGCAGACTTTCTGAAGTTGACACTTCTTCACTCAGAGAAGTGTTGCTTGAAGTTTTGGTAAAGAAGATCATTGTTTGTGTAAAGTTTGGTTTATAACTGACATGGAAGTGTTCTTAAGTCAGTATAGATCAAACCTTTGGAGATTAATAGGTCTCCAACAGTGGTATCAGAGCTAAAGGTGAAGTACAAGAGAAGAAAAGATAATTGAAGTTCCGACTGGTGCAGATATTGAAGATCTTCCAAATCAAAGGAGGACAAGGACAAATTATTGAAGATAACTTGCAGAAGTTCATAGTACAAGTTCGAAAGAATCAAGAAGGATAAAAGCTTATATCAAAGGTACACTTTCTCCTCATAAACCATAGTAATTGCAGATACAGAAAGTCAAGGATGGGAGAAAGCTTGCAGATTGATAAGCTAGATAGGGAGAACTATCCAGCTTGGTCCATGAGGATGGAAGCACACCTCATGAGCAAAGACCTTATAGCATTTATTACAGGAGATGAAGAAAAACCTGAGTTTGCAGATCCAAGCATTCCTACTAGGGAAGAGCTTGCAATGTTGAAGACTTGGATGAGAAAGGATGCTCAAGCAAGGAGTATCATCTACATGGCTGTAAATGATTATCTTCTACCTCACATCAGAGGTTTGGAAAGTGCTACAGATGTTTGGAATGCCTTGGAAGAGCATTTCCAAAATACAACTAAGTCTAGGAAGTCCTCACTATGGGCTGAGTTCACAACCTTCAAGAAGAAGAGCTCACAATCAATTTCAGACTATGTGGCAAGGATGAAGGATATTGCAGATAGCTTGGGAGCAGTGGATGAAGACATTGAAGAGGAAAGGTTGGTAAGACAAATACTTACAGGTCTAAGAGGTGATGAGAAGTGGAAGCCTTTCATATTGTCCATAGAATTGTCACTTGATCACTTTACTCCTGACCTTAATCAATTGCTAGGACACATGCTAACCTTTGAGCAGGATCTTAAAGGAGACAATGATAGAAGTACAAGTCAAGCTATGTACTCCAAGGACAAGAAAAAGAATGGCAAGGGAAAGCAATCAAATGATGATGAAGGGAATTCAAATCAAGCTAACTTTACAAAAGGGAAGACAAATTTCAGAGGTAAAGGAAGAGGAGGTAAGAACAAAGATAATGCTAAAGCTTGTTGGATTTGTGGCAGAACAAATCATTTGGCAAATGATTGTTGGTATAACAATCAAAATGGTGGAAACAATAATCAGAATTATAGTCAAACAGGTAGAGGAGGCAGAAACCAAAGAGGCAATTTCAGAGGAAGAGGAGGTAGGACATCATATGGTAGAGGAGGTGGAAGAAACTTCCAATCTCAGTCCTACAACAATAATTATTACAATTATGCATCAGATCAAAAGGATGACATGACTCTTATTTTGAATGCAACTCATGAATCAATGGGAGAAGATCAAAGAGTGTTTTATATTGACTCAGGGTGCAGCAACCATCTGAGTGGGAATCTATCCTTGATGACTGATATGGAAGCAAGGGTGAATGGACATACAGTTCAAACAGGTGACAATACCAAACATAAAGTGGAGAGCATTGGATCAGTGAAGACAAAGAGTGGAAGTACACTTCTCAGTAAGGTACTTTATGTTCCTACTATTCCTAAAAATTTGATAAGTGTAGGGCAAATTGTGGAGAAAGGATATGAAGTAAGATTCACAAATGATGGTGTCTATGTACAAGATCCAAATCAGGGATATAGAAACATAATTGCAGGGAAAAAGGAAGGAAGATTGTTCACTCTCAAAGTCCAAGGTAATGTGGGACATGCATTATTTACCTATGGAAGTCAAAAGGTATCTGAATTAGACCTATGGCATAAAAGGCTAGGTCATTTCAATGAGAGAGCTATAAAGGAGATGTCAAAGAATCAGGTGGTGCTTGGATTGCCAAATATTGAAGGGCAACATATGGTGTACAAGTGTGAAGCTTGTCAATTAGGTAAAGCACATAAGAGTTCTTATAACAAATCAGGGTACAAGTATTCAAATATGCTTGAATTGGTTCATACAGATGTATGGGGTCCCTCAAGGGACTATAGCATAAATGGATCCAGATATTATGTGTTGTTTGTTGATGATGCAACCAGGTGGATTACTTTGTATGTAATCAAGGATAAATCAGAAGTTTTCAAGACATTCAAACATTTTCATGTCTATGCAGAAAGGATCATAGGACAAAAGCTAAAGAGGCTAAGATCAGATGGAGGGGGAGAGTATTTCTCAAAGGAGTTTGATGATTATTTGTGGAATGCAGGTATCAAAAGAGAAGTAACTTGTAGGTACTCCCCTCAACAGAATGGAGTAGCAGAAAGGAGAAATAGGACTCTTGTAGAGTTTGCAAGAGCCATGATGAAGGAAAAGAATTGTCCAAATTACTTATGGGCAGAAGCCATTAACACTGCAACATATCTTGTGAATAGGTTGCCTTGCAAAGCTTTGGATGGAGGAACCCCTTATGAAGCATGGTGGGGTAAGAAGCCTAGTCTTGATCATTGTAAAGTATTTGGATGTATTGCATATGCTTATGTTCCTTCACAATTAAGACATAAGCTAGAACCAAAAGCAGAGAAGTATGTGTTTATTGGATATGATGATAGACAGATGGGTTACAGGTTGTGGAGTCCATCCACAAAGCAATTTCTTGTTACCAAAGATGTGACATTTGATGAGCAAAACACATGGTATACAGGATCAACAAATGATTTTGCAGGTGTTGAAGAAATACAAAGAAAAGGAAAGGCAAAGGTAAAAGTATGTGAAGAAATTGTTGATGAAGTTGACTCTAGATGTAGAGTGCAGGATCATGTAGAAGAAGGGCCAAGATTTGATCCAGAATCAAATGAGGCTGAAACTTCAAGAAGTGCAGAAATCAGGAGATCTACAAGGGAAAGAAAAGAACCTATAAGGTATAGTTATGATACATCTTTCCTAACAACAAAAGATTATGCCTACATTGTGAAAACAGAAGAAGATCCAACTACTTATGAAGAAGCCAAAGGTAAACAGAATTGGGAGAAGGCAATGCAGGAAGAGTATGATGCTCTACTTGAAAATGAAACTTGGGAATTAGTATCAAGACCAAAGAATCAGAAGGTCATTGGATGCAAGTGGGTATATAAAACAAAGAGGTTTGCAGATGGTAAGGTGTCTAGATATAAGGCTAGACTTGTGGTCAAAGGTTATGCCCAAACTTATGGGGTAGATTATGATGAAACCTTTAGTCCTGTTGCTAAGATGTCTACAATTAGGACATTGATTGCTATTGCTGCTTGCAAGGGATGGAAATTATCACAATTGGATGTGAAAAATGCATTTTTAAATGGATACATTGCAGATGAAGTATATATGGAGCAACCAGAAGGATTCATGGAATCAATTGGATCAGATTATGTGTGTAAGCTCAAAAGAGCTTTATATGGGTTAAAGCAAGCTCCAAGAGCTTGGAATTACAGATTGGTCAAGTTCTTGAATGAATGTGGATTTCAAGCATCAAAGGCAGATAGTAGCTTGCTAGTGAAGGCAAGTGAAAATGGATACATTTACATGTGCATTTATGTTGATGATATTATTGTTACAGGAACAGATGCTCAAGGAATCAATGAACTCAAGAAGCAAATAGAGAAGGAGTTTAAGATAAGTGACTTGGGAAACTTATCTTATTTTCTAGGAATGCAGATTGTGTATACTCAACATGGAGTATATGTTTCACAAGAGAGATATTTGAAGAATCTCCTAGTTAAGTTTAACATGGAAGATTGCAAGACCTCAACCACACCATTGGAGGTAAATCATAAATTAAGCAGGTATGGAGGTGAAGATTTCAATGACATGAAGAAATATCAGAGTTTGGTAGGTAGTTTAATCTATGCTACCTTGACAAGGCCAGATCTATCATATGCAGTAGGTGTGTTGTCACAATTCATGCATTGTCCAAAGAAGACTCATTGGATTGCAGCCCAAAGGGTACTCAGATATATCAAAGGAACCCTAAGTGAAGGTTTGTACTATGGTTTCACTTCTGACACAAGAATCAAAGTGTTTAGTGATGCAGATTGGGCAGGTGACTCAGATGATAGAAGGTCTACTCATGGATATCTTTGTTATGTTGGAGATAAGCTAGTGTCTTGGTGTTCAAAGAAGCAACATACAGTTGCTTTATCATCCACAGAAGCTGAGTATAAGGGAATGGTAGAAGCTGCAAAAGAAGTCATATGGTTGAAGACCTTGATGAAAAGTTTTGAGACTGATCATAGTACTCCAATAATTTTTGGAGACAATATGAGTTCTTTGTATTTGGCAGCTAACCCTGTTTTTCATGCCAGGACTAAGCATATAGAGATTCAGTATCATTTCTTGAGGGAAAAGGTACTTGATAAAGAGATTGAAGTGATGTACACTCCAACAAAAGAACAGGTGGCAGATATGATGACAAAAAGTTTGGATGGACCTAAGCTACAGAGATTTAAGGAGATGGCAGGAATGAAGAAGAATGGAGTAATCACAATTAGTGATTGAGGGGGAGCTGTTGGAGCAAACCAATCACAAATTGGTGATTATACAGATATTGGAGAATGCTTATGGTCAGAATGAAGCAAAGAAAGACACTTGTAAAGTGAAGAAGAATTCAGGATGATGTCTTGTACACATATGTACATATAAGTGAAGAATCTTGTAAGCTAAGTATAGTTAAATCCTTAGGATGATAAGGAGTAGAGTCATAGACGCGAGATGAGTCTCAAGTCGTGTATATATAAGATAATTATGACAAGAAATGTATGAGAGAAAGTAATAGAGTCATTTTGTAGATGACAATTTTCAGGAAGATGTGTAGAGAGTTTTTTCCCAGAAAATAGCGACGGGTTTTTCTCTGAGTGCTCTCTGTCTGATCATGTGGATCAGAAATCCTTTTGTACACATCTAATTGAGAAGCTAATGAAGCTATGTCTAGAGTTTCAGAATCTAATTCCTCTCCTACTGTGAGAATTATCATTAGGAACATTCATATGTAGAATGTGAGAACTGAAGCCTGAAAGTAGCGCACTTTTCCGTCTCAGTGTTTTGATCAGATCTGAGTGTATACTGTAAAGTTTTTGATGAATGAGCACTTAAAATTTAAGTTAGAAGATAAGGAAGCTATGGCTAAAAGCATTTAGCAAAACGGGTTTCAGATTGGGAGAAATCAAGTTAAGAAGTTGGCTATGTCGAAGGCGCAACTTCTGAGAGTCAATTTCTGACATGTATTTGATCTTAATGATCAAATTAAACTTTTGGTGATTAGTTTTAAGAACTAATGGCTAGTATGATTGCGCAAAGGTATTGCTAATACTTGTGCATCATTTACTTGAAGAAATTTGAAGATTTGTGCAGGTAAAGAAGTTGATATCTGAAGCAGACTTTCTGAAGTTGACACTTCTTCACTCAGAGAAGTGTTGCTTGAAGTTTTGGTAAAGAAGATCATTGTTTGTGTAAAGTTTGGTTTATAACTGACATGGAAGTGTTCTTAAGTCAGTATAGATCAAACCTTTGGAGATTAATAGGTCTCCAACACACTCTGACCCACCTATCCTGAATCAGATACAAGCAAAGATAATGGCATCAGTATGTGTGTGCTTGTGTAGCTGGACAGCCCTGTGTCAAGTAACCTCCAAGTAGACAGAACTGAGAGATAGATCGAGAGGGTCGAGACCCCATGATCTTTGTCTTCAAGAGAGCTACTTGGTCAAGCCAAGACTATTGTACTATGCTCACTAAGACAAGCTAGTACGTAGAGAGAACGAGCGACTATCTCCTATGGCTTCAGCTGGGAGACTCTACATAGAGAGAGAATATGAAAGTTGAGAGAAAGAGAGACGTGCATGATTGGATACAAAGCCATCTATAATACATACTAGAAGCAAGTGCGTAATGTTTCTCTATTCTACAACTAACCATCGGCCACAGTGAAGAAGCTGCTGTCGCAAGATTACACCGTGCAATAAGCATTGTTACTCTAGACACTCTGTGCTCTCTAAGAGACCGAAGGCTACTACCTCTACACTCCCCAAGTCAAAGCTACACCCCGGGTTAAGCATAAGCGAAAACGGCTTCCTTCTCCTTCATAGGCCCATCGATCAGACCTAGGTGCTAGGAATTCAACCAACTTTTCAATGACCACAATAGTCAAGCATGACGACACATACAACAGCCATCTCTCTGACCGACAAACAGTCTTTGAGTGAGACACACATTCTCACAGAGGATCCTCTCGTCCCTAGAGTAATCGTGCAAGAGCTTTTCAGAACTAGCCCAGTGTTGCATGCTCATCTATATACAAAGAGAGAGAGAGAGAGAGAGAGAGAGAGAGAGAGAGAGAGAGAGAGAGAGAGAGAGAGAGAGAGAGAGAGAGAGAGAGCCACTCTCTGCACCTACAGTTGTGCACACCAAGACGTCATGAAGATCACCTAAACCACAACATCGAGAGAAGGTGAGAACAAGAGTCTCTTGCACACATTTACAATTCGTGTTCTCTAAAGAAACAAAGCACCACTAGCATTTTTTTCTCCCTACTTTGCGCCACGAGAAAGACAATACCTAAAACGGGAACATGTCAGATGACATGGTCACTTTGATATGCCATTACATCAGTGATGATGTAATAAGTTTCTATGGTTGTTACCTATTATATGTCATGATTTTGAATCATGAGTCACTATATACAAGCATCTGATCATTTGCATGTGGGCTCATCCATATTGAACATATTCCACCCATTACTTGTTTGTGGCACTCTTATTACTCTTGAAATTTGGAAGACATTGAGCCAAGTGTTCATTAACGCAATGAACATGGACCCGTTCTTACTTCTTCGATTTTACCTTACTCTACATCAACTACCTTTTATCCTAAGAAATTATCTAAGGTTCCTGGATCATTGAACCATATCTTTTAGCACTCCTTTCTAATCATTGTAACCGTTTTTTGAACATCTCACTCTGTATTTTTCAAGGGTTTCAACCCTCCTTTTGGCATCCCAATCAACACAACATAAGGATTTTATTGTGCTGATTTGGCACTAAGTGCTCCTCAAAGACATCATTTGGCACTAAGTGCTCCTCATTGTACATCAAGAAGATAAGAAAGAAGATTATTGTGTATGTGCCTTGGAGGGCGACTCTAAGGCCATAATTGTGACTTTCTCTGTGTGCAATGGGTTACTTTAAGCCCTCGTCTTCCATCGCCTCATCTCAACTTTTCTGCAAGTGTAGGGTCTCCAAGGTATCTATATCGTTTGCACGTGTAGGGCTATTCTAAGCCCCCTATCCCATCTCAATTTTTGTCCAAAGTTTTTGCATGTGTGGTAACTTCGTTTCGCGAGTAGCCATGTCAACAATTTTGAATGCAATGTCCTCAAGTCATTTGTATTTATCCTTCATTATGCCAATATTCATGTCGAAAGATGAAAGACTCAATGCCACAAATTACAATCTATGGAAGGACACCATTAGGACCCACCTCTATACAAACATTTTGTACGAGGTAGTTGAAGGAAGTGAATGAGAACTACATAAAGAAAGTGATCTAGGAGCTTGAGATATATGGAACATCAAAGATAAAAGGGAATTAGGCTAGCTTCTCCTTGCATGTGATGAATTAAAGAAGGGTCACATCACTGCATGTAAGACTTCAAAAGAAGCTTGGGATACTTTAGCAATTCTATGTGAAGATAAAACACCTTCCAAGATTTATGCTTAGAGGCCAAATTTTGCAATCTCACTATTCCACTTCAAGATATCATCATAGAAGCAATAACCCGATTTGAAGATAACCAAGAAGGTTGACGCTTTGTGGATGCAAGATCGCAAGTGAAGACATGGCCATAGATTACTCAACAAGCTTCCTAGGTCTTATGAGCATTTTGTGAACACTCTATACAGTGGAGGCCAAGAACTCACTTGGGAAGAAGTTAGAAGACCTTTGCTTCTTCATGACTCTAGGCAAAAGACCCAAGCTACCCAAGAAACAACTATGAAGGCCAAAGCTACCTTCCACAAGACTAAATGTCATAAAGGTGATCAAGAGTTTAAGGAGAAGGGTAGGAAGAAGTTCACGTGCAATTTTTGTGGAAAGCCTGGACACATAAAAAAATATTGCTTCACTAAGAAGAACAAGGATAAGTCTAAGTCTAATCCAAAGATCGAACATCACTCTCAAACCGCACCATTGAAGATCTCTTTCTCACAATTGAGCACAAGGCACTTGTCACATCCACTCCTAGCAAAGAATTGATTTTTGGCAGTGGGGCTTCATCACATGTGCAATGACAAAGATGACTTTAATGAGTTTGAAGAGCACAAAGGTCAAGTTTATTGAGATCCAAGGAAGTGGAAAAGTTCATGTCACTAACTAAGAAGGCAAGACTAAGTCACCCAAAGATGTTCTTTATGTACCAATCCTTTATAAGAACATTCTCTCAGTGAAGGCCATTACAGAGTGCAACATGACGGTGCAATTTGATCACAACAGAGTTCAAGTCTTGGATCATGTATCCAATGAAGTTATAGCTCAAGGATTTGAAGACAAAGTTCTTTACAAGATTTCACATTTTATGGCCAAAGATTCAAGCTTTAGCCTATGACATTTCATATTTGGATACACCTCTTGCTTAGAGAAGATCTCTTCAAGTCATCTTGTGAAAGGTCTACCTAGGATCTCAGAAGTGGAATTGAGCTACCAAGCATGTGAAAAGTAGATATCTAGCCCATTTTCTATAGAAGCATCCATTTTTGCATCTAAACCCTTCGCATTTGTCCATGCCATTATTTGTGGACCTATGCATACACCTTCTCTAAGTGGGTGAATTTACTTCTTTTTGATAGTCGATGAATTCACTAGATACACTTGGGTTTATTCGCTCAAGCATAGAGAGGATGCCCTTTCCAAGTTCAAGCAGTGAACACAAAAAATTCAAGAAGACTTTTGAAGTTCTTTGAAGATCATCTGATCAGATGGAGATAGTGGCTTTGTCAATCATAACTTCTCCAAGTACCTGAAGCAACACATAACTAAGTATCAAGCAACACAGAATACTCAACGAGGTATTGCCTTATAGAAGCTTTGAAGTGTGATCCAAATGGCCAAGATTATGCTTAGTCAAAAGCAACTTCCACTAAAGTTTTGGCGTGAAACAATATAGATAGTAGTTCATATTTTAAATAGAGGTTTCTTACATGTCTTGAAGTACCAAACACCATTTGAGGCTTACTTTTAGAAGAAGCCGAGTGTGAGCTATTTCCACATCGTGATGGCTATGTCCTAGGCCATGGTGATGATCCGCCTGAGGAGTACATTTTCATCAGTTACAATGAATGGCAGAAGGAATACAAACTCTACAACCCAAAGAGTCACTCACTTACTGTAACAAAAGACTGTAACAAATGGATGAATACTCTAAGTATTCATCCATTTTGAATTCATATTAGGATCAACCTCCTCCCATTTCCACTTTAGAGGGGGATCATTCTAGTTTTGGAGAGTCACACCATGTGGAGCATGCTTTCTTTGTACATGAATTTCCAAATCATGGTACAATTTTGGAGCATGAGGAGTCAGAGATACAATTTCAGCTTATGGTTACACCTCCTCTTGTACCATCGAAGGTTTAGATTTTCCCTAAGCTTCAATTGGGCATTACTCTAGGATCACTGACTAGTCATTTTCCATTCCTATCTTTGTGACTCCACCTCATCTACAACAACATTCTGAGCATGTAATTTTCCATTCATGGAGTCCTACATATTTTCATTTACAAGATACTCCTACATCCAGTTGGATTCATCATTTACTTGGATCCTTTTTTGGGACAGCCTCTCGGTTCAGAGGGGGCTTCCATGATCCCACCAACACACATCAAGAATTTGTTCACTCCATGGAGGACTTCAACATACATATGTACTACCATGTGATTATGATGTAATGCTTTATGTTCTATATTTCAGACTTGCAGGATCTACTTCTTGGTGATACACATCTCATAGTGGATATCGTCAAAACTTTGGAGGTTCCCACCTACCACATGGAGTCATCCTACAGGAAGTGATCTTGTCTAGTGAGATCTTGTTTCATTCCTATACCTTTTTGGTGGCGTACCTATGGAGCATTTGCTTGATCCATCTCGTGGACATCTTATGGAGTACCCAGCAATCCCATATGGTCGATACCAACTCTTTGCTATGGACTTCCACATGGAGACTTCTATTTGGTGCTCATGTTGCTGTTGCTACATTCTTGGTGGACCTTTGTCTCATACCCTAGCAACATCCATACTCTCCAAAATGGATTAGTAGAGGGGGTGTTGGAAACATGAGAGCGCATCTCCCTTTTGTATCTTCGAGTTACTCTATTTCTATTCCACTTCCATTCCATTTCCATTTTATATTATATCCTTTGCATTTAGGTACCTTGTCATTTGCTTCTACCTGTGTATTCATTCTCCTTCAATAGGAATTATCCCACATGAGATGTACTTTGAAGAGCCCCCCAAATCTATATAAGGAGGGAGTCTCCTCCCATTTGTACTTAGTTAGAAGCTTGAGGAGTTGGTTGGCTCATTTCTAATCCGTGTGAGTTTGCCAATTTCTTGGTCCGCTCACTTTGAGTCTCTCATGCTCTTTGTTTTGTGAGTACACTCTTCTTTCCATTTTGCTTCCGCGCCTATACTCTCTACACAGACACCATAAGATCTTTATGTTGAAAAATAACAAGTTGAAACGTAAATGGGTGCCCCTTAAGACGGATGAAAACATCATTGACCTTCTTTGTAACTTGATTTAAACCACTACAACAAATAAGGGGGCATAGCGATGTCCCCAATAAAAAAAAAGACTCTCATTGCTTATACGAAGCCTAGAGCCTTGAACATTGCATAATGTATGATCCAGAAATAAGAAAAAAAAGTACTCACCATATAAGAGATGCTCAATGTTGCTTATGCAATGCATCTAAAATAACATCGCTAAGAGCATCGCAATGTAGCAGCTCACAAACTACGTGTGATGCTAGAGTATCGCATAAGCGACGCTCTAGAAATACAAAAAGATTGGGATTCTCCAGGCGCATTGGTGCCATGATTCGACACGGAGAGAAGCTCTAGAGGGCTAGATAGATAGATAGATAGATAGATAGATAGATAGATAGATAGATAGATAGATAGATAGATAGATAGATAGATAGATAGATATAGAGAGCCAAGAGAGAGACAAAGGAGAGAGAGAGGGCGTAGATAGAGGGAGAGAGAGAGAGAGGGAGAAGAGAGAGAGAGAGAGAGAGAGAGAGAGAGAGAGAGAGAGAGAGAGAGAGAGAGAGAGAGAGAGAGAGAGAGAGAGAGAGAGAGAGAGAGAGAGAGAGAGAGAGAGAGAGAGAGAGAGAGAGAGAGAGAGAGAGAGAGAGAGAGAGAGAGAGAGAGAGAGAGAGAGAGAGAGAGAGAGAGAGAGAGAGAGAGAGAGAGAGAGAGAGAGATGAACATCTTGCAAATGCCAAACTTGGCCTATGAGACAAAACGATGTAAAACTATAGTAATCTCGATGTAGAAATGAAAAGGAAAAATACTCGCTACACAAATCTACGTCGGGTGAAAAAGGCTGAAAAAAACAAAAGGATGGTGTACTTGGGGTTGAGCGGGTAGTGGGGAAAATGCAATGTTGTGTGGGGGGAGCATGGCTCTGAGTCTACAGATAATGGCCACTTAATACGGGGGGATCCATGGGGGAGTGAATATGTATACCCTAACTATTGATAATGTGTGGAGATGATTGGAGTATGTGGTGCATCCACCACGGTTTGAGTACCTCTTGAAAGAAGTTTGTCGAAGTCATGGCGGTGCACCTCTGCTCCATCATGTGGTGATAGGTTACCATGATGTGTGAGATATGGCTGAAAGCAATGATGTATTTTGTATGTTGGTTGTTGAGGATAAGTTGGATGGTACCAACTACCCGTTGTGGGCTTATATGATGCAACATGTATTGGTTGCAAAAGGACTGTGGAACATTGTGTAGGGTGTTGAAAAACGTCCTATCATACCTGCAACTATTACAGCTGCAGGTACTGAAGCTGATGTAGAAGGTGTTGAAGATGATGATATTTTGCATATTCCTATTCGTGCTATGGTTTCTGCCGCACCTACTGTAGAGCAAATTCGTTGGGATGGCCGAGATGCCGAGGCAATGCATTGATAGCTTTGTCAGTCAAACATGCCATTATTCCTCACATACACTCTTTCAGAATAGCTAAGCATGACCACATTGTACCAAGCTAGGAATGAGGCTCGTGTTGCTTACCTTCGAAAACAGTTGGAGAGTGAGCACATGAATGAAGGTGATTCTATGGACAGGTTTCTAACAAATATCAAAGACTTGAAGGAACTGTTGATTTCTACTGATGAGGTTATACAAGATAGCTCACTTTTGCAGACCGTTCTGAATGGTCTTCCTGATTCATATCAGAGTTTTTCTTCTACTCTTTGGTTGATGATGAAAGGCAATCCAAGTGCCTTGTCATCTGAGGAGTTAGTCTCTGTTCTGTTGTAGGAAGATCAGTCCAGGCAGAACAAGTCCATTATGCAGGTTGCAGATGAAGCATTACTTGCTAGTCAGAAGGGCAAAGGAAAATGGAGCTCTTCAATTAGTAAGCAGAAATCTGCTAATTCTGCACAATCAAAGAGGGAAGACAGAGACGAAAAGAAATCAGAAAAGTAGAAATTGTTTTGCAAGTATTGTAAAGAAAATGATCATGTCATAAAGAACTATCCAAAACTGGCTGCTAAAAAGGCAAAGAAGAAAGAGGCTGGAATGGTTGTTGCAGGAGCCTCTACACCAAAAACAAAGTCTGCTAGTTTTGTGCAGGAAGAAGAAGAATGTGTAGTGAGTAGAGGCAGCTGGAACGTAATTATGTACAAAACTCTTTTAGTCCACAACGATCACAGACTCTCTTCGTCTCTTTTCGCACGCTTACTAAGTTTGCAATGAGATTATATTCCATAAACCAGCAAAGCAAATAAGTTTCTTCTTTGGATTATTCATCATTACAGGCAGTGATGTAACTTGATGAAGAAAAATCATGTATCACATTCAGGATGCAGTAACTAGTTTGACATCAGCTTCTGAGCTTCCCACTAAGATTGGGACAGGAAATAGCAATACTGTCACTTTCCATCTCAGTAGTAGCATGTTATGAATTGGTTAATAAACACCCAACTGGTGACATAATATAAAACGTCAAATCTATGCCATTGTCTCACACAAGGCATATTGCTATTTTCGATTCTAATGCAGAGTTAAACTGTGGCTACAACGGATGATGCTCTTGTTGAGAGGGATGCAAATGTGCAGTTAAGGTGCTCTTTCTTTGATGCATTCCTTGCAATACAAAACTGAAGTGTAGTTTGAAGATCCTTTTTCTGTCACATGCTTTGTGACTTTCAAGACAATTTTCATTCAGCTTTGAGTCATGCTAGACCATGAACCTTCACATTGATTTTTCTCGTTGAGGTAACAGCCATAATTCCTACATAAAGAAAACTCCCTATAGTGAACCTAGTTCGAAATCGACAAGTTCTACAGCAATAAGTTCAGTAATATGTTTCACACAACATCATAGTTAATATTTCAATGCATGACGTAACTCTGCAGACATATCTTTCCGCTCACGTACCTTTGCCTGATTAACATACTCAAAGAAAATCGATTCAGTATTTCCAAATAGGAGTCAAACCAAAGTATATATTTAGCCAAATTAAGTTTATGGAACGTAGAGAAGTTAAGCAAGAACCTCACACGCATCCAATATCATTTTCTTAGCAACTTAACTGCCAGCCTATTCTCATTATGAAAACATGTCGAAAGAAAATTTCAAGGAAAGAATCTTATCAAGAAGAACCTCTGATTTTTCCTACTCTAGCTCTAACCTTCAACACCCAAGTCCAAAAGTATCAAGAGCTTCTCTGTCGCACACTAACCTCCATTGTTCTTTCATCCTCTCGCAGTATTGAGTTCTAGCAAAATTAGCATTTGGTAAGTTCCTAAAGCATACAGAGCTACCCGCTTTCCTTCTTGATCCACAGTCCCTTTTGACACACTATTTTGGCATTGCTTGCACTGCTTTGAGCTCCCCAATGCTTCATCATATTCTCCCTCCGTCACTCGGATTCCGTTTTTGAGTGCCTCATCTCCCTCAGCCGGCCGGTTTGCGTACTACTCCTCATTGCAACACTCAAAACATCTTCATTAATAGGCAGATAATTGGGGCAATCGATAAAGAAGTCTCAACAATGACCGAGAGCTCTTTTTATCAGAGATCCGTCTCTTAAAAATCCTCGCCTCCCCCCTTCTGGAGCAGAAGGTCCTTCTTCCATCCGTCGTGAAGTCCCCCCAGGTGAAAGACGCCTCCCATCGCTTCTTTTTTTCCAAATTCGATAATTCCGGCACTTCCTTTTATTCTGAAAAAATCTCTTCCAGAACACACAGAGATACTTTCCTATCCATTCCTATATATTGTAAGATTACAATTATATAGTATATGAACGTGTTGGGAATAGATTCACGTGCATCAAAGCTTCCAAGAAATGTTTCTTATACATATGCAATTGTTAGATCTTTCATACCGTGATTCATGCCCATAATACCGCCTAATATAATCTGCCCAACTCCTCAGGATAATTGTTTGAATTGGTTATAACCTTTGATGTGGCACACATGAACACCCATGATCGTGATGATAGACACACATCCATGCATCACCATCGTATATTCTAGATCATTAACGACTTGCACTTTTGTTCGCATTTGTGGCTAAGCTCAAAACAAAAGTGCAGAATTACAGAATACAAAATAGACGGGAGTAATACTTAGAGCTCAGAGTAGTATTGATCAAGAAAATTATTGCTGGACCTTAAACTTGCTCCAAACTTACCCACGTCAAAGGATAACTATTTCTCAGATTGAAAATGGTATTTAATTGGCCTTCCATACACCAAACCCCTCCGCTATCTGAATCCCATAGTGATGTCTCAAATCATTGGATCTCCTCTGTTATAGCTCAAAATATTTATGAGACTTTCGTATGATTTTAAACTAACATCATATACATGGCAAGATTGCAATCATCATGAATCAATGCATCAAGGTGCAAATAACACAAACTGACATGCAAAAGAACAACTTAATCATAAAGTGATCCCGGACGCAACAGGAGTTCCAATGGAGGAGTTTATCTTAACCATTCAATGTCATGGCATATACTCAAGTCCGAATTTCAATTCGTGTCTTTTTACTTCCATCCATCCAGCCATCTAATTCAACTTGCAACGCCTCCATGTAATCATTGAGTTGATTTATACGTACCTTAAGTGGTGTTGTGGTATGGTGTTTGACTTTGATGTCCAAGACTTGATTTTGGATCATACATACACATAGACACACACACATAGACATATATACACACAAACATGCATACACATGCATATACATACATGCGTGTGCAAATACATACACACATACACATATGCACACATATGCATACACATATACACATATACACAGGCACATACACTCACATATAGACATATGCATACACACACATACAAGCACACATATACAAACACACATATGCACACACACAGACACAAATACAATTACATGCACATATACATACACACACATAGACACATTCACATACATATATATATATATATATATACATACGCACTCGCATGCATGCATACATACATGTGCATACACACATACAACACATGCACACAAACACACATACACATATACACACAAGTATACATACACACACAGTCACACAAACACATACACATATACACACACATACACATACATACCCATACATAAAAAACACAAACACACACATACACAATGCACACAATCATATATAGAGTTCTAACTATACACAAATGCATGCATATATCACACACATGCGCACATATACATACACATGAAGCACACACCTGTTCAAAACTAACACATGCATACATGTACACATGCATACACATATACACACATACATACATATTTACACACACACACACATATATATATATATATATATATATATATATATATATATATACACACACACACACACACACACACACACACACACACACACACACATATATATATATATATATATATATATATATATATATATATATATATATATATATATATATATATATATATATATATATATATATATATATATATATATATATATATATATATATGTGTGTGTGTGTGTGTGTGTGTGTGTGTGTATGTGTGTGTGTGTGTATGCATACAGACACATGCATATATCACATACATCCATAAATATATGTGCAAGAATATAATCTTTGTAGAGAAAGATTACCTTTATTTTACAACCTATCATTAACTCCCTCTGCTCGTATGAGATTGGTTAATTATTTTAATTCAATCATTGCATACGAGTAGATAGTCAATTCCTTCAAGAAGATATATCTCTATTCTCATTAATATCAAGATCACGTATATACCTTTTATTTGTTCGTCTCTTAATTTGGAGATTTTGAAGCTCCTATTCATAATCATTAATGATTGCTTGCATGCATTCACTGTTGTGTGCAATAAAAGTAGAAATAGAACTTTTTTCTTGCAATGTAAATTGAAATGGAACTCCCTTATCTAATAAGGGAGCTCCATTTCAATTTACATGCCAAGGTAAGGTAGGAGATTGTACTTGATGGCTACCAGTAGCCACGTGGAGAATTTACAAGATTTGTAAAAATGGAATAACCCCAAGTAATGTAGCACCTAACTTTAGAGTGTGTGGCTCTTGTGCAAAATCAAGCCATCTAGAATCGATATGCTGAAAAACTGCACTATCTATTGGAATTCCCATCACTCCATCAGTACTTGTACGATAAAAAACCCATGTAAGAAGCTTTGATAATTTAGAGCTTTGAAACATATGTTTAATTTGTGGAAGTAATGAAAAACGTCTTAATATATTTTCTTTGTTTGCAGATTTTACCCTCTTTGTTGTTATACCGAGGAAATGGACATGTAGGACATGTTAAAGAGTCTGTATATTCACCTCTATATAAAGTGCAATCATTAATCCATGCAATTATACAATGATAATCTACACCAATATTTTTTATGATCTTCTACATTTCATCATGTGATGTAGGAAGAATTTTGCTTCTTGGTAAACACTTTTCAAATAGTAACCTGAAAGTTCATGAAAAAAAAGTATTATGAATGAATATATGTGTATGCATGTGTATGTTTGAGTATATTTATATGTGTATGTGTGTGTATGTATATACATGTATGTGTGTGTATCTGTATGTGCATGTGTATGTATGTATGTGTGTGTGTATGTGTGTGAATGTGTGTATGTGTATGTGTATGTGTATATGCATGTATGTGTGTGTATATGTGTGTATGTGTATGTGTATGTACATATGTATATATATATACATATAAATATATATATATATATATATATTTTGTGGGAATTCTCACTTTATTTCATTAAGGAAAAAAATAATGTACAAGAATGTGAGAAGGGAGAATCATCTCCCTATTCCCATGTCCTAAAAGTCATTATTCTAAATCCTCATGGAACATTTAACATCCACCAAAGCATACGCATATGTAGATCTGCTAAATCTCATTCAGTAATGCCGCGATCGGTATTCTTTCCTCAGGTGCCATACCCATTATATCAAGCCGTAACTGAGCCTTACAATATTGCCAAGAGAAAGTTGGTGTCTGCATTTTAGTCTTGAACATCTTGAAGTTTCTCAGCATCCAAATGTTACGAAGTAAAAGAAAAATACATCTTCCTTTGATCTAGTTGACTGCCGCATTTGTACAATCAAAAAGCAAGAAAGTAGCATCAAACTTAGTGGGCTTCTTGCTCCAAATGGGAAAGAGAAAAAGAGTGTTCCACCATCTTTGAATATGAGGATAGGACCAAAATGCATGCCGCATATTCTCAGCGTATGAAGCACAGTGAGGACATCTTACACCTTTAAACCCATGCTTAGAGAGAAACGCCCCTAAAGTGAAATGGCCAACAAAGATTTTCCAAATGAAAATTTTCATTTTATAAGTGAAGAGGGAGCCCCAGAGTAAGGTGTATCTTGTATGCGACCAAGAATCTGACTGTTTAAGCTTCCATCTTTGATTACTTTGATAAGCAATACTACCGCATGTAAGCAATGCTCGGTAATAAATGCTTGATTTACCCACCCACAATCTAGTATGCTTCGCCAAAAACCAGTCTCGCCACGGATCAGACGCATCAATCAAAAGCGGTATTTGGTATTGCTGTAATAGAGAGATTACTTGAAGCCATTTAGATCTATATGTTGCCCCTACTGCAAATGTTCTCCGCACCACCAAAAAGGGCAAAATCTCCCATTTGGAGTTATAGCATTTTGCAATTGAATCAATCCCTTTGTTATTAAAGTATCTTGCTGCCGCACCTAGAGTGTAAGCAAAAGGTCGATTTGTTAGAAATGACCAATAAGGTGAAACTGAAGCAAGAGAATTCCCTACATATCACTGCCTTCCATCCCACTTCAGAGTAGAAAGTGCATTTTTGAAATGATTGAGAAGAAAGTTGATCGTATGCGAAGAAGTTCGTAACGGAGCATGAGAAAAGAACTTGTTTCATACATCAAGCTTCCACACTCCCTTAAAGTTCACCTCTGCATTCTCTATAAACTTCCAAAAAATAGGAGTCCATAGTGGTTTATAAGAGGAAGTGATGCGCATAATGAAAGCTGCTCTTCTAGCTATTAGATGCAAATGTAAATTCAGAAATCCGAGTCCACCTTTATCTTTGGGTTGGCATACATACTGCCACGATGAAAGAACCAATGCCCGACTATGTTTCTTGTTCCAAAGAAAGTTCTTTAACAGCCTGTCAAAAGCCTGCAGCTGACTCTTCTTCCAATCCATTAGCAGTAAGTAGTACATAATATAAGATTGCATAAAAGTTTGCACAATCTTTATCCTAGTGTGCAATGGCCATTGCGCCACATTCCATTTTTCCATCTTGCACTTAACTCTGCATAAAACCCATGCTAGCTTATCTTTAATAGGGACATCAATACCTAAGGGGTATCCCAAATGTCTAAATATAATTCCTTTCTCAAATCTAGGACCTTCCCATTTAAGGGATTGAAATTGCTGCGCTGAGATATTCACAATCGCTGATTTTTTCATATTAATCTTCAATGCAGATGCTTCAGAGAAAGGAGCCAACGTCTCCAAAATGCATCCTATATTTTGATTATCAGCTCTTGCAAAAATAAATGTATCATCTGCAAACCCCACTGCAATTTGTTGAGTCCCATAAAGAGAAACACCATAAATACATTGCGACTTCATCTTTGCCTCCAAGAGATAAAACATTGGTGAGGATGCCAATGCATAAAATAACAAACTTAGAGGACACCCTTGATGTATAGACCGCTCAATGGGAAAAGGTTCTGAGAGCCTCCCATTTATCTCCACATGAGACGCACTTCCTTGAGCCAAAATGTAAATGAGCCTAGAAAATCGAGTTCCAAAACCAAGTTTTTTGAGCACTATAGGAATGAAATCCCATCTAATTAGATCAAAAGCCTTTTCAAAATCAATTTGCATCCCAATTGCTTCTTTATCCGAAGACGCCGTGTGCTCCATCAAGATTTGGGTGAAAAAAATATTATCATAAATCGACCTTTGATGTATGAACCCAACCTGGGATGGATGCACCACCTTATGTATCATATGCTTGAGTCTTCATGAAAATACTTTAGCAAATATTTTGTAAATAATGCTCATCATTGTAATAGGTCTCCAGTCCCCAATGCATCTAGGAACCTCTACTTTTGGAATAAGCTTAATCTTGCCTAGTTTAAAAGTATAAGGCATCTTTTGATCCTTCCATACTTCATTACACACATCTAGTATCAGATTTTTTAGAAGAGACCAAAAAGCCATTACAAACTCCTTCGTGATACCGTCCAGTCCTGGTGCTTTTCCATTTTTAAGAGATTTAAGAGCCATAAACACCTCTTCTTGAGACATACTTTTCTCACATGCGTCTTCCATTTGAGCATCAAGGAGCCAAGGGGTATGCCGTAAAGATTCATGAAGGGCTTGAAACCATGCATCATCAGATTTGTAAGAGGCTCCAAACAATTTTTGAAAATGCTGCGAGCAAAATGTGGCAATGGAATCTCCATCATTAACGGCTGAACCATCCACTTCCAGATGAGATATGACATCTTTAAGATGTTTTACTCATAGATAATCAAAAAAGCATTTGGAGTTTGCATGTAAATCATTCACTTAAGTGCACCTAGCTCTGACTTTAGAAGATTGAATAGCTTGATTTTCTATCACCTCCAAACATTTATGCGCTTTTCAGAGATGAGCATATTCCACCTTAGATAATTGCTGCCCAGAATCCACCTTTTCAGAGAGGAGGAAAATAAGATGTTGTGCTTCATATTTAGCAGCATTAAGAATTCTCCAGAATGTTTTGCCACAGTCTCTAATCACATCTTGCAATTTAGTCACTAAAAATTCCCATTTCATACAGGCAGAGACCTTTAGTAAGAGCACATGTTGAATCAGAGATTGCACCTTGGATTTGAACAACAAAGTTTGCATCCAAGAGTGATTCATTCTCAACGGGATTCTTGGTAGAGAAGATGGGATACATAAATTCCAACCAACCTCTTTAAGGGATACCAGCAAGGGGTTATGATCCGACAGAAGCACTGTAGCATCTACCCACATTTTACATGCTGCACTCAACGTATACACATGAGAATAATAGCATCTGTCCAATCTGCTCATTGCCTTCTTATGAGATCTCGAATGATAAGTATAACGGAGTGTATGTCCTCCAATATAACCCCACAGATCCTTACACCTCAACATATCTAATATTCCACTCCAAACCATACCTTCTTGCGAGGAAATCACAGATGAGGGAGTGGTACAATCCATTTCAGAATCCACCATGTTGAAATCCCCACATAACAGAATGGGAGCATCTGTCCAAATTTGAAGATGCATGCATTGCTGAATAGCCAAAGTAAGATCATTCCACGTCTTGACTCTACCAGCAGAAGAGTTTGGAGCATAAACATTAATGCAAATATAGGAGGTCTCCTGCAACTTACAATGCGACAAAATAAACCTACCCTCAGGGTCGTCAAATAGAACCGTGAAATTAACACTATTTCTAACAATTAGTAGACATCTTGAATATTTATTTCTTATACCATTGTCACGTAACTTAAAATCTTTTGTATACAGAAGCATTCCCGCATGATCATGCTTCTTGTGCTCTTGAATCGCTACTACGTCAAGCTGATTCTTAATAATCCATCTCCATAATCTCATCCATTTTCCGTTCTGACCTAAACCTTGAATATTCCATGTAGCTAATTTCATGATAACAACGGTGCATTAATAGCAAAATCTTCATGGGCCAATGTAGGCGCCAAGTTCTGCAGCACAATATCCATATTATCATAGTATTCTGTTAAATAGTCACCGATTTGTGGTGCAAAATTAGCCTCATCAATGCGAGAAGTCGAATATCCAGACTGGAATTTGCCCCTTTTACCTCGGAGCAATGCTTTCTTATAGCTTACAGGAGTAACGCCATCATTATCTACAGTTCTTTTGATAGGCTCAACCTCCTTTCTGGTTACAACTTCCTTACTTGATCCTTCACCATCCCTTCTCTTATACACATTCAATTTCACAGGTATAACAGGGGCAGTGGGAAGAGTCTGCTTTTCCATCTCTACATCTTTCCTTTTCGGTTTAATTCTTGCTGGCCTGACTGCCTAGAATCAGGCATGAATTTAGGAGGTATAGAAGCCTGTTGCATAACTTTCTGCTTCCCAAATATCTGCTCTTCTGGAACCAAAATTTTGCTCCCTAGATAAGTAGGAATTAATTTGACCCCATCTGATTTTAGAGAAGGATAATTTTTGGAATAATGACCTAAATTGCCACAATGGAAACAGGAGCCAGCCATATTACCCCATTTCAAATATATGACAATGCTTCCCACATTAGGCACACTTATGTCAAGTGTTTTGGGAAAGGGCCTCGACGTATTCCATAATACACACACTCTATTTTTGTTGGGAGCAGAAATAGATGGTGTATACAACACCTTGCCTAACGCTTTAGCCATATGCCCAATGTTGGCCCACAAGAAAGATGGTAAGTCCACTAGCTCTACCCAGACAGGGCATTTATATAGTAGCTCTTCCTTCATCGCCTTGACTGGTTTCCAAGTAAATACATGAGCCACTAATCCACATAAAAACACAGTCTGCTCCTCCAGTAACTGCTCCTTAATGCCATTGTCATTAAAAATGACTTCAAAAAGTCCATGACCCGAGTAAAATAACTTACCAACCACATCTCTCCCCACATTTGCATTAATTGCACAAGCCACATCCACTGCCAAAGGAATGCGACCAGTAAAGAACAACAACAATCCTCTTTCGTGGAACATGAGAGTGGACTCCCATATCAAAGCGGGATCAATGTCCACCTTCAAATCTCCTTTCACATTCACATCATGTGTGAGGGCGTCCTCAACTATACATTTTAATTTGCCAATGTCCATTTGCTTTGGCATAGGTGTTTGAGGAACAGCCACAACATTTTGAGTATCCTGCTGTACTCAACCTGTTACATTATCCTGCTGTACTGAGCCAGTAGCTAGTGGTACAGTAGCCTGTTGTGAGGCATTCGAAATAGGCAAAGTATTTTGTATGTCCTGAAGAAGAGAGGCCATGTTGCAATTTCTTGAGCAGAAAACCCTAAAACGAACGTTCATTGCCTTCAGCACACAGAAAAACGTGAAAAACCCTAAAACTCAACTGCCCACTGTAGACGAACTCTGTGTCGAATCCGAATCGACGCTCCAGATCAGAATCCGACGCCAAACACAGAGAACAGCGACCTACGGTTTGAAGTTTGCGCAGACGAAGCTTGTCCCAAATCCGAAAAAAAAACACTAAAGTACCCTGCTATGCACCCTAATTCGAAGTATGTACAGTCACACCCCTACTGAGGACGACCCGAGACCTGCAGAAAAACGTTGAGAGCGACGGGAGCGAGGAGATCATACATACATACACACACACACACACACACACACACATATACATATATATATATATATATATATATATATATATATATATATATATATATATATATATATATATATATATATATATATATATATGTGTGTGTGTGTGTGTATGTATGTATGTATGTATGTATGTATGTATATATGTATGTATGTATGTGTGTGTGTATGTGTACATGTATGTATGCATGTATGTATGTGTATGTGTGTGTAGGTGTATGTGTATGTATAGTGTGTATGTGTATGTGTATGTATATGTGTTTGAATGTGTATATGTGTGTACGTGTGTGTATATGTGCATGTGTATGTGTAAGTATCTATGTATGTGTATCTATGTATAGGTGTATGTGAGTATAGATGTATGTGTGCATATGCAAATGTATGTTTGTATATGTATATGTAAGTGTATGTATGTGTATATATATGTGTGTGTATTTATATTTACGTGTGTATATATGTGTTTATGTATTTATGAAACTTCTCATTAGGAAAATAGAAGTCTAGGCATCTTTGAACTCAAGCTCTAGATATTATGCACCTTTGCATTATCAAGAAGGAACGTAACTTGGAAATTCATAAGAAAATGAGGGAGCATATATGGCTCCCCTTTATCCCTTATGCAAGGTCATAAGAGATTTAGAAAAGTTAGAGAATTGTCTTGCACAACAATGCGAATGCAAATTTCCTCCTCAATGATGGAGAAAGGATAAAGCTTTGGTTTTTTAAATGTCATCCTCTTCTTGCATGCACAAAAGAGAGGAAGGTCGTCTTCCATAAAAGAGCTTGGTTTGCTTTGTAAAGAATAGATGGGGAAGTGCCTTTTTGTAGGTTAGCTCAATGTTTCATAGTATGTGTGATAAATGGAGAACATAAACAGCCATCCCATGAGATCCACAAATGGAGAAGAAGGGAGAGGGAGGGAGGAGACAACTTTTCCTAGAAATGCACATGCATGTACACCATATTTGGCAAAAATACTTCATAAATAGTATGGCCTATTTATATGAGTGCGTGAATCTACCAACTCATATAAATAGTATGGCCTATTTATATGAGTGCGTGAATCTACCAACTTTTTTCCTTTTCTTATATAGTTTATTGGGCCAACTTTTGATCTACTACATTTTTTAGATTAGCCATTGTTCTCAAAAATTCCCAAAAAATTTCCATTGGGCTATGAATCACCCTTAGAAGTTTCCCTCACGTGTATGTGTGTATGTGTATGTATGTGTGTGTATGTGTGTATGCATGTATATGTGTGTGTGTATATGTGTGTATGTATATATATGTCAACAATTGGTGTGACACAATTTTCTCACTTTGTGATTGCGCATTCTATCGACATTTATTTCGAGGTTTTTAACAATGGTCACTAGACTGTCTCATATGCGATGCTTCATTATCATCACATATGCAGTAGTAAAGGAGCATTGCATATGCAAGGCTCTTAAGCATCACATATGCAACACCCCTAGATGTTGCATATGCAATGCGTAGAGATGTCACATATGGGATGCCTATGAATTCTCAAATATATGTAAATTTGGAGAGTGACATATGTGATGCTTATAATAGTCGCATATACAGTTGTTTCACATCACTTATGCAATGCTGGCTTTAGATCACAAGAAAAAAGTGAGTCACTCTTCGACCATCATTTTACGTGCATCTCATCAAAGAGAAAACCAACGTTCATATCTACGATGCAATTAGGAGCCCGATCTCTCTCTTTGTCCTCTCTTTCTCTCTCTCTATCTATCTCTCTCTCTCTCTCTCCTCTCTCTTTGTTTCACTCTCTCTATTTATCTCTCTATCTCTCTCTTTCTTTATTGTAGGTCATTGAAAACGTTTACCAAGCACAATATATGGCTATTGTATAATTCTCATTGTTTGTATATCATCTAAATTGCTTTGTTTTCATAAATTAACATATTCACACATAAAATCTAGAAGCCAAGGTTTCTTGAAATCGTCTACCTCCTGGTTTACAGACTCAAATGGCTAGAGATTATCCATTACCAAATCTTGGTCGTCCTCTATTACAAACATATGATAGATGAAGATACAGAGGATGGCATAGAGAATCACTCCTTTTAGATGAAGATGTTTTTAACTTTTGGGGTAATCACTATATGATTGCTTCCTCCACTACTAGTGCTGCTGTTTGTGGTATCTTTATTAGAGAGGATCCATCTGTGCTTTCGAACTGTAAAGTCACTCTTATGTCATTTTTTGGTTCTGTATATAGATTGGGATATTGACATTGACTTAAACCTTACATTCAAATCATGAGTACTTATGGATTATGTCTGAATGAAGTTTAATTTGGTAGTAGAAGGATTACACATGCACAAAATGAAAGATTATATATTGATGAAAGACCTTACACTCATGGAAATATAGCATATTTAATAAATAGTTGTAGAGAATATAATAGTTCAATGACTAATTGCACGTTTCAATAGTATGAAAATACTCACGCATCACCATACATGAGTAGAGATGTAGTAACATACAAAGAGCTCTAGATCCGGAGTCACATTTATCATGTGGAGGAAAACATGAACCATTTCTCAGGGTTAAAAGTTATCAAAGTAAAGTCAAAGTGATAAAAGCTAAGGTGAAAACAAGAATTTGCATCAAAGGAAGACATTTTGTCCCCATATTTGATGTTGCAATGGAACTCTAAGTATTAGAAATTATTTTCAAATTCACTTACATATTTAAATTTATGTTTCATTCATGTATGGAATACTAATGATTTTTATTCATGTTTGTAGATATCAATGGATGATATTGACTATCTTACAAGATCCATGAGCATGCTATGCAAAAGTGATCATGTAGAATATGCAAGATTAAAAGAAATATATTCAATAGAAGACAAACTACAAGATTTGTGTGATGATGATGATGATGGCATGAGAGATTTCATTGAGGATTTGTATCAAAATGACAATGAAAGCATTCATATTTCCAATAATGAAAAATATCTTGGAGAGAATGTCTAAAGCACATCTATGAAGGAAGTCGTTTGGCATGACTAAGTGCAAGCTTACTTATTCTTAGTCTTCAAAATCATTTGGGATGGATTAATGTATGTGTTTTGAGATTATTAAGATATACTATTTAATTTTATTTATATTTGTATATATGCATACATAGTCACTTCTTATATTGAACTAGTGTTTTTTCCTCTACAGATGGCTTGTAGGTGTTGTTGGTAATATCTTCAGATCCAATCCTTCCCCTATTTTGTGGGATATCAGGATCCCATGGGCACTTTGCCCCTTCATTATATTAGCGAGTTCTTCTGTTAATTAAAGCATAGGATATTAGGGCTCAGATGAGCTTCCTTAAAGAAAAAGATGAGTGTGAGGTGATCAAAAGAAGAATTAAAGAAAAACACATGCACTATAATGATATCGAGGCTGCAAAACCTTATTTACAAAAAGAGTAACTTCTAGTTGGCTTAGTTGATATTCTCACATTTACAAATTTGTAAAGATCAAAGTGAAGAGTTATAAGTTCTTGAACCTCCCAAGGCCTTTGAAAGATTAAAAATTCTCGCCAAACTTCAAAAATAAAACTTTCCTCTAAACTATCAAGAAAACAGAGATTGTTGGTTGTAGAAAAATAATCACAAGAAATTCTTTGAGTAAAATTGTTAAAGCAATTATAAAACATGAAAGAAAAATTTGTGTAACATATTTTAGAAACAAAAATCATAAAAGAAGTTGGATTATAGCTCACAAAGTAATAGTTTGGAATCAAGGTATGAAGACCTTGTCAAGACCTACTACAACAAGATATGCATAAGTGTGTAGCTTGAAGATTGAAGAATAGTAGATAAAAAACTCAAACATTAATGATTATGTTTGCTATATAATGAAAATAGGAACAATAGGGGATCACCTCCAAGTTAAATCACTAAAAAAACCTCATATTGGTAGAGATATGGAAATATGAATAGAGGTATGTCTTTGGCAAGACATGAGATACTCAATAGAGACTAGATCTACAACAATCCTTACTTGCATGAGGTTTTTTATTCCATTTTGTACAATTAATGATGTGTGTACATAGTATAATTTGCAAGCTTTTCAATCCCAAGAAACATCACTCAATCTCATCACCTACACTAAACAAATTCCTCTTTTTACTTAGAGGTTTTCAACAAAAATAGTTAACTTTTCTAAAAATAGATAGCTCTCCCTTTCTTCCTACTTTTATGTAGGTTTTCTATAAACTCAGACATGTGTGCACCTTCCACATGTTATTTTTAGCAAGTAAAATGATCCACAAGCTAAAAGAAACTTTAGAGCTTACTATAGAGCTATAAAGAACTTACATTATCTCCAAAGAGTAATGGATGTGATATAGATAGCTTCATGTCTTCATGAAGCTTCGAATAACACATAATCTCACATGCTCTATATGTATGACTCCTATATTCAACTTTCATGCTTGAAAGTGCTACTATAGGATGTTTTTTAGAACTCCATGAAACCAAATTATTATCTTCAAATATAAAATATCCACATCTACTCCTATCATCCCTATCTCTAGCCAAATATGCATCACTATATGCTTTCAAATCCATAAATTCATGATATTTGTAGCCCAAAACTTCATTTAATGTACCCCTCAAATATTTTAAGACCCCTTTAGCTGCTTGCATATGTACATCCATGGGTTTGTTCATCAATTGAGACAATATACTTACTGTAAATGCTATGTCTTGCCTTGATAAAGTTGCATGTATAAGAGAACCAATCAAAGACATGTAGATAAGTGGATCTTCTAAAGGTTCACCATCTTTTTACTTCACATTGGGTTCCATCCGATTGCTAATACTCTTGCAATGATCCATGCCATATTTCTTCAAGAAATCTAAAATATACTTCCTTTGTAAAAGATATACACCATCTTCTTTCTTCATAACTTTGATTCCAATAATGTATGTCAATTCTCCTGTTTCTGAACTTTTAAATTCATATCCAACTCTGCTTTGATCCACACTATTTGACCTTCATCATTTCCTCTTATTATCAAATCATCCATATAAATTGAGACATAAATAATCAATAATCCTTCAATTTTAAAGTACAAAGAAGTATTTGCATTCAAACACCTATATCCCTACTTTTCAAGAAACTTTACCAATCTAAAATTCCATGCCCTTGGAGCATGTTTAAGATCATGCAATGCTTCAAGGGTTTACATGCATGTGTAGGCTTCTTAGAATCTTCATAAACAGCGGATTGCTCCATGTACACATCTTCTTTTAAATCACCATTGAAAATTGCATTTTTCATATCTAATTCATAAAGATTTCATACCTTGCTTATGACAACACTTATTCATGTTCATATTTTTAATATGTTGGCAATGCAAGAAAATGTATCCTCATAATGGATGCCATAACTTTGTGCATAACCTTTCCAAACAAGCCTTGCTTTATATCTACTTATTGATCCGTAAATGTTTCTCTTGATCCTCTACACCCTTTTTATCGATTACCTTCATGGTAGGTTGCCTTGGAACTGAATTCCATGTACTATTCTCATACAAAGCTGCCATTTCTTCATTCATTTACTTAACCCATTTCTTTACATTTGATGATTCTTTATAATATGTTGGTTCCTTCTCTTCAAGAAGTTTTTTCATATAAGCTTCATGAGAAAATATTTGCGGTTTCCTTCTTTCTCTTACTTAATATATTTTTTGTTTTTATTCTAAAAGCATTCTCAATTAGAAATGGCCCAACAAGCTCCTTTTATGGCCCAAGTTGAAGGAAGACTTGCTTATTGAAGGGATTAGCTTCTCATTTCCTCTTTGAATACCATTAGAGTGAAACACTCTTGAAGATTTGGAAGGAACAATGTGCGGTTAACTTTGGCAAGCAACCCAAAAAATGGTTTATTGAAAAATTCCTTAGGCATCTAGGTAGAAGGATTCATGATTGTAAGAATCCTTCCTCTTTTAGGCAGCACAAGGTGTTCATTGTAGAAAAGAACAAGCTAAAAACAACTAGATCATCAAGAAGGGGAGAAAATGGTTATCAACCTTCTATTCAATTCTTCTTTGATCTCTTGTATATTTTCCCTTGTTTATAGTCTAATGCACCTTTAAGAAAAAAAGAAGATAGCGAGAGGCAAGTTATTCTTTTAGAAGAGAGTTTCTCGAACAAAGTTAGGGATGAAAACGGATGTATTTTGGAAGATCATAGATGAACAACAAAGCATGTAGAAAACAAAGTGCTTTTGTGGAGATTTAACTTTTCAGACGGAGGAGAGATATGTTTGAATGTGGATAAGAGGTGCTCCTCTGCTCAAAGAAGCAAGTAGGTAAGATAGTTGGTTGAAGTTTATGATGGGAGGTTAACGTTGCGTTAGAAAACATGTGAGCCAATCTACTTTCATAATGCCTTTGGGTCGCTAAAACTACATGCCTTTGGCAGCCCTTTTCGAGTGACACTTTGGTAGTTTAACACTTTCTTTGTGGGAGGCGAAGGGTCACATGGGTAGTAGGACCTTGATTTGTACAATTGTTCTTCAAATATATTCAAGCCAAAGAGATTAAGCTTCAGGCGAAATTCCTTATTGAAAAAAGGAAAAAGTGTGAGAAGGAGGACGTGGGAGTTATTACAAGACATGTGGATTGGGGTAAGTGATATGTGGATAAAAGATGGCTTAACATAAGAATTTGAAAAGATTTAAGGTGTGTGGGAAGTGAATAAGTAGTAGTGGTGAGCAAGGATAAAGGAAAAGTGTGAAGTTTGGGGGGGAGATAGGGAGAGGATCATTGGACAGGGGGTAATTTACTGTGAAGAAGACAAAGATGCGGATGTTACTAGTCAACATATAAAGCCCTCAATTCATTCACAATCTGGGCATGGAAACACGTGGGAATATTTTATCATTGTCTTCATATTTTAAGGAATATACGATATAGAAATATAATCTCTTAGAAAAGCGTTTTCTAGAAAAAAGAAAAACTGTGATTGGTACTACCTCTCCTAGAGTGAGTATGTATGCCCCTATATGTGTGTGGCGCATGCCTTCGGAGCACGAGCCACTACATATATGTTTTTTGTCTCATGTATATATGTATTCTTCATGGCGTGTTTCTGTCGCATGTATATACGTATTCTCCTCTATTATATTGTGTCCATAAATAAGGTGTAACCAACTTGGTTGGGTGGTCAAGTCAGGAATCTTATTTAACGATGTGTAGCTTTAGTCGCTAACGGATGCTCAATATGTTTTGTTATGTCTTTTAGTTTCTGTTTTAACGATCATCCTCTATAAGAGATGAATTATTCGGCATAGAAGCTAGCCACTATGAAATGCTAAATGGCCGATCGTTTTGGGCACACATGGAAAGCGTGATGCACATGTCGTTCCCTTTTTTTCCCATAAGCTTAGCAAAGAGATAAAGACCTTTGAGTTTATAAGTCTATTCTAGTTTGGAAATCGAATCAAATTTCAATCTAGGATCTATGCTCTTACTAGCCCACCTCGGATCCTCAAATGCTCAACTTAGGGTGATTTGCACAAGGAAACCATGTGCCAGAAAGCTCCTATAGATGCCTAATAATGATTCTCCACGAGTTTGGGAGGGGGTTTGAATAGTTTTTTGAATGAAATTAGGCCCTTCGATCATGGAGCAATCAACTCTAAACCCTAAGTTCAACTACTTTTGATTATAACTATTGGATTTATCAAGTGTGTGGCCAGGATTTCTTCTTCATATCATATCTAGGGCAAAGAAGGTGAAAAAAGATGGCTTCATTCTCCACCCTTGGATCTAGGGAAGATCTAGATCCTTGAATGAATGTTGACATGGATTCGGATAATATTAGCATGCTATCTTTGAAGAACTTTGCATTGTTGCTCTTGGCCATCAAATTAGGGTTTATCCATGTTAAAGAACTCATGGATTCCTCCTAGCTTTAGATTAGGTGCATCTCCACCCTTGAATGTGAGTTCATCCTGACCATAAAACATGGATCAATCAACTTTTTCCATGTGGCAATCCTTTAAGCCTCCAATTTTCTTAATATAGAAAAGTATGGTGACCTTGAAAATTATCTTTTGTGCCCTTTGATCCTACAAATATGCTTTGATGAAGAAACTTTTTAGGGATATATTTTCAAAAATTTTCTTGAGGAATATGCATAAAAAACTCCCATTTGAATCTCCATTATATGAGTTAGACTACATTTGAAAACTCTCAAAGTGATATTAAGGCATATAGAAAGCTCTCATAGCCTTGAAATGTTTTACAAATGTGTAGCCTCATATGATATTTATGTTTAGATATGAAGCTCAAGATGTGATGATCGAGGATGACATGTATCACTTCTTCATTTCTTTGACATGTATAATGGTCATGTCGATATATGTGAGGGATACTTTAGTGAGCTTTTTTAAATTTATCTGCCAAGAGTGATGGCATATTTGTTTCTTGCTAGCTCACTCATTCATAAACATTAAGATTTTTCTTATGTATTGTTCTTTATATATTGGGCTTGTATATTCTCTTTATGAAGAAGAAGAAGAAGAAGAAGAAGAAGAAGAAGAAGATTATTCTCGTGGCCTCAATCTATGTGTCCTCTTTTCTATGTGTGCTCCTTTCTCTGTGTGTGAGAGCTCTCTTCCTTAACTCCTTCCTCTTAAAAATTTGTACATGCTAGACCATATAGTGAATAGAAGTTCCTATACAAGATTTTGTAGGGTCTAAGTCGATAAATTACACTTTAAAAAATTGCACGTGGGCATGTCAATATGCCAAAATCCACCATTAACAAATGAATTTCAAGCTATAGACTAGGTTTGATGGTCTTTATAAGTATGAATTTTCATGTGATTTGGTGACACTAAATTGTTTACCCTAATTTATAAAAATTTGAACAACTTTGACTACTACCATATATTTTCTTGGGTTCTTCCAAATTTTGCATGTGAAATACCTTTTACATCCTTGAAGGATCTTGGGATTCTCAAGGAATTATGGCTACCCTCATTGAATGTGCTTCTTGTAGACCTTCACAAGTGAGAGAGGAGAGAAAATCTCAATGACATTCGCCCCCACTAAACCTCTGATTCCTTCGAAAGAACCACTCAAGTGTCTCTAAAAAACAACAAATATCAAGCATCAAATTCTTCCACAGGCAACATAAGCAACATGGAAGGAAAAATTGATCATATGCATAAACAAGTAGGCAACATGCAATCAAGCAACATATGCATGAAAGAAAATATTGAGACAGACAACATGAATATTTATGAACAAATAGACATGTCTATGAATGGACATGCAAAATTGGCAACCTGTAAGGAAAGAAAAAACAAACATTATGTGAAAGAATGACTATGAAGTTGAAGTGAATGTATTGAGTCGTTTTAGGTATCATTTATTGTCACCTTGAAGAAAAGTTTGCAACTTTTTCATAACAAAATCTACCTTAAATATGAATATAAACAAAGATTTAGGATTTCAAAGAGACATCTTTCATGGTTAGCCTATTTTAGATCAAATTCTTTTCTACATTAATATGAATATGGTCTTTGTCTAATTACAGGCAAGAAAACCTAAATAAAATCCATTAATGCATAAATCTTCCTATATAACGCATGCTTTAATATTCTTCTATGCCTCCTTAGATTCATTTTCCTTGCAGAATCTAATCTTCATGTACCTTTGCCACCTTTTTGTTGCTTATTCATGATTCAATGAATTTATGGTTATGTTCACTATGTAACCTTCCTCACTTTTTTGAGGTGGAAGAAAGTGTAAAATTCCTCATAATAGATGGTAGCTTATATTTTGGGTAATATTTAACCGTCCATACAAGGTACGACAATTTAGACTAAGATTTAGAAACATGCAATAGTAGGAACTATGGGTTCAAGACGTTTTCTTTCAATACAGGATACATACACATATTTATATATGAAAGTCATGTTACCAAAATAAACCTCCAAATCTACATGCTCTCTCTTGACATAATCCTAGATTATAGCAGATTTGTTACAAGATACATTATTACTTAAGATACAATTTTACACAAGTAGAGAAATCATCACTTGTACTTTTGACTCAAGTGACATGGATATGCAATGCAATGAAAATATTGGAAAGAAGCATGTATGAATTGAATTGGAAACAAGAAAGAATTGGAAAAAGCTTGGAATGAACTTGAAAAACAATGCAACATGAACTTGGGAAAAAATTATATATATTTAATTTCATGGATACACATGGTTATGAATTTTCCTCATTGTTTGGATATTCTTCAATGTCCTCATGTAAGATGTACTCATGATTGTCACATATTTTGAACAACTTTATCCTTTCACTTGCTATCAAAGTTTTGAATGCAACACCATTTAATTCATAAAGAGCATGTCATTAGGGCGAAAAACGGTTGAAAAGGGAAGAAAATCTTGGGACATCTAAGTGAGGACCAAGATACTCTTGTAGTTAGGAGCGTACGTGAATCGACACTCAAATTAAGGCAATGACTATTCTTGGAGGATATTCGAGGTGTAAGCAAGAGTAAGCATAGTCTAAGTGGAGCAAGAGGGAGAAGTGCAAGAGTCACCAGTGTGTGACGTAGAGAAGTGAAGTGCAAGGTGTGCATGAACAGTGACCAAGGAAGTGTGCAAAGAAGTGCTAAGCTAGTCTCCCAAAGATCCCAAGGTCTTATTGAAGTGTGCGCCTGCCGACAGAAGGTACCCATCCCTCCCCCTTAGTGGAAGCTTGGTGAAAGGTGTGCACAAGTGCAGGCTTGGAGAAGGTGGAGGTTTGGTGCAGAGGAGGCCGGCAGAAACAAGTCCCTTGGGTATTTGGTATTTTGTAATTGAGCCATCTGTGGGATTTTGCACAGAAGCATTGGCTTGTATTGTGCTTCAATATTGTATTTGTCTTATTGTAATCAATCGAGAGAGGCTTCGAGTGTGTATTTTTCTCTTCTTGTCTTACCCATTTCTCCTACAAACACTCAAATCCCTTCTTGTCCAAGAATCCCCCAACAAAATTTGGCACGCACGGTGGGACTCCAAGGAGATTTGAGCATAGGACAAGCCAAGGGCAAAAGGTGGAAGAGTTCAAGTGTTGACAGTACTGCTTCAGTGGACTAAGAGGTACATATTCTTATCCATTATCTCATATTAAGGGGACTATGAATAACCCATGACTGCAACCCGGTCCCAAACATTGAGGGTCACCTGCAAGCAAACAAGAAGGAAGGCTGTTAGAAGATCATGTAGTCCACTTTCATCAACTTCATCAGTAAGGAGCATGGGTGGTCAGGTAGACTTGGAAACCTAACTATCAAGATTAAATATAAAATTTCCTTCGTTCAAAGGCCTAGGTGAGGAAGATCTGGACGAGCATATTAGAAGGTTTCTAGCACTATGCAAAACTAGAGGCTTAATGGGTAGGGAGGATGCCTTTTTGATACTCTTCCCTGCCACATTAGAAGGATTAGCAGATAAATGGTTCAGCTAGTTTGCTGAGAACCATTTTATTACTTGGGACCTAATGAAAGATGCATTCAAAAATCAATTCCAGCATGGAAATACTGCAGAGATCATCATAGAGGAATTAGAGAATTTGAGATTGGGTCCAGGTGAAAAGTTCCCCGAATTTGTGACTAGGGCCAAGGCACTAATGGCTAAATTGCCAGATCCACCACATGATTTTTTTGTTAAGAAATGGTTAGCTAAGCCACTTCCAGTGACCACCCAATGCAAAATCAAGGAATTAGTGTTGCCCACAACTTCCATAGAGGAATTTATCAACACAGCTACCCGACTAGAGCAGATAAGGCAACAGTATGGAGCAACTTCTTCTCAACTACCATATTCTATGGAAATGGAGGATCCGGTAATCCAACTAAGGAAGGAGCTGGAGGGCTTAAGAAGGAATAAGCCCCACAAAGAGGAGGAGAATGATGTCACTCAGTTGAGGAAGGAGATTGAAGCATTAAAGCTCCAAAAGGAGGAGGAGGCCCAAGCAGAGGAATTGGCTCAGCTGAGACAAGAGCTGCAAGAACTCAAAGGAGGTGGCATCAAGAATGGATTTTGGTGTACAATGTGCAACAAGCAAGGTCATATAGTAAGTGAATGTCCTCTGTTAAGTGTGACTTGCCAACTATGCAGGAAAGCTGGTCATGAGGCCCAGGAATGTCAATCAAGAGGAGTGAAGCAGATGAAGAAATAGAGGACACAGTCTTAGTCAAAAGCCATAATAGAGAGAAGAAAAGCGTTGTCCTTAAGTGCAACAGTAACAAAGCTACTGCAAATCATATGTCAATGGCCACATTTTTATGGATACTAGTATGGATATCATCTGTTATGTCAATTTTTATGATAGTAAGTGTAGCACTTTACAATGATGTGGAAGGAGTACCTGCGAGTCTTTGGAAACAGAAGATGCAGTATGGCGGAGATAATATTTTACTGAAGGATTCAAGGTGGCCCTATCAAATCGTCAGCATGCCCAAAATAAAGACAAAACAAAGGAAGTGCAGTACAATTGGAGATTATGGAGGAGTTTCTCTGAGTCAACAATACAAGGCTCAAGGCCTATCATCAACAAAAGTGAAGATTTATGGATCACCTCGAACCTGGATAATTTGTCTAGGTTGTACATAGTCTTTTCCCATCAATTTTGCTTACGTTTTAGTAGCTTTCATCAAATTTCATGCTTGTTCTTTGCGAATTTAGCAAATTTAGCAACTCTTTCTTAGGCCTTGGCATAAGTATAATTTTGGAAATTGTGTGGGAAATTTTCACGCATTTTTTGGATTTTTCTGGTAATTTTCATATTTTTTCAAGTATCATTTTCTTACCAAATTGGACAAATAAGGGAAGCTCTCTGTGCTTTTGAGTGAAAAATGTGGGATAAAACCTATGGAGAATTTTTTCAAATCTTTTTTGGGTTTTTTTTTGGATTTCTTTTTGGGTTTTTCTATAATTTTCTGTAATTTTGGGTAACTTAAAAAAAAGCCCCCCCAAGCATCTTTATTTCAAAAAAAAAGGGGGGGAAGACAAGTTAAAAGAAAAAACCCCCCACCCCCCCTCCACCCCCCCCTTCCCCCCCCCATCCCCTTCCCCCCCCCCTCCCCCCGCAACCCCCCCCCACCCACAGCCCCCTTTCCCCCCCTCCCCCCCCCCCCTCCCCACGCCTTTTTTCTTTTTTTTCTTCTTTGTTTTGTTTTTTTTTGTTTTTTTTTTCTGTTTTGTTTTAATTCCCCCGCCGTGCGTCGTCGTTTCTTTTGTTCTTCTTTTTATTTTTTAAGCTTTTTGTTTTTATTACCCCCGCCCCCCACGGCGTCCCTTTTTTATTTTTTTAATTTGATTATTTTATTTATTTATTTTTCTTTTAGTTTATATATATATATATATATATATATATATATATATATATATATATATATATATATATATATATATATATATATATATATATATATATATATATATATATATATATATATATATATATATTAATCCAAACGAACAATCTGAATGAAACAAAAAACAAATTATAAATAAAAAAATGTATATATATATATCCTTTATTTATTATTATATATATATATATATATATATATATATATATATATATATATATATATATATATATATATATATATATATATATATATATATATATATATATATATTGTAATTCCATGGGTCAAATCTTTTGGCTCTGGATCGCGCCTCGGATGGCCATTCGTTTCAAATGTGGAGTCATTTTCATGTTTTTTGGCACCTCTGGACTCAGTTTTTTGCTTTATTTTTCCAAATTCCCACATTGTCTCTGACTTTTGGTCAAAACCCACATGTTCTGAGCACATTTTTCACATGTTTTTCTTTTACCGCATTGTCCACATGGTCTATTCTCACTTCGTTTTACCTTATGTTTCAAAACTTCCCATATGCGCCCTCTCTAGCTCTACTGTTTGATCATTTTGCCCCTCTCTAGGCCCCATAATTCTTCTAACTAAAACTCCCTTTACCCATTTGCCTAGCCACACCTTGCCCCTCCCTTCCCTATCCATCTCAGACCCTCAGTCCCTCCATTTACCCTCTTTTCTACACTTCCGTTTCCTTTCTTTGCTTTTCCATGCAAAAATTCCACTTTTTGGTTCTTCTCTAGTGCTTATTCTGTCTTGCTCCTGGTGGACATGGTAGCTGTTCAGTGTCCTTTTTCAAGATCATGCAGCACAAATATTATGGTGTCCTATCTCCTCACAGTTTTGGCTGTAGCTCTCCGGGACGGCAACCACATTAGGTGGTGGGCAATTGTTGAGCCCATAAAAGTCATATTGGTCAAAGTCAACTATAGTAAAACTCAAACTAGTCAAAGTCAACAAGGTCAAGGTCAAAGTCAACAAGTGCAAAGTCAAAGTGCTAAAGTGCAGGTGTCAAAGTGCACAGGTAGTGCACAGTTAGTTGTCCACAAAGGGTAAATTGGAGAAAGTGGGTTGCAGGTTGCCGAGGTATTTCTCTAATTTCCCTAAGGTTCAAAAGTGTTGTTTAAAGTGTTTTGGAAGCTTCAAGTGAACCCTCTTTTATGTGCAAAAGTGAAGAATTAAAAGGAAAATGTGAAGGTATGTGAAGAGGCAGCGTACGCCAAAGTGAAAGTATGCCCCCCAATTAAAATTTTTGTTTTAGGCTAAAGTCACTACAGGACAAAACAGGGATTCGTTGGCTGCCACTTGAAAAGACAATCTTCGGAAATCTAAGTGAGGACCAAGATACTCTTGCAGTTAGGAGCATACGTGAATCGACACTCAAATTAAGGCAAGGACTATTCTTGGAGGATATTCGAGGTGTAAGCAAGAGTAAGCATAGTCTAAGTGGAGCAAGAGGGAGAAGTGCAAGAGTCACTTATGTGCGACGCAGATAAGTGAAGTGCAAGATGTGCATGAAGAGTGACCAAGGAAGTGTGGAGAGAAGTGCTAAGCTAGTCTCCCAAAGATCCCAAGGTCTTATTGAAGTGTGCACGTGCCGACAGAAGGTACCCATCCTTCCCCCTTAGTGGAAGCTTGGTGCAAGGTGTGCACAAGTGCAGGCTTGGAGAAGGTGGAGGTTTGGTGCAGAGGAGGCGGACAGCAACAAGTCCCTTGAGTATTTGGTATTTTGTAATTGAGCCCTCTGTGGGATTTTGCACAGAAGCATTGGCTTGTATTGTGCTTCAATATTGTATTTGTCTTATTGTAATCAATCGACAGAGGCTTCTAGTGTGTATTTTTCTCTTCTTGTCTTACCCATTTCTCCTACAAACACTCAAATCCCTTCTTGTCCAAGAATCCCCCAACAGTATGTATATGTGTGTATGTATACATGTGTGTATGTATGTGTGTGTATGCATGTGTATGTATAGTGTGTGTGTGTATGTATGTGTGTGCATGCAGATGTGTGTGTTTGTGTATGTGTGTGTATGCATGTGTGTATGTATGTATGCATATGCATGTCTGTGTATGTATGCATTTGTGTGTATGTATGCATGTGTTTGTATGTATGCATGTGTTTTTATGTATACATGTGACTGTATGTGTGTGTATGTGTATGTATATGTGTATGTATCTATATGTGTATGTGTATATGTGTATTTATGTGTATGGATATGTGTGTGTATATGCATGTGTGTGTATGTGCATGTGTGTGTATGCATGTGTGTGTATGTATGCATGTGTGTGTATGTATGCATGTGTGTAGGTATGCATTGGAGTGTATGTCTGAGTGTGTATGTGTGTGTATGTATGTGTATGTGTGTATGTGTATGTGTGTTTGTGTATGTGTGTGTATGTATATGTGTGTGTATGTGTATGTGTGTATGCATGTGTATATATATGTGTGTATGTGAGTATATGTGTGTGTATGTGTGTGTATGTGTGTGGATGTGTATGTGTATGTGTATGCATGCATATGTATGTGTGTGTATGTGTATATGTGTGCATGCATGCTTGTATGTATATGAATGTATGTATATGTGTGTATATGTGTATGTGCGTGTGTCTGTATGCATATGTACATGTGCGTGTATGTGTATATGTGTGTGTCCATGTGTGTATCTGTATGTGTGTGTATGCATGTGCATGTATATGTGTGTATGTGACTATATGTGTGTGTGTAAATATGTGTGTGTATGTGTGCGTGTATATGTGCATGTGTCTGTGTGTGTCTATGAGTGTGTGTATGTGTGTTTGTGAGTGTATATGTATGTGTATGTGTGTGTATGTATGTTCGTTTATATGTGTATGTCTGTGTTTGAGTACGTCTGTCTTTGCATGTGTATTTATATATGTGTATGTGAGTGTATCTGTGTGTGAATATGTGTACGTGTTTGTATGTATGTGTGTGTATGCATATGTGTATGTTATTCTATTTGTGTGTATGCATGTGTGCATGTGTTTATGCATATGCATGTGTGTATGTATGCATGCATATGCATGTGTATGCATGTGTGTGTATGTATGTTTGTATGTGCATGTATGCATGTGTGTATGTGTGTGTATGTGTGCGTATATGTATATGGGTGTGTGTGCCTATGCATGTGTATGTATAAATTTGTATTTATGCATGTGTATGTATATGTGTGTGTATGCATGTGTATGTGAGTGCATGTACGCGGCGCATATGTGTATGTGTGTATGCATGTGAGTGTAGGTGTGTCTATATGTGTATGTGTGTGTGTCTACACATGTGTATGTATATATGTGTTTATGTGTGTATGTGTGTGTATGTGTATTTGTGTGCATTTGTGTGTATGCAGGTGTATGTATGTGTGTATGTGAGTTTATGTGAGTATGCATATGTGTCTCATGTGTGTGCAGGTATGCATGTGAGTGTATGTGTGTGGGCATGTGTATACATACCCATTGTTGCTCACACGTGGTATACTCTCTTGTGGTTGGTATACTCTCTCACATGTGTGTTTTCTCATGATCTCTCTCTCCCTCTCTCTCTCGATCCCGACACAAAAGTGCCATGAGAAACAGGTTTTTTTTTTTATCCACAGGACATCGCTTATGTTGTGCTTTTGCATCATAGGAAGTTTTTCAACATTGCTAATAGTGTTGCTAATCTACAATGCTCTTAGCGACTGTAGTTACATGTGTCACATAAACAATGGTAACCATCGATTATGCAACATAGTCCTTCTTTTCTTTTCTTTTTTGAGCCTCCATTATGCGATGCTATGTGCAAATACTGTCCCATAAACGACACTCTTTGCTTTACTTTTTTATTGGGGGCATTGCTATGCACTCTTTTTTTTGTAGTGATTTCTCTCCTCTCCTTTCTTATATCCTTCCATTTTCTCCTCTATGCTAGGTATGTATGGGAGTAAAGAGAGAATTGATCAACATGTCAAGTCGAAGTTTTTCTTTGCATGGTCAAATCTTGGGCTCCACTAGAGGCTCTATAGAGTAGCTTTGTCTTATGTTTGACTATTCAAGTTTTGGATCACTTTCATCTTTAGGCTCTAGTTTAGCTTCAAAATATCCCATATTACAATTTGACAAGTTATCTCACGATCTTTCATTCCTCAATATACAACTAGCGGCAAGAATGATCTATAGTCACACAATTAGTTTGCATGTATGTCTTTGCATGTGTATTTATATGTGTATATGTGAGTGTATATGTGTGTAAACATGTGTATGTGTGTGTATGCATGTGTATGTATGCATGTGTATCTTTATGTATGTGTATGTATGTGTGTATGTATGTATGCATATGCATGTGTATGCATGTGTATGTATGTATGTTTGTGTGTCTATGTATGCATGAGTGTATGTGTGTGTATATGTGTATGTGTATGTGTATATGTGTGTATGCATGTGTATGTATGTGTGTATGTATGTGTGTCTTATGTGTGTGTATGTGAGTGTATGTGTGTGCATGTGTATGTCTATGTGCATGTGTATACATAGCCATTGTTGCTCGCATGTGGGATACACTCTCATGGTTGGTATACTCTCTCGCATGTGTGTGCTCTCATGCTCTCTCTCTCTCTCTCACTCTCGATCCATGCACAAATGTGCCATGAGAAATCAAAGTTTTATATTCAGAGGACATCCCTAATCTGATGCTTTTGCATCGCACATAGTTTGTCAACATTGTTAAGAGTGTCTCTAATCTATGATGCTCTTAGCAGCTATAGTTACATGTGTCACGTAAACGATTGTATCCATCAATCATGCAACAAAGTCTGTTTCTTTTTTAGCCCCCGTTTTGCGATGTTATGTGGAAATAGTGTCGCATAAGTGACGTTCTCTGCATTTCGTTCTAATTGCACGCATTGCTTTGCCCCCTTTTCTCTTGTAGTGATTTATCTCCTCCTGTTTCTGATATCCTTCCATTTTCTCCTATATGCTAGGTATATATGTGAGTAAACAAATAATCGATCAACATGTCAAGTCCAAGTTTTTTTTGCATGGTCGAAACTTGGGCTTCACTAGGGGATCTATAGAGTAGCTTTGTCTTATGTTTGACTATTCAAGTTCTGGATCACTATCATCTTTAGGTTCTAGTTGAGCTTCAAAAGTTCCCATATTATGAGTTGACAAGTTATCTCACAATTTTTTCATTCCTCAATCTACAACTAGCGGCAAGAAAGATCCATAGTCGAACAATTTCTTGTCGATGTCAATCACTTAACATTGCCTTTGGCCTTCATTTAAGGGTTTAAAAGCATACCTCCGTAGAGATTCACATATCTACATTGCAAAATGAAATTTGTGTTACTAAACCCATTCACGGGTATAGATTAAGAGGAAATGCATATTTAATAGTCATCATCAATGTATATAAACAAGTTGCATGAAACGTTTATCTTTGGGAAGAATTTCAGTATACAAGCAAAATGAAACGGTTTGTTATATTGAGTCTTTACTCTATAGACATTGATGTTTTCATTGAATTTATGAACAAAGCTTCGTTGCGAGTAAGGAATGCTATATATCGTGTTTTTGGGAACAATTGTTAATCGAATTGGATTTGGCATGGCAGAATGAGGAGGTGGGGAATCAGATTCGAGGAGAATTACAGACAACCGAAGGAGTTGGACCACCCCATGAAACATTGATTACAGAGGACTTCGAAGGGGACTTTGTAGGAGATTGAGCGGAACAGTCTTCAGAGCATACTCCTTTGGTGTTTGTATATATGATATAGCATGTAAGTTCTATTGAGGCAATGCTTATTCTCTCTTTAAACAAGTATCTGCTTTACTAAATAAGATTTTGCAATGTCTAATTTCCTCTATGTCTCGTCCATCTTTCTCCTAATTGCTGTACACCCTCGTGCTAAGTATTCATCTCATGTTTTATATCAAATTAGGAATTATGTCTGCTTATGTGCAACAGATTTTTGAGCACAAATTGATTCGCATTTAATGAGTGATAACTGCGTATGAAAAAAAAAATTAATAAGTTTTTTTTTCAAGATTTTTCCAGGGCGACGATGGTAGCGCTGGCGATGGCGAGAAGCCCCGCACGGTCGTAGCAGGAATCTAGGCACGGCAGACAACAAAATACTCCAACAAACTGGAGGCCCTGGCGAAGGCGAGAAGTCCTGCACAGTCGTAGCTCTGAGAAACTGGAGAACTGAAGACCGGAGGCCTTTGAAATCATGGCTGTTTCTGTGAGTGGTCCTGTCGTAGTGGCTTGTTTTCTGTAACCCTATTCCTCGTGGCGTACTCGTGACCGACTCCCCCTCCCCTTTGGGTTGAGGGGTGAGTCGTCGACACGATCGAACGCCCTTGGGGTTCGTGCCGCGTATTTCGCGCCGCGCCCGATCGTTTCAATCGGGTATCGCATGTTTCGCGACCGCTCGTCTCGTCTTCCGGTGTGTCGCTTGTCGCTTCTCGGATCCCACGTGTTTCGCGTGCTGCCTGCTGCCGCCCAGTATCGCGATTGCTACATTGGTTGCAGCGTGTGTATCGCGATCGCCAGATCAGACTTCCGCGTGTATCGCGTATCGCCGCCGGCAGCCCTATCTAGTTAGAGTGTGCACCGCGGTCGCTTGCTGTCCTGTATCGTTTTGTGGGTATCGTGTGGGGCCGCAACTTTACCTCTGACCCTGCGAGGTGACGACCGCATTACTTGGGGCTTCAAGTGATTTGTAACCTTGCTAGTCTTCAGCGAAAAAGAAAAGGAAAGAAGAAAAAGAAGAAGAAAAAGGGGAAAAAAAAAAAAAAAAAAGAGAGAAAAAAAGAGAAAGAAGAAAAAAAAAATATAATAATAAAAAAAGAGAAGAAAAAAAGAGAAAAGAAGAAAAAAAAAAAGAAGAAGAAAAAAGAAAAAAAAGAAGAGCTTTCTTTGGGGGCGGGGTGCTTCCTTCTCCCGTTGGTTCTTGGGCTTTGCCGGTTTTCTCTTCGCTCAGAGTGCTAGACTTTCTCTCTATGGTGGCGGGTCCTGCCGCTGGGTATTGAAAATAAAAGTGGTGCGAGTTCCCTCGCCCATGGACGTGGCTTCGTCCTCTCTCGTGAAAAGTAATCGGGCCACACCCCCTGGGGAGACCGGCACTCTGGCCGCTCTGCTGGAGGGGGGGTCATGTGCCGCCCCTTGGGTATCCGAAAGTCCTGAATCCCCCACCGTGTCCCTCAGTAGACCCGCAGTTCTGTCTGCTCAGGAGGAGCTCAAGAAAGTTTGCCTCGTCGGCCAAGTGTTTGGCCCTAGGCCCCCGCTCGAAATCGTGCGACAATGGCTTCGAAAAGAGTGGTTCCCTCGAGGACTAATTGTCAGCAAATGTCAGTTCTTACCAGCAAACCACATGCTGCTAGTCTTTGAAAATGAAGAGATGGCGTTCCAAGCCCTAAGCGTTGGCACATGGCAGCTCGGTCGGGCGACCCTGTGTTTATTCAGATGGTCCCCGGACTTTACCCCTGACAAATCGAAATCTCTTCGGTACCCTCTTTGGGTTGAGCTCCCTAACCTCCCATACTTCTTGTACAACTTCGTGTGGGACATAGTCTCCCCTATCGGCAAGCCGTTGGCCTCACGAGAAGACATTGGTGGTCTCATCTATGAGGGCGCAAGACACTCGTTCAATGCTAGATGGCACCCACAAATCTGCGTCGAGGCCGACCTCTCCTCGCCGCTTCCATCAATGATCAAAGTGGACATGGGCGAAGGTGATGTTTGGGAGCAGGATATCACCTACAAAAACCTCCCCAACGCGTGCTTTCGTTGTGGTCAACAAGGTCACAGGATTAAAGACTGCCCTCTCAGGCAAAAAAACAAGCGCTCGCATGAAGCTGCCAAAACTGCTCAAGACAACAACGGCGATGTGACCCACTTGTCCAAGGAAGGGGCAGGCAAGGGCCCCCTCAATCCACAAGCTGATGCTGATGGCTTTACTGAAGTTAGAAGAAGAAGGAAAAGAAGTCCGAGGGCCAACGGTGAGAGGAACAACCTGCCAATTACCCCTCATAGCAATTTGTACTGCAATCTTGGAAAGGAGATCAACGAGCTCGACTACCCAGGTGGAATGCCACCTGAGGTAGACAACTACAACGAAGCCCTAGAGATCCCTGACAACAAAGAAACCCCCCAGGAGGGATACACTACAAGCAAAGAAGATGGCTTCACCACTAGTAATGAAGACAACATGGATAGTGAAAGTTCCATCATTGGATCGACGATACCGGAAACAGTGCCGAACACGGGGCCTAACTCTCCCCAGCAAGGGACTTCCCGCAAAGGAAAGCAGCCTATGGAGTTACCCTGGAAAAGCCCCCACAAGAACCGACTTCTAAGTCGGGATCAAATCCCAGCGAAAAAGAAAGATGAAGCCAAGAGAAGAAAGGACAAGGCTCCCTCCCGCAAAGAGGGATCAATACAAAAATGATTGTCATCTCGCTAAATGCCAGAGGGCTAACCGACCCCGCAAGAGCGGCCATCATTGGTCAATGGCTCCGCGACATCAGCTTAAACCCAGACATTATATGTATTCAAGAGATTAAAATTGACGGAGAAGACCTCCAGAAACGACTCAGACAGGTTTCCTCGGCCCATGTGTGGATCCCAACGAAGCACCAGCGGGGGTCCGGAGGAACGGCTATCGGTGTAAAACAACTCTGGCTTGAAAAGCTGGAGAACTACATTGAAGATGTAAATCACCGCTGGATTGCGGTTTCTTTTGGTGCCCCCCTCTGTGTTACTATGGTTTCTTTGTACGCCCCTAACGGGGACTTGGAGAGGCTGAACACTTGGGCTTCATTAGACTCGCTTCCCCACAATGTGCTTATTTGTGGAGACTTCAACATGGTGGAGGACCCTATGGACAGATGGATGGGCAAGGGCAGGGTCATCGACAATCGGGAGAAAGAAACGTGGGACATGACCAAACTCCATTTGGACCTGGTCGAATTCAAAGACTCGAATGGCTTTTCCTGGTCGAATCTCCAAGCGGGCGAGGATCTGAGGAAAGCTAGACTTGATAGATGCTACATTTCTCAAAGCTTTACTCGTCAGTGGGGCCACCCTACCATCACGCAACGCACTGACCTCACCATCTCTGATCACTATCCGATCGTTATCACTTTTCAACCTTCCAACAGGACTCACAAGGCTCCGTGGTTCCATGCCAGCGCTTCCTCCTTCTCTCTCCCCTCCGTCCATCAAGCGATTGCCGAGGTGTGGAAGGTGGAGTTCGCCTCTGGCCTGGCCCCAGCCAAGTGCTCGAGAAGTGCGGTCGATAAGTCTCGCAAGATCATGATCAGAACTAAGAAGATGCTCGAGACTGTACGGTGGACTCGTAGGGAAGCTCTTTACCGCAGACTCTGGCGGCTCGAGGAGGAAGTGAACAAAGGAAAACTCCAAGCCCAGAAAGGTCTCCGAAAAATCAGAGCAATGTTGAGATACGAGGAAGAAATACAAAGGAAGAACTTGCAAATCTTCTTCAAGGAGTGGTGGGCTGGCAAAGCTGACAAACCCACCAAAGAGATGTGCAGTATCCTTAAAAGGAAACACAACAGAGAGGTAATTCCTCTACTGCTAGACCCACATGGAAATGTATGCAACTCGGAAGAAGATAATTTTGGCATCATCGAAGGGCACTTCACGGGACTCCTGGGAACCTCGAACCCCCTCTCCCACCATAGAAGGGACTGCATGGCTGCCATTTCTAGGGTTTCCCCCCGAAGAATACCACCCAACCTCCTCTCCCTACTTCATGCCCCTATCTCTGAATCAGAAATCATTGAAGTCATTGATGCCCTCCCCCTCGGTAAAAGCCCGGGACCCGACGGACTCACTAACGAGTTCTTTAAATCCTTCAAGCTGGTGGTTGCCACCCCTCTCCGGCTGGTTTGGCAAGAAGCGCTAAAGTTTGGTGCTCTTCCCTCTTGTCTAAATAATGGAATTATCAAGTTGATTCACAAGAAGGGGAAAAAAAAACAGAATCGAGAACTGGCGGCCTATTACGATGCTCCAAACAGGATACAAGATCGTCGCCAAAGTCATTGCGAACAGACTCTCGTGCCACCTGAGAGCTTGGCTTAGTGAGGACCAAAAAGGTTTCATCAAAGGCAGGTCCATACTGGAAACCATTATGGATATTTGGGAAGGTATTCATTTTACAAATGAGTCTAATCAAGATGTGGTTTTCCTCAAGATCGACTTTGACAAAGCCTACGATAGGCTAGAATGGGACTATATTCTACAGTCGCTCCAAGATCTCGGATGTAGTCAGAAATTCACCAAGATGATCGCGACACTTCTCGGCAACGCAACGACCCAAATTAACGTTAACGGCAAACTTTCGAAGCCGATCCATCTTAAAAGATCTATTAGACAAGGGTGCCCGCTTGCCCCCCTTCTTTTCGCCATCGCCACTGAGGGGCTGAGCAGACTTGTGGCTCACCAGGTGGAGGCTGGCAATATCAAAGGCCTCCGGCTGCCCCACGACCACACTCAAATCATCATGAGACTTTTTGCCGACGATATGAACGCGTTCGTTCACAATGATAATACCAGCCTGGAGACTTTCTGGAGGTGTCTTGATACCTTTTGTGAGGCCTCTGGATCCAAAATCAACCACAGTAAGACCGCTTTTAGGGCTATTGTCGGACATCAACCTGGCCTCCTCATTGATCATGGCTGTCAACTCATCCCGCAGGGCCAAATCTTTCGGCTGCTGGGTATCCCCTTGGGGTTTGGCGTCTCGATGGAGCAGAGATGGAACTGGGTGCTGGCCAAACTTGAAAACAAGCTTAATTACTGGAGAGGCATGCAAATCAATCTCGCTGGACGCGCGATGGTTATCAACACGTTCCTCCTCTCGTCTACCATCTATTTCCTTTCTTGTTGGAGACCGAATGAGCATGCCCTGTCCAAGCTGAATAGCATCTGCAGAAACTTTCTTTGGACGGGTGACCATAACAGAAGGGGGGTGCCTAAAATTAAATGGGCCATCTGCACCAGCCCTAGAGATTGCGGGGGGCTTGGTATCCTGGACATTGGGTGTATGGCCAACAAACTAGCTGCCAAATGGATGATTAAGGCTTGGTGCAATGGGGAGGCTTCGTGGGCCAAGCTGATCTTCAGGAACAAGAATGAGTTGGCCCTCTCGGGGTCCCCGAACTGGAAGAATCTTGACATCATGACCCTGCTATTCTCCCCGATACCTGTCTTCCCGAAAGGCTCCAATCTCGTGCGCTCTCTTTGGAACGGCTGGAATATAGTCAAAAGCTTCATAAGAGTCAGCGAGGACTGGAAGTGGGCGGCCGGAATCAGACAAAACGACTCTATCTGGTTCCCGATACATGGCATCCGGAGCGTGGAGTCGTGGAACATTCAAAATGCCAAGAAGTTATGGAACAAAGGATTCAAAAAATGGAAACACCTCTGGAAACAGGACACCAACAACTGGATCAACTTCGAGGATATCGACCCTCGCATAAACATCTCCTACGAAGAATGGAACACTTTGCAAAGCAGATGCCTCGCTTGGGATCGTCACAAGACTCGCGTCCTCATGGGACACGACACACCGAACCCGCTTGGCCTAAAATGGCACAATGGAAATAGCTTACTCAAAATCCCGAACATCAAAGAAACGGCTGACCTCCAGTTCAGTCTCAACAAGAAGTGGTGCCTGTCCTGGACGCGGCTCCGATGGGACATGAAATTCATGGGTATCTGGCACCCCCTAATAGAGATTAAGAAATCGGTCCTCTTATGGCAAATCCTTCATCGAGGAATCTGGACCAACCATAAGGCTAGCAAGATCTGTGGAATCCCTCCTTGGTGCAAACGATGCCACCGTGCTATCGAAGATGTCCCACACATCTTCCTTACTTGCCCCAACTCCTACAAAATCTGGCAGACGGTTGGAATGAAAATCAGACTTCAAAAACAACCTAGCTGGAAACAAGTCCTTTTGGGAGAAGCGATCGGCTGCTCCGCATCTCTCTGGAACGCCATCAGAGGGGAAGTCCTGTGGAAAATCTGGCGGGAGAGGTGTGCTCTCAACTTCGGAGATACCCCCAGGGAGTGGTCGATTGAGAAAACACTATTCCTCCTTGGCAAAAGGATTGTTAACAGTAAGAAATCCCCCCCCCTTCAGACACCATCAAGTCCTCACTTTGATCAACAACAAGCTCAAACCCAAGTGGGCCCCCCACGAGGGCGATGAGAGGGTGATTAACCTTCTATGTAATGCAACCTAGAACTCTTTCAAGCTTCCCCTGCTTTGTGGGATATGGGGGGTCCCGAGGGCACTAGTCCCCTTCTATTGTAACTTTGTTTCTTTATTTAATTCAAGTCCGGGAGAGTAGGCTATTGCCGAACTTCCTTTATTAAAAAAAAAAAAAATTAATAACGATTGATACACCTTACTTCTATACGTCTTGCTCATGTGTTGAATGAGCATGCACTTAAATTTATTATTTTGAAAGTTTCAGCAGATCTTTTGTATTATTTAATCCTATCCAGAAGGAATGTTTAAAATAAGAGACCATAAAGCTATCAAAGCACACATATATTACTGCAACTCTCAATGATGTGATTATGATTTTTTTTTGAATTCTTAAATGCAAGAAAGTCTTGAAAACATATGATAGCGCATTCAATTGATTATGGGAGTATGGAAAGATTTAAATTCATGTGCTTATCCATAGGAAGCCAAAGTTTTGATTGATGTAATGTAAAATACATCTGTTCTTGCCCAAAGGACTCCGCATGAATCATATGTTCGAACATTTTGGGGTTGGTATTGGTCACCCAAAGTTCTCATCTTTCGGATATTTGAACCCAATGTGAAGCATTCTATGGCATTGTTGATATATTTCAGTAGTGATATATGTGAACACACTTAGGACCTCTGGGGCTCTTTTTCCCCTCTTTAGGAGGTTTCTTCCACCAACTTGTATATAATCCTATAACCCTAAGAGGTCACTTATCCTTGTACATTCACTAATTAATACATTCAATATTGTGTTTCTAAGAATCTTCTTCTTGCTTGTTATGTTCATGTGCTTCTATAGACCTCCAACTCTAACAATTGGTATCAGAGCACATCTCCTCTTCGTTTAGGGCATCTTCAAGACCCCTCTAGTCATAGTCTTATAACCGTACAAAAATTTGTGAGCATACTCAAGTCGACTAGGAGTTCAAACCTGTATTGGCACGTGGCATCAAAATTTTGATTTTGAGCTCATTTCGGCCTTGAAATGCACTATTGCAGTGATTGTGCATGAAATTCCGCCCTTTTGTGCCATTGATATATACAATTTTTGGCTAGTAAAAGCTCCTCAAACTCTATTATAGTTTTAACGAAGCTCAACATGCTATTTCTATTGAAATTTGTGAAATACAGTCATTTTTCTGTATCAGGGTGTTTAGTTATTGGACATGGCTAAAAGCAATGATGTTTTTGTATGTTGGTTTTTGAGGATACATTGGATGGTAAAAACTATTCATTGTGAGCATATATGATGCATCATATATTGATAGAAAAAATGCTACACCCCCAGAAATTTGAAATGTTATGCTTTCTATCCAAACATGAAACACCTTGTAAACATGTATGTGAAGGTTTCCTCCTTCCCAAAATATGCTTCAATTCGAGCTCATGCAGCTTGTTCATAGTGATGTTTGTGGTCCTATGCAAAGGCCTTCTTTTGGGAGCTTCCTTTCCTTCTTGACTTTTATTGATGATTTCTCTAGGTGTGCGTCGCAACCATTGAAAGTAAGGTCAAAAGTGTTTCTATGCTTCAAAAGGTTTTTGCTTTTGGTTCAAAATATGTCCCCATGTAAATTGGGCATTCTTCATTCTAATCCAGTGGGGAGGAGGAGGAGGGGGGATATACATGTCTTCAGATTTTCATGCATTTCTAGTTGAGCATGGAACAAAATATAAGTATATACTACCATATACACCTCAAAAAATGGAGTTGCTGAAGAAAAAAGAATAGTTCTCTCATGGAGACAACAAGGTTTATGCTCTAAAGCTAGGATCTAACACATAGCTTCTAGCTTGAGGCTGCTATGTGTGCAATATATGTACCTAAGAGGTGTCCCACCAAAGCACTATGTTCTATCGCTCCATATGAGGCTTTCCATGATCACAAACCATCTCTTACTCGTGTGTGTGTGTCTTTGACTCTCTAACATATTCTTTAGTTCCTAAAAAACAATTTAAGAAACTAGATAAGAAAGCATTGAAATGCATTTTGTTGGATACAACTCAAAAGAAAAGGCTATTGATTGCATCATCCACTCATTAAATGAATTTTGGTTATCTGTGATATTTTTTAGTGGAAGATGCAGTTGAGCCATTACTTTCATGTAGCAAGGAGAGATCAAATACCTCTAAAGATGTCTATGATACTTTTTTTCCTCTTTTTGTAAGTGTATTGTCAAGTGCTTTTCCAAATAAGGTAATTTATTAACCTTTACAAGTTCCACATGGCGATGCTAGTAATTCCATTTTTGATACACGTGTTGATGAGAAGGCTAACATCAAAGAGGCTAGAACAATGCCTAAATGGTTGGTGTAGACTTTGCAAGATAATAGAATAAATGAAATTCTATCATATCATACCCATTTGGGCTCTCATAGTACTTCTTTTGCATCACATGTCTATGCAATGGGTAGCTCTAGTCTTTCTAATGAGACATTAGGGTGAAAAATGCCCAAAAAAAGGTCTTTTGCCAATGAGCGACTAAGAAAATTGAAAATAGGGTCTTTCCATGTGTAGAAGAATATAACATTCCTGTCCCTTTTAATCGTATGAAAAAAATTCTTTTCTTAAGAAAATATGCTGAAAAGCATCACTTACGTGATAGACTTTCTTGCATTCCATGTACACTTTCTTGATTGCATACAAAAAAAGATATTTTTTGCACACCACACAATGCAAATCCTTAAATTTCCAATAGAGAACTGATTTTTAAAGATACATATTTTTGGGTTCACAAAATTCAATGATGTTTCAATCACAGTTGATACATCAAATCAAAAGATTGCATTTTGCTTCCACATATACAAAGTTTTTTTTCTATAAATACTCATAAAGTTTGTGAATCTCAGTTTTCCACTTTGAGCATTCTCTATTCTTTCTCTGAGTGTTCAAATGGCTTCTACTTCTCGTCGTCCTTCCAATCGTGTAACCTCATGTGAGGTTTACAATAGAAGAGAGTATTCTTTATGGAAACATCTTTTTGTGAAGCTTAATGATTGGGTGATTATGCTTCCTAGTTGTAGAGGTGGCCATAAAGTCAAGGGCACTAAAAGAGACAACACAAAAAACCATTGGAAAGGTCATATTCTTAGTTTCAAATTGAATAGAGACAGTTGGTTTGCAAAAGTTCAACATGTGTACAAGGCTCAGGATCTCATGCTAGAAAATCATCTGCAATTAAACTGTATTTAAAACAAATATCATATAAATATATTTGGACATATGTTGGAAGTAATGGGATAAGTATCAAGATAGATAGAAAACTCTATAAATTTCTGGAGCCTTGACCTTTGTGCTTATTTTTCTTCTTTTTGGAGCCTTCACTTCTTTACTTATTTGTCGGGACATGCTTCAATGGAGATTGAATATGAGGTCCTTTCTTCTTATCTTCAGTATTCTTATGTCCTGATGGTGAAGGTGGTGGAGGAGAGTTTGGATCATAAGGACAGATACCATCTTTTAAGATGGCATCCATTACTTTTTCTTTCACCAAAAGGATAAGTATCAAGATAGATAGAAAACTCTATAAATTTCTGGAGCCTTGACCTTTCTGCTTATTTTCTTCTTTTTGGAGCCTTCACTTCTTTACTTATTTGTTGGGACATGCTTCAATGGAGAGTGAATAGGAGGTCCTTTCTTCTTATCTTCAGTATTCTTATGTCCTGATGGTGGAGGTGGTGGAGGAGAGTTTGGATCATAAGGACAGATACCATCTTTTAAGATGGCATCCATTACTTTTTCTTTCACCAAAAGGATCCATGCATCTTGATAGTCAAATAGATTTAGACTAGGACTATAAAATCTATGCTCTAAGAACCTTACTACATTGGCAATTAATCTCCATCCACATGATGTACTGTCTTTCTATAGTGGCACATGAATTTGTGTATAACCAAAATTTTTTTCTTCATTCATTTGGATATTTCTGATCAATGTGCATTTTCAAAAGTTTTGGAGCACTACAAGGCTAAACAAATATCAAAATGCATGGCAATAGAAATGTAAAAGAGCAACATAAGTGTGAACTTATAGTTTGGAGTTACCATGTTGTGATTGGATAGAGTTCATGAATAAGGCTTGGTATTCAACAAAATCAATAATTAAAAGACTCAAGTGACCCCTAAAAATGTGACATATACTCATTAATAAAACCACAAAGAAAGTAATGACTATAAAAAAATAGAAATTAAAACGTACTTATCAATATATGGATAACCTATATATTCTATCTCCTCAGTAAAACTCTTGAGAAAATGACCAATTTCTCCATGCTTGTATATTATATATTGATCTAGAAGGGGATCCAAAATAAAGATCTTCCTTGAGACTGACTCTTCACATTGCTAGAGTAGGACCCTACAATAAAAAACCAGTAGAAGATGCATCAAGGAGATCAAGTACTGATAAAATGGAGCATATTATGGCGTGAAAAATACCTAATAGCCATATTGACAATGTTGTCAGGGATCTCAACATTGAAGTCTCGCAACATTTTATTTATTTTAGGCCTAATTTCAAGCAAGAAGTCTTCCTCCCAAAGCATTGAAGCATTGACAATTACCTGGCCATCTCCTTTCTTTGAAAGCTCTGAATTAGCCTTCTTCAACCTCTGAATGTCCTCAAGGATAATAGATTCTTCTCACATAAGATTCATCCTTCTCTTCGCCTCCTTACTCTCTACTGCATTTCTTATTGAATGGTCATGAGAATGGACCTCTTGAATTTTGATTGTAGATGGCTTAGGCTTTCTTGCTAGAGATATATTAACAATATCAAAAGATTTTTTATCATGCTTATCAAGAGGGACTATGGCTTTATCAAGCTTGTATCTTAGCTTGGACACAACAACATAGTGCTTGGCCATAGGTGTCACCCTATGACAATGTGCTTCACAAAGTTAAGCATCATTCATAAAATCAAATGCAAAATATTTTGTTGCTTCTTGCAAGCATAGAAGAGCCTAGGTCTGCCATTTGATATTCACAAATGAATTCATCTTCATTATAGAGCAAAGATTGGCAAAGATCTCCTTAACCACTCTCATGAAAGGAAGCCTTGGGATGAGAACTCCCACATTTTTCTGAGCTCTTCTTATTTCCCTTATTGAATTGACATGATAGTTAACTTTCTTTTAAGCAATGCATTCTATGGATCAACCTTATCCTCACTTTAGCCATGATCTATAAAAAAGAAGAATTGAAGGGGATTAAACATAGGGAAATGAGAACACAACAAGAAAATCAAGAATTCATTGGAGAACCAATTCAAGCAATTAGGGCCCTCCAAAAATCTCTGATTCCACTAATCGCTTGAATCAGTCGTATCAAACAAATCAAGGTCTTTACTTTCTTTTCATGTATTCCATGAAGTCTTTATAGATGTTCCTACCTTAAAAACAAAAATAGATCATAAACATGTATTTTGACTAGAGACAACTGATTCAACTGAAGTGGTCAATCCGAAAGTCTCTTATTCCTCTAACCGCTTGAATCAATAATCCGAATAGCATGTGAAAAAAATAGAATTCTCTTATCTTTTGCCATGATCCTAAAAGAATAAACATTCTAAAAAATCCTTTTCACTAGGCACAACAAATTCAAGCAATTGGGCAAATCCAAAAATCTTTGATTCCACTAATCGCTTGAATCGATCATGTAGAAGATAAGCTCATGGATATTACCTTGCACACCAAGAGAGCTAAAGGAGAAGAGGAATAAGAGAAATTTGCAAAAGAGGGTTGGATCATGAAAATTGTTGGAAGTCTGGAGAGCATGTATGTCACAAAAAAATGGCACAAATGAAGGTAGGAGCTTAAATAGGTCTCAAGGTCAAGTTGACCATTAGTGCCATGTGGCAAAGTCTAATTGGTCCATGTAATCTAGCCATTGTGAATCCCAATGTACATTTCCACGTGCCAACCTTTTAGGGGTCCCATCATTTGACTGTTGAAATTTCAATTTTAGTTTTGCCACATGGCACACATTCATTGGTCCACATCATGTTACGATTTCTTTCTCTCTTCACCGATAAATACCACTTTCCCCACTCTTTTCTGATTTTCAAACTTCATCAAATTTCTACCTTCATAGCCAAGCACTCTGAACCCTAGTCCTATACACGACCAATTCAAGCAATCATGGCTCTTTGACTCTCTTTGACTGTGCCTATTCACTTGTATCGGTCGCCTTTTGGCATGGAAGACAAGAATGTAATTCTAAGTGTTCCTCCATATGAAAAACTTCTAGATTTTATGGTTCAAGAGGGATTGAGGGTGAATTGTTTTCGAGATGCGATGAAAAGCTTCAATCCCACCTTTGATTTTGAAGCACTTGTGAAGAAAAGTAAGGAATTTCTTATGGATGAATGGGAGACTTCATTAGGATAGTAGATGGTCAGGAAGTTATCATATCTAGCAAAACGTATATCCACGCAATGATTTTTTGGAAGGATCCTTTGGATAGGGCCAGAATCACTAGAAAATTTAGGAAGATTTCCCCCTTGCCAGAGAGGATAGAAAGTTTCCTAGAGCACCAAAACAATTATTGTTTATTGCCCTTGATCATAGGGTTTCTAATCTGGCTTGATCACATCTGAATTACGAAGATTGAAGAAAAGGAACATGATGAAGAAAAAAGGGTATGCCTAGATGTTTCTCTTGAGAAATATTCAAAAAGTCAAGTCAAAGAGATTGTTGAAGAGATTAAACTCCAAGCAGAAGAAGAAGAGGTTAGGAACTTTGATGTCGCTTCTTTCAAAGCAAAGATTACCATAAGAGAGACAGAAGAAAATGTGAAAATCTTAGAGAAATCACTCCTTCTACCAAATCTCCCATATTACTTTATCTCTAGGAAGGATTTTGTTCCTCTGTATTGCATTAAAGAGCTCTTAAACATTAGCTAAGACTACTGCCTTGCTGCTATAGCTAAATCAGAAGAAGTTGCAAGGAGGTTTATAAATGAGAAAGATGAAATTAAAGTGGAATTTTTGAACGTGGACTTATCCTTGTCTAAGAAAGAATTCAAAGACTCTTCCAAAGCTCTCTCAAGGTGCTATGAAAGAGTGCTCTCACAAAAGCCAACCCTTCCAGATGAAGAATTTGACCAACGATAAAAAGATTTGGGGATTTGCTCATTTCGACAAGGATGTTCGTTTGTGGAGGGAGCTGAAGACAAAGGAACAATAAGGATTGACAAGAAAGAACTAATCCAAGAGGAAGATGAGGTCAAGGTACATGTAGACAAGCAAATTCTGAGATACACCAATTCAAATGAGTAGGCCCATCGAACACTTTCTGATGAGCCTATTCGCTTGAATTGGTTGTGTCTACATTTGTTCCTTTTTATGGCTGTTTTAGCTTGTCCCTTATGTAAAAAAACCAAATAACATCTATTTTTGATAATTTAGAAGACATGAACAATTCAAGAGATTAGGTGCATCCGAGGCTTTTTGATGTGCCTATTCACTTGAATCGGGCATCTTGTTGATTCCTCTATTTCATGAATTTTTTTCCTGATCTAGTAACTATTCCTCTTATTCTTAGCATGCACATCACAAAAGGGATACCTTCTCTATTGAAAATGATAATCTTTTAGGCTCCATTGAATAAAGAAATTAGGCTTATCTGGAACCTTTCAAATGAGTGTGTTCACATGAATTGGTCATGTCTGTGAAGATCTTCATTTGCTATTTATCAAAGGCCTTTATCTCTCAAAAGTTATAAATGATGGTTGGCAATGGTAGATTTGTAATTATTCTGATTAATGACCGATTCAAGTGATTAGGCTCATCCAAGATTTCTTGATGATCCTAGTCACTTGAATCGGTCATCTTCTTTATTCGTTTTGTATAGGTTCATTTTTTTCCCTGAGTCATTCAAAGTTGTTTTTCTTTTTCTGATCTTGCTTTTTCATTGTTTCCATAGTTTTCTATATTGGATGAGGACAATTATCTTGGGAGGGGCAAGGGCACAAGAAGAGCTATAAAGAGTAAAGGACAAGCAAAACTGGATGTACATTCACTCATTCACAATCTTCCAAAGTTGAATCCAGATTTATTATGTGTTGTACATAAGCTGTATAGTGAGGACCTTGATTTTGCATTATTCTCTCTGAAGAATCTTTCAAAGTACATGGTCTTTTCCTCACTACCCTTTAATGCATATAGGATTTTTCTTCTTGAGAGTACTATAGCGTTTAGGATTTTGGGCCATGCCCTAGGGCTCAATGCTTCTAGAGCTAGATATTTCCTTTGTTGTTCAAGCTATGCAATGGGTGTAGAGTAGATGTACAAAGTATTGCTCGCTAAATGAGAAAGGATTTCCTTAGGTTTAGATAAATATTTCATTTCAAAAATTCATGAGTTCATAAATTGTATATACATCCATATGTATTTTTGGCCAAAAGAATTGTAAAAGATATTCTAAATATTATAGCTTCAAGTTGGAATGAAATCTCATTCTTTTTTGTAAATGCATATGTCCTAAAAGAAATGACATCTGGTGATAGTCCTTATTGACATGATCTGTATGGATTATCTGGTGATGATATCTAGCATGTGCTCATTTGTAATTTTTGTGCCAATGAAAAACCTCTTTGAAAGCATTAATTTTTGTGACTCATCCTCCTTTTCTTCTGCATGTGAAGAAGGTTTTTCTTGCCTTCTAATGATATTTTTCCATGCTTGGGTGTTCCATCTTGTACGTGTTTCCTTTTTTGCAAAGAATGGACCATGTAGAAGAGGAATATGTTGTAAAAACATAAAGCTAAATATCATGAGATCTTTAGTTCAAAAAACACCAAGTATATTGGTGGAGTAAACTTCTTTGAAACTCATCAACTAGTAAGTTATGTCTTTTACATTCCATGCCTCTATGATGGTTTCTATAAGCTCAAAGCTTTGGATTTACTTCCTTTGGTGGATTGATCAATTTCCACATATTTTGACACTTCCTTATACATGTGTGCTAACTCCTTGTTCATTGTATCAGTCCTAGGTGAGATCTGTTGATATATTTCATTAGTGATGTGTGTGAACACAATTAGGATCGCCAAGGCATATTTTCCTTATCTAGGAGGTTCTTTTAACCTAGCTTGAATGTACGCCTATTACCCTAACAATTCATTTATCTTTCTACATTAACTTGGTAATAAGATCATTATTATGTTGAGCTCAAAGATTCTTCTTCTTTCCTTTGTTATTTATGTGCTTCATAAACCTTGAACTCCAATAGGCATCAACACAAGTTCACATGATATTATGTCACTTCTTTTGAATTTGTATCTATTTCTTTTATCAAATTTTGTTCAAATTTGTAGAAATTGCATCTTTTTTCCAATGATTCTCTTGGTTATTCTAGACTTTGTTAATTTTAAGAAAAAAATACATTATAGTATTTTCTTAGGAAACTTTAGTGAATATAGTACAAAATAGGTGATGAGGAGACACCACACATGACATAGAATCTAGTGTAATTTCTTTAACAAGAATAAGTTCACCGAGATGAAGTTAGAATACAATCAACGATTCCAATATATAGACACTATATTAATTGCATCTATTGAAACAATTTTTGAAGCAATCTCCTCATTTATATCAAATTTAATGCAAACAATGGGTTCATTTTCTAAAAGTATAGAAACAATGGCTAAAAGTTTTGTGCTAAAACTTGGAATTTTAAAAGAGGTGATGTAGTATGAGGCATCAAATATCAAAAATAGCTTTCACACCTTTCCATAAATTCTTAATGATGAGCATCAAGATCAAGTGTTAGAAGTTGCATTCACTTGAGCATCAAAGACGCACCCCTAAAGTTGCATATACAAGAGAAAATGTGTTGCAATAATAACCTATACAATGTTTTTGGTTTGATCAATTCAGCCATATTTGTTTTGGAATTTCGATGCATATAGAGATAAATTGATTGAAATTTTAAGGAACATTTGTAATTATCAAGCTTTGTGCCTATAGAAGAGGATGATCTAAACAATATTTTGAAAAAATAAGATTTAATCAAGGACCATATAATAGGTTTAGGAAATATTGTAGGCCAAAGGGATCTAAGGATAAAAAAAGTGACTTTCAAATAAGTGGAATATCAATTAAAAATCAAGAAATAAGTATTCAAGAGAATATGAAATTGAAAACACAAAAGGCTAAACAAATTTTGAAACAAAGGTGAGAAGAGGATAAGAAAGAACATGAAAAGGTAGTTATAATAAAATTTAAGAAGGATACAACATTGTATGTGAAAATTGATCTGAATATCTTAGATAATGATCAATTATTTAATCAAGAAAAGATAAAAATTTTGAGATCCCAATTAAATTATTAAGATATTAAGCAACACTCATGCTAGAGCCGTGGCTCCTTGGAGCTATGGTCATTGACTCGGCTAGGTTCCTCAAACAAATGCACGTAGAACAACAAAAAAACATGGAGGTTTAAGTAAATCTAAAAGTCTCTCCCCCTTCTAGAGATTAGTGCTCTCATCAAGATTTCGTGCCCAAGCTTGGAAGACCAACATAGACATCAACCAAAAGCTAAAGGATGTAAGTATTCTTCAAAAGAAAATATTAATATGTTTTGTTTATGCAACTCCACTGATCTAAACATGAAAATACCATTGGAAATTATTTTGTGTATGATTGCATAGGTGTATGACTTATTGGAACTGTTTTTCACATCAGCAAATTTGTTGTTACTTCCTTGGGGTAATGGATGAGCTATGGGTTTGATTTTCTTATCTATTGTTTTGTACTTTGTTTAACCTAAGGCATCATGTATTTGGTTCAATTTTGAGGACTCGAAAACATTGAGAGCATACTCTAGGATTAGAGTGTACTCATCGAGGGAAGAAAGAGAATAATGTGGGAATCATAATTTTTCTCAACACATAAGTCTAACTCCTTGAGAGTAGAGAAACCATGAGATGTCTTGATCACATGCTCAATGTTCTCATCTTGTTCCATGATATTGTTGGTTTTATATTTTTTTGGGTTTTTTTCATTAAAAAGACTTAGAAAATTGACTCTTATAAAGGAAATCTAATCTAGAATGTGGAAAAACAAGTGGAAACATATTGTAGATGTTGGTTGGTTATGAGATGTTGAACCAATGTCCACAATTGTCCCGCTCAACAACCAATTGTATCCAAAATTTCGATGGTATGTGCCTCTAAACATGAATCGAGGAGTAGAATCACTACAAACATGTGTGTGACTTGAGTAACAATAGGATTCTTTGTAATTGACAATAGATTCCTAGGATGTTTTACTCCTACATTCATGACTTGAAGTGATTGTATTCCATTCTTAAACTTAAATTCTAGCATAGATAGACCCAGCATCATGGCTTTAGTTTCCATACGACTCTCACAAGCAAAGCACTGACGTAAGAGAACTTCATAGGAGGAATTATCCTAGATCAAAAACTAAAATTTTTCCATCCTCCTATGGATATAAGGGAACAAGCACAAGCTCCATACAAGGTACCGACATCATTATCTACAATTCGCATATGCCATTAACAATCTTTATCTATGGGCCATCAAAACTTATCATATACTTCTTTTGAAATCACATTCATTTTAGAGTCGGAATCTACTAATGCATTTACAATGATAGTATTCTTATCATTGCCTATTTTGACATAGCTATCTGGTGTACCTCTAGAACAAAATTTGTTCTTAAGTGACTTTCAAGATTCTTTTCATGATTTTCATGGTCAAGTTCAATAATATCTAAGAAGTATTTATTAACATTTACTTTGGTCCTCTTTAGCATATTTATCAAGGTTTAAGTATTGAATCATAGCTTAATTGTGATCTAGATAATCTTGCATCTCAGTATCTAGATTAAGGGGAAACCTCTTCTTTTTAATTAGCCTGATAAAGATGTTTTCAGAAATAGGCTTTGCAATAGAAAAAAATGTTTTAAAAGACATGGTCATTTGACTCATAATTAAGTGTCATGTAAAAGCTCCATAGGATCTATTTTTCTCCCAATTTTTAGAGTCAATATGTTTTTAGGTTTTCTCTTTGGTTTTTTGCATTGATTTCTCAAGGTCTTGTTTGTTTTAGGTTCTTGAGCTTGTTTTGATTGTTCTTGTTTCCCTAAAATCTTTGGTTTAGTTTGTTTGGGCTTTTTCTTCTTACCTTTTTGTTTCTCCTCTTGATTTTGTTCATTGGGCTATGATTCTTGTGTTTTATCTTTGGGTTGTGATGTTTCCCCTTGCTCTATGATGGTTTATATTTGCTCTGAGGTCTATTTTTGAGTCAGTCTGCTTTAAATAGGCTCCATTTTATCTCTTTTTTGCTTGTCTTCAATATTTGTTATGTGAGAAATTAGATCTTGATCTTCTATTGGTGACTTCCAAGCTCTTATTTTCCTAATCTCATCTCATGCTCTTACTAAATCCTCTAGCAAAAGTTCAACTTCCTTCTTGGATTTATGTGGTTCTTCATCTTGTTCCTCAAGTAGTTGTACTTTCACTTCTCTAGTTCCTACATCTATCATGGTTATTTTTTCATGGTGCTTTTTCATTCCTTCCTTACTTAGATGTCCTTGCAAAGGTAGCCTTAATCGATAATCAGAAATTCTCTTATCTATTTCTATTACTATTCATTGCTCCTTAGCAGCTTTCAATAGCAAACAATCTCTCAAAAAGTTCTCTATAGAAACACAAGAAGGAAACCTATGAGGACAACACACAAACACATTTAGATTTTGAGGATTTTAATAAGCTTGTGGTGGAAAATTTTGAAATTTTGAAATTTTTTTGGTAAGGTATTTCTTGAATAGGATAATTAAAATTTTGATAAGGTGACAAATGCATTTGAGGAGCTTGGGGAGAAAAATGTGGCACTTGAGGTGCAAGAGAAGCTTCCATACCATATGGTTTATGATTTTGAAAATTTTGATCTTCAAGATCATGAGGATTTCGCATTTGTGAGATTTGATGATTTTGAGGATTTGAAACAGTTGTTGGAGAAGCTGGAGGTTACATATTTTGATACATTTGAGGTTTTGAACATGTGAATTTCACATATGAGGATAATAATTTTTCATTAAAGGATTATGCATTGGAAGACTTGATATAGTTGAGTGGGAGCAACTTATGGATTCTCATTGGGAGCTACCACATGTAGATTAAGCTCGTGAGAAGACATTACATTCATTTGAATTTGGAAACTTTTGATGTAATTAGATTGTAAGGCATCTACAATCTTCACGAAATTGGATTGTGTAGCAATAAGACTTTCCACTTTCTTAGTGAGAATTTCTATTTGTGATTGTTCAATTACAATTTTATTTGTCTCTACTTTAAAACCTTGAGAAGGGTCTCATTTGAGGAATACGAGTAGAGTGAAAAAGCATATCTTGCAATTGTTCTCTAAGTTGAAGCTTAAGCTTGTGGAAGAATAGCTTGAGGAACACTAGTTTGCTCATAAAGCATGGATTGGCTTTGATGTCTATAGGCTACAACCTCTACTACTCTACACACTTTTTGCCAATTGTGAGTAAGACCATAGCATTTACTAGATTCTATTCACTCTTCAACTTCCCTACAAGTTATAGGATAAAAACTATTAAGAAGATTGATCACAAGATCAATATCCAAAGCTATCTTATCCACATTAGGAATTTGATCATAGCATCTAATGCACTCATTTTTTAAGTGAGTGATAGAGATATTAGGCTTTGGGAAATTATCCCACCATAGGAATATTTATGGATTATGTTGGCTATAATCCTCAAGATAGAATTCTTCGAGCATCTCCTTTTGGAAATTACTCCAAGAAAGACTATCATATTAAGCGACATAGTTTATAATAGAGATATCAAAAATTCATTCAAAGCCTTAAAAGAAGGAATGGTCCAAAATGAGCTTCTTACAAACGTTAAAGATCAATACATGCACATGGATGATGATCAATCTTAAAAGGAAGAATGGTCAATAAGGAGCTTCTTATACACTTTCAAGATCAATATGTGCACATGGATGATGACAGCAATAAGAAATCATACACATGAATTAATCTTAAAATGAATAATGGTACAAAAGGAGTTTCTTAGACATCTTCAAGATCAATACATAGACATGGGTTTGTGTGGATGGTATGAATGCATGTGAGACATGAATTATGAATATAAAGAGAGTCTATTCACAACTCAATAAAACCTCCTGACTAGTTTGATGCAAAGTGGCATAGCTTGCTCACACATAAAAAGATTTGAGAGGAGACATGGAAAAAAAATAACTTAGGAGACAAGAGCGATGGACACAAGGTGACTTTAATTAAAAATATATTAAAATGCAATACATGCACATGGACATCATGATACTTCAAGCTAAGCAATATAATGGTCAAAGGCAATCGGCGTGACCCTCCACCATGATAGTTGAAATGAATGACATATGTGAGAGGATAGGAACCACTTTAGTGACCCTATATCTGAATAGAAACATAATGTCTATCTAAGAAGTCTAAGATAGATAAACCCAACTCTAGCTCACTCACATGCTCCGTTGAGGGTGATCAAAGAGAGATAAACCATTGAGTTTTAAGTCTCTCCTAGTTTGGAAGTCTAACCCAATTCGAATTAAGGATCTATGCTCTTACTAGCCTAGCTTGGATCCTCAAAAGCTCAAATGAGGGTGATTGTCACAAGGAAGTGATGCACTATCAAAGCCTCATGGATGCCTAATAATGAACTTCACAAGTTTGGGAGGGGGTATTTGTAGTTTTCTAAATGAATCTTGATCCTTAGATCATGGAGAGATCAACTCTCAACACTAGGATCAACTACTTTTGATTACAACCATTGGATTCATCAAATGGATGGATAAAATTCCTTCTTTATATCAAATCTATGGCAAAGGAAGAGAAAAAAGGTGCCTTCATTGTCCACCCTTGGATGTGGGAAGATCTGGACCCTCAGGTCAATCCTCACATGGATTTGGATACAATTATTCTACTATCTTTGAAGAACTTTGCACTATTGCTCTTTGCCACCAAATCGAGATTTACATAGTAGAAAATATCATGAATTCCTCCTAGCTTTAGCTCTTGGGCATCTCCATCCTTGAATGTGATCTCATCTTGACCATGCAACATGGGTCATCATCTTTTTCCATATGGTAGTCCTTCAACCCTCAAATTTTCATAATCTAGAAAATTTTGGTGATCCTAAAAACACGATTTTGTGTTGATTTTCCTCCAAATATGATTTTTTGAATAAGAAACTTTTTAGCGCTATTTTCTCAAACCTCCCCTTAAGGAGTATGTAGAAAAACTCCTATCTAAAGCTCCCTTCTACAAGTTTAACTACACTTGGAAGTTTGCAAGGTGACATTAAGGTGTGTACAAAGCTTTGATAGGCTTGAAACATTCTACAAATGTGTATCCTCATATGATCTTAATACATGCTAGACCATATGATGAACATAAAATTCTATATAAGATTTTGTAAGGTCTTAGCAAAAAAAAATACATTTTTACAAAATGCACATGGGCATATCAATGTGCTGGAAAATCCATTTACAAATGAATCAAGATGTAGACTTCCTTTGATATTCTTTACAAGTATATGAAATTTTATATGATTTGGTAAAAATGGAATTTTTGCCCTACTTTTCAAAATTCGACTAGCTTTGAAGGCTACCATGGATTTACTTTATTTCTTCCAATGTTTGCAAGTGAAATCCCTTTGACATCCTTCATGCAGCTTGAACTTCTCGAGGAATTTGGGCTACCTTTACCTAATGTGTCTCTTGTAGGCCTTCACAAGTGACAAAGAGGAGAGAAAATCTCAATGACAATTTGTTTCCATGAAGCATTGATCATCTCTAGAGATTTGGGGGTACTGATAAGTGAATGGAATCAGGTACATGGGGTTGAAGGCATATTAGAGGAGGATCATACATTATGGATTATCATTTTGAAATATAGTTCAATGCTTCAAAACAATGATAGCTTGTGTGAGTAGGTGGGTTGTTTCGATAAAGGGTGTGTCAAAGCTGCTCTTGTCAAGTTCGTGATGTAATATGACGTGGACTTGATCCTTGGTGAAGACAATTTTTAACTTCTTGCATGGTTGCATAAAGGTGTTGTAATGTGAAGGTGTAAGTAACTTTGTTGGGTACACTAACCTCTTTTATATATCTTCCTTCATCTTGTTCTGCTAATGTATCTTGATGATCTTGTTGGTATTTCTTGTATGTGTGGTCATCTTCCTCTTCATCTATTATGGGTCTATCCTCATCTTTTTGGTTGGTGCGATTTTTTCCTTCCTCTTGATCAGTCTTTGAACTTGGATAACTCGGTCATTCATACTCTTGTGAGATGTAATGGGTGTTTGAGAACAGAATTCTATATGCAATTCCTTTCCACTGTATTCGATTGTCTACTTGCATATGCTATGGGGAGTTCTATGTTTCTTTTTCCCTTGGGTTCTGCAAGCATGTATCCAATAGGAAAACTAGAGGCATCCACATCAACATGGAATGGCTTAGCATCTATCATGTGTAGGTACTCTTCTTTTGAGTCATAAAAGGGATCCATGTTGATGGATTATATGTCATCAATGTTCTCTTCTTCATTTGGGTTTATACTAGGCTACCAATCTTTAGTTATTCATTTGTACATGAACAATGAGATGTCATAGCCATCCTCAGCACAATGGGGAGACCATTGTTCTTCATTTACTATGATGTCCATAGTTGCTAAAATCTCTACCCAATCATGAGGTTCAAACTCTTCATGTCAAAAGATCACAGGAACGTAGGTTGGTTCTTGAAGTGATCTATGGTTTTGTGATGCTCCTATGTCTCTTAATTCTAATATTTTCTTTTCTTCCACTTCAAGCTTGCATATCCATGAGGGAGTATCCTTTCCATGGAGGGTCTCATCCTATGGATTGCACCGATTCAGTAACTTGTGGTGTCTTATGGACAGTGTTTCATTGTAGAAATGGCGCATATCTATGTGAATAGTCTTTGAAATTCACCTTGGTCATTACCCTTACATGTGGTAAGTATAAAGAATTGGTTCCCCAATCTTTCACTAGCTATAGTTGTCTTATGAAAGATCTAGCCAAGATTATTTATAGACATGATTCGCTTCGAACTCACATATGGAAAAAGTATGCTTCAAGTCTAAACCACAACTCGTGAGGTTGATTCCTTCTAGCAATCCTAATGGTTTCTCTATGTGTCCACCTATTATCTACAATTTCATTCGTGTGGGTTTCAAAGCTAGTTTTCCCCAAACTTTCCATAGGACATGGTAGCAATGAAAGCTCATGTTGTTGAATCTAGTATTGCTCTCAATGTGTATCCCTGATCGATCATAGGGAGATAAGTGTTTCCTTATTCTTCTTCATGCATATCTCACATCTTGTTTATGGGTATCCCTAGAACATTCCTTTGTGATCCTACGTGAGAGTGGGAACTTGCAATTTTAGACACTTGTTTTTCTATGTGTTTCCACACCTTTCGTTTGAACTTGAGTAGTTCTTCTACAATGAGATGAGACTGCGCTTTAGTGCTCTTGACTACCTCTATGTTCCTAGCTATAAATGGCCCTTCATTTCTATTCATCATCATGAGAGCTCTCATTTGAATAGACTTTCATTCCCAACGGCTTGTGAAATTAGGTAATCCCTATAAGGAATTAGATATGAAGTCTACAACTCTCGCTTGATTGTACATCATCATGCTCTCCATAAATAGAGGGGATATCTATTCTATCGAGTTAGGAATGTATGACTTTATTGCAAATAATTATCCTTTGTTGCTTTCAACGGATTGATCCTTTTGAGGTGCTAAGTGGTTAGGTTAAGATACCATTTTCTCTAATATTTGTAACAGTCCTTGGAAGTGCAACTCTAGTTTGTCTAGCTCAGTTTGATTAAAAAGTTGAATAGCCTCAAGGGTAGCTCTTATCTAACTTTGATTCATTTCGTCCTTCTCTCAGTCGTGCCTAATCAGCCTTGAACACCATGTCAAGTCTTGGAATGAGGTTTGCTAGCACTAATCCTAGCTTTGGCAAAGTTGGAGTCTCTAGTGGTGCCTACAATGTGAGTTATATAATCTCTACCTTGATCTCATTTAGTTTTTCTTCTAATTTGTGCTAGTTTCTTACACCATTTTTTCTTTATCCTTTCTCTAGAGTCTTAGCATAGCTTGGTTTTCTTTACTCTACACTCTCTTACCTCACTAGACTTCGAGGCTTTCTCTTGATTTCTTTCTTGAGCTTCTTGTAAGGCCTAAGCTCTAATAACTGCTTAGATGGGCGCTACAATGTGCGAGGATCCATTTGAACCTTGCACAATACATATCAAATTGAGTGGAGTTATTTTTGAGGCATTAGGTAGATCCTTGGGACACTTTCCTATAATGTTCTCTTTATCACACTCTAAATAATATCCCTAAATGGTAAGATAGTGTGGTTGACCTAGTGGTGGGGGATGTGGGCATTAACATATGAAGTGATCTCCCTTACATATATAACATGGTCCTATAGGGTCTTGTGGTGCATCATCTTGGGCCTAGGGTTTGGATTTGAGTACATCACATTTGAGTATTTGGTCTCCCAATTGTATTTTTGTGTTTGGCCCTCTATTTGAGTACCTCTATGTTCTTAGCTATAAATGGCCCTTCATTTCTATTCATCATCATGAGAGCTCTCATTTGAATAGACTTTCATTCCCAATGGCTTGTGAAATTAGGTAATTCCTATAAGGAATTAGATATTAATTCTACTCTCTCGCTTGATTGTACATCATCATGCTCTCCGTAAATAGAGGGGATATCTATTCTATCGAGTTAGGAATGTATGACTTTATTGCAAATAATTATCCTTTGTTGCTTTCAACGGATTGATCCTTTTGAGGTGCTAAGTGGTTAGGTTAAGATACCATTTTCTCTAATATTTGTAACAGTCCTTGGAAGTGCAACTCTAGTTTGTCTAGCTCAGTTTGATTAAAAAGTTGACTAGCCTCAAGGGTAGCTCTTATCTAACTTTGATTCATTTCGTCCTTCTCTCAGTCGTGCCTAATCAGCCTTGAACACCATGTCAAGTCTTGGGATGAGGTTTGCTAGCACTAATCTTAGCTTTGGCAAAGTTGGAGTCTCTAGTGGTGCCTACAATGTGAGTTATATAATCTCTACCTTGATCTCATTTAGTGTTTCTTCTAATTTGTGCTAGTTTCTTACACCATTTTTTCTTTATCCTTTCTCTAGAGTCTTAGCATAGCTTGGTTTTCTTTACTCTACACTCTCTTACCTCACTAGACTTTGAGGCTTTCTCTTGATTTCTTTCTTGAGCTTCTTGTAAGGCCTAAGCTCTGATAACTGCTTAGATGGGTGCTACAGTGTGCGAGGATCCATTTGAACCTTGCACAATACATATCACATTGAGTGGAGTTATTTTTGAGGCATTAGGTAGATCCTTGGGACACTTTCCTATAATGTTCTCTTTATCACACTCTAAATAATATCCCTAAATGGTAAGATAGTGTGGTTGACCTAGTGGTGGGGGATGTGGGCATTAACATATGAAGTGATCTCCCTTACATATATAACATGGTCCTATAGGGTCTTGTGGTGCATCATCTTGGGCCTAGGGTTTGGATTTGAGTACATCACATTCGAGTATTTGTTCTCCCAATTGTTTTTTTGTGCTTGGGTCTCATAGTGATAAGTCTTTGTATGTTTTGGTGACTCCGTACAATAGGTGGAAATGTTCTCTCCATGACATGAGCCAAAAGTATTAGCATTAGGACCATTCTTAGTTATTAGCATGGATACTAATACAAAATCCCTATTGGTATTCTCTTTTGATGCCACATATGTAATTGATACCACATTAGGAGAGAGTGTAACTCATTTTCCTAGCACTAACTGCTATCTTACTGTGCTTGATACTATGGTTGATATCTCTATTTTGCCCTATAGTGGGTTTGTTCTTTGTACTAATTTTGATATCTATACAGCTGCTGATATGGCCGCTAGTAGTTCTCTGTGGTTTCACACTTTTTGTATGGATAATCTTGTTCCATATGATTTGTGTATTTTATTTATATGGTGTACTACTATGAGCCTAGAGCTATGGCATTCTGGTTTTGTATCAAAAAGCATTAACCATGTGATCACACCATGTGTAGCAACATAGGAAAAGCATAAGACATACATTCATAGATGAGACAATCTGTTATACTTTATGGAATAATGAAAAGTTATACTGATGGGACAATGTGTTATACTTTATGGAAAAATGGATCACCACCATGTGTAGCAACATAGGAAAAGCATAAGAAATACATTCACAGATGACACAATCTATTATACAATCTCTTATACTTTATGTAATAATGAAATAATGTCTTGAGGTTTTTAATGTGATTGTGTTTTGATTTAGCAAGTGAAGAATCATGAGGGCATAGATGCATGTGGATTTACTCAGATATTTTTGAAGATGTTTAAAAGATAGTAATATATATATATATATATATATATATATATATATATATATATATATATATATATATATATATATATATATATATATATATATATATATATATATAATATTAGATCGCTTAGAAAGCAATGTGTTCTAAATAAAGTAGATTTGTCATAAACACATGCTTTTTGAAGTGCCCTCATGTATCTTCTATTCAAGATGTAATGAAAATACCTATAAATACATATACTTTGAGAGACTCATCCATTAGTGGAGGGAGATTGTAATCAATCTTGTGTTTAATCTTGTCTCTCTATATTCTGTATGTGCTCTTGTAAGATTTTTTTATTGTAATATCTCTATGTATGTGTGTTTACAAGATCCAGTTACAATGGTATCATAGCTTGCAGGTGTCTATAGAGGTGTACTTCTCGGTGTCAATTCGTGATTCGACACCTGTTTTGATTCGTTTATTCTCGTATAGTCCAAGTTTGCATTTTTCAATTCACATTTTTTTCATCACGTTTTCCGGTGTTTCTCAAGCTCGCTACTGTCTATTGTCTACTATTTACTATCACACCATTACACTGTGTCTTGTCCTTGTGACACTATGACACTGTGCAAAGTGCCTTCTCCAGTTCCACTTTGGTTTGTTTCTGAATTCGATTAATCAATTTGGTTAATCAATTTGTTTAATCCATGCAGATAATCTCTGCAATTAATCCAAGGTGTCGACCAAGGCATATAACTATTTCATAACTATGGCATCTTTAGCTTTTGTGGCACTCGTGGTTCTCTTGGTTCCCTTTGGTTCCATTGGTAGCCATTGACTACCTGTGAAGCCTCTCTAACTAATGAGTGGTAACAGGAGCTTACCTATTTCCCTATTGAGCATGTAAGGGATTTGAATCCACCACCTCTCACTTGCAAGAGATATGCTTTATCCCCTAGCCTATTCTCACTTATATTTAACATGATTTCTACCTCTCTCTTCCTTTTTACATTTCCAAGACAAAACCTTGGCTTTTCCATTGTGATTTTTCCAATATTACTAAAAGTATTTTCACATGTTTAGTAATGGATATTGGTTCTATATAAGGCCATGGACCCTACCCATACTATAAAGGATTTTGGTACATCACCCCTACTTGGGGCACTGCTTGAGAGCAACAGCTAGAGTTTTTGTGGCATGAACTCCAAGATGCTTACAATGAGATAAAAGAATGTGATGCTTTACTCCAATAAATGCAAAGTGAGGAAAGAAAACTAATTAGGGTGGTAAAGACCATTATCATCCCACAAGAAGAAGGATTCCAAGCTTGGTGCCAAAAGTTTCAAATTTTCTTGATTTGATGGGCCAAAGGATGTTTGGGTGCTCTCAATTTTGTAGACAAAGATAGATTTCGGGAATGGGGGTTGTCAGATATTTTCTAGTGCATTTCTATTCCCTAACACTATACAACTTTAACAAACAATATGACTCTATACAATAGAGGAATAAATTCAGACTTCAGAGTAATACACAGAATTTGGCATCAAAGTAAGCTTTTCATTACATTAAAGAATACAATTTCTCTGCATATGTAGTTTTCTATATCTTCTCTCTCAGTTTTGATTCTTCCTCACTCTCACCCGCTATGGGATTCCAATAGTCATATGAACATTACATTCCCATTACATAGTACTAGGTACATCTGTTGAATTCATCAAAAGCATAATCGATTTATTTACAAAATATAGAATATGGGAATTTACAATATATCCCCTCGAGTGGAAGCCTAACACTGGCATGCATGGTGGAATCAAAACCTAAAATTAAACATCATATGTATCAGAGGAAGGATTGTTTATACAACTTAAGTCATACAAAAATTCATCAAAAACTTCACGGAGGGTGGAGACTCCGAAATCAATAATCTCTTGAAAATTTCTATATCCAAACTTGAATGAAGTTCAACATTCCAAGAAATAGATTTTATTGTAGCTTCCATAAAATCATCTTTAAACATTTCTAAAAATTCGAGCATAGCTGCCTTTCTATTTTCATGACAGAACTGCAATTTCTATTACTCTCCATTTTGCTGCTGTAAATGTGCTTCCATATCAGCTAGCTTTTTGTACAAATCATCTTTATTCTATAACAAAGAGAAAATTTCAATTTCTTTATCTATAAGCATATGAACATGATCAACAATAGCTTGATTAGCCTCTTGCAACTAAATTTCTAAGTCTTTCATTCCATCCAGTTCTGCCATCACCACTCAAATACTTTCGATGAGAGAAACAATCAGATCATCGACGAAATTCCATTCTATCAGTAAAGTAGTAGCTTTATTATGAATATCATCTTTATCTTTAGGAATAAATTGAAGATCTTCTTTAATAGCTACTAATTGCTCAATGACTTCACCATGATCGTAACTAATTTCTTCTACCTATATTTCTATAGTATCTTTGAAAGATTGTAGTTCCTAATAGAATATTTTGTTGTTTTGGCTAACACATCGTCTAGTTCGATATTCTGTTGCTTTAATAGCAACACTTCATCCTATAACTGCTCTAAGTGACATTGAGCTGATATATGATTATGTTGCTATTTCTCCATTTGAAGTGAACACAAAGTTAATAATCTAGTAGCATTAGTCATTGTGCTAGTTTGGACTTGCTAATCCTTAAAGAACCAAGAATAGATAATAAGAGAACAATTTATAGCAGGTAATTGCTAATCATTTCTAGTGCGTTTCTATTCCCTAACACTATAAAACTTTAACAAACAGTATGAATCGGTACAATAGATGAGAGATTCAGACTTCATAACAATACATAGAATTTGGCATCAAAGAAAGCTTTTCATTATAGTACAAAATACAACCTCTTTGCATATGTATTTTGTTGTATCTTCTCTCTCAGCTTTGATTCTTGCTCACTCTCTCCAAAACTGGGAACATTACATTCCTGTCACATAGTACGTGGTATGTCCATTGAATTCACTAGAAGCCTAATTGATTTATTTACAAAATATAAAATATGGGAATTTACAATATATCCACACCGACAACAACCTAATAAGGATGGCCAAATTTTTTTGTCATGGTTATCCCAATTTCATGAATTTTATTCTAATGAATCATATGCTAAAATTTTAGTTCCATATAAAATACTTGACTATGATGTTACTACTACACACATGGGTAAGCAATATCATAGATATTTGGTTAAATATAAAAATCAATCACTTGCAAAATCTCAATGGATTCATAAGAAATCATTAAGTCCACATTATGACCACTTGATTTCTCCACATCACAATCATAGTCACAGTAACTTTTAGTTTTCCATTTCCATGCATGTGTTTTTACATGGAATATGCTTATGGTTGTTTAGCGATGGGACATGTGACTCGCCATCCATGTCTATTCTATTCTTCTTAATTGAGGGCAGTTGCTTGTCAATTGGGAGGCATGTTATACTTTATGGAATAATGGAATGTTAAATGGATTTTGTTGTCTTGAGGTTTTTTAATGTGATTGTGTTTTCATTTAGTAGGTGAAGAATCATGAGGACATGAATGCATATGGATTCAGTAAGATATTTTTGAGGATATTTAAAAGATAGTATTTTATATATTTTTGTAAAAATAGTAGATCACTTAGTAAGTGTTTTTTTTTTAAATAAAGTAGTTTTTTTTTTAAAGAAAGTAGATTTTTTATAAGTGCATGCTTTCTAAAGTGCTGGCCTCATGTATTTTCTATTCAGGATGTAATGAAAATAGCTATAAATGCACATACTCTGAGAGACTCGTCCATCAGAGTATGTAGGGGGAGATTGTACCCAATCTTGTGTTTAGTCTTGTCTCTCTCTATTTCGTGTGTGCTCTTGTGAGATTTTATTATTGTATTATCTCTTCATAGGTGTGTCTATAAAATCTGGTTACACAATCAAACATGTGAAAATTGGTAGAGAAGATGAAATACTTTTGCCAATCAAGAGAGATAAATTTGAGAGAGTCATATGTAGCCATGGAAAAGCCTTTACTATGTATCCGCATGAGATACGTTGTGCCAATCCTAAGCTAGTTGCACCAATGTTTATCTTTATTATCCCACATTTTCCATGGAATCTTCACCCCATATCACTTCCAAAACCAAACTTGCCTAAGCTAATGAAAGTGCTTAAGGAGAAGATAAATATGAGAATTTTAGAGCCATATGTTGCTCTGTACTCAAATAGATGGTTGACTATGCCTAAAAGAATGGGAAATTATGCTTTATTCAAGATCTTTAACCCATCAAAAAAGTCACCATAAGCAATATAGGAATCGGACCCATTGTAGATGGTTTTGTTGAATCATTTTGAAGACATTCTATCTAATCAATGGGTGATTTTTATTTTGGGTATGACCACTTCCAAGTAGTAAATGAGACTCATGCCATAACCACAATGAAAAATCCTTTAGGGCTTAGTTCAAATGTGTATTTTGCCTCAACGAGGGACTAATTTTGTGGCTCATATGATGAATGCTATGAATATGGTCTTATATGACTTTATCCCTCATATAACCATGCCATTCACTAATGATATTCCAATTAAAGGATGTGGGGAACATGTAAAGGACACTACTTTAGATTCATTTTGATGTCGTAAATTTTTTCTTGATCGTATCTCTGATTGTGAACGAGTATTTCAATGATTTGAAAAGGCAAGTCTCACATTTTCCATAGAAAAATATGCATTTGTTGTCAAGGAGGTTCTTATTGATGGACATTTATGTAGTTACTATGGTTGAAAGCCATACCCACAGAAAGTTCATTCCATTAGCAAGATTTCTAAATTTTGTAAAAATTTCACTAAAGTACATAGATTTCTTGGTGCTTGCATTTTCTATGTTATTTGGATCCCACACTTCCCTTATGTTCTCAATTGTCTCTATGACTTGCTGAGAAATAAACAAGAATTTATTTGGATTGAAAACCAACACAAGCTCTGTGTAAATTGAAGAAATTGTTGCTTGAAGCTCCCATCCTTAAGTGTGTAGGCTACTCTATTAACAAAACTATTATATTGACTATCAATACTAGTCCGATTAGTATATTTTGGGTCATAAGTCAAGATGATATGAAGGGAATAGATATGCAATTAGGTTTGGGGCTAAAGATTACATGACATAGAATGAAAGTATCCACAAATCAAATGTAAATTGTGTGACATGGTAGCAGTTTTGAAAACAGACAAAGAATATTTCATAAGTGCAAATGCCAAAGTTGAGCCTAATTGTTTTCCTCTCATTGGAATGATAGCCAATTTTTCGTCTTTTGACATAGCCATGCTTAGATGGATCTCATATATTGAGTTCATAAATCCTTAGTTAGTTCATATTTCAGTTAAGTCGAATTCAATTCATGATATGCTATCAAGAGCTAGATTTGAGGATGATCTTGAAAGTAATCTTATAAAGAATATGGCCTTAGTTCACTATGTTCCACATGTATGAGTATGAACAATTTTGTGATTCTGAGTACAAAGGTGAATGGAATGACGTAGGAAAGTATCTGAGCACATTGGAATGATTATCTTACTAGAATACGAGTAGATTTTATAACATTAGGAAACAAGATTACAACTTTTTCCTACATAAAGGTTTTCTTTGGAGACATTTTAAGGTTAAAAATTAACAATGACTACTAGGAAAATGAGGTCTTCAATTGTGAATAATGAAACACATGCATGAGAGATTGTGGGTGGTTGAGAATGAGTTTTATGGAAAATATGAAGATTTTAGAAGTACGTATTATTGGCCTAGGGTGTATGTTGACCTTAGTGACTATGTTTTTCAATGTTCAGCTTGTCAACTTAATTTTTCACTCAAACAAATAGATCCTACATATCCATCTTATATTCATTGCAAGTGGGTGCTAGATCTTATGACTATTCGTAAAGGTATTGACAAAATTCATTACTGATGGAGAGTGTTAATCTCCAAAAGACAAGCTCTCCTTGATTTTAGAATACCTCTATATCAAGACTAACTCAAAACTTCAACTAATTTTGGAAGACAAGTGCCAAACTATCAAGACTTTAGCTAACTATGAAGAATCTCACTACATAGAAAAGTTTGTTGCACATAACTCACTCAGTGACTAAACAAATGATTAAAATTTATGATGAAAGTCTGTACAAGGTGTCGTGTGAAGATTGCACACCTTCTCCAAGTTAAAGTATCTCCAAAGAATTAGTAGACTATGAGAAATGATCCAAACAATCTACCTATGCCTGAAATTGTCCTCTTGTAGAGTCCACTTTGACACCTGCAACTTCTAACACATCGTTCTCCCAAACTAGAACCCCTTTAATCAAATGCTTTTATCCATAGATGGCTTACTTTTCAACTTAGATTTTGACTACTCATTTGTGCAAAACTTTACACTGTGCACTGAGAAGTGATCAATTCGTTGACCATCGAGATTCCACCTGTTTCAAAAGACATTCATCACTTCATCAAATATAAATGTTCTTACACATAATTCTCTCAACCTATTTGTAATAAGGCTCAGAGATCTTAACCATAGATGTATTTACTATGGAATTAGATGTCTACAAAAGGATTTCTAATATAATCAAACACAGAAGGAGAAATGGAGAAAAGATCGGCACGCAATTTCCTGAGAATTCTTTCTATTCAACTCATCATACATCTGATGGATAATTTACACAATACTCATGATCTATTCCTTTGTATCTCATGTATAATTTTTCTCTCATCCTCATTAGGACCATATACATGTATATATATATATATATATATATATATATATATATATATATATATATATATATATATATATATATATATATATATATATATATATATATATATATATATATATATATATATATATATATATATATATATATATATATATATATATATATATGAGTATTGATTCGTCATTACTTCAAGTATTTTGAAGTATTTACAAAACTAATGTACATGTGTTTGTAGACCTTTTTCTTTCTGAATCTCTACTTTACTTCATTCTCTTAGGCTTCAATCTTTCCTTCATGTCTTCACTCCTAAGCTTCAAATAACCACCAATTGTTGATTGTCTTGCTCCAACAGCTCCCCCTCAATCATCAATTCTGATTACCTTCATCTTCTTTATTCCTATCATATCTTTAAACCTCTTCAATTTTGGTCCATCCAAACTCTTTGTCATCATATCTGCAAGTTGTCTTTTGTAGGAGTATGTATGACTTCTATTACTTCTCTCTTAAAAAATGATATTGAATCTCAATATGTTTAGTCCTAGCATGAAATGCAGGATTAGCTGCCAAATATAAAAAGCTTATATTAGCTCCACAAATGATAGGAGTACTCTAAATGATATCAAAACTCTTCAAAAGATTTTTTAGCCATATGACTTCCTTTGCAACTTCTACCATGCCTTTGTATTTTGCTTCTGTAGATGATAAAGCAACTGTATGTTTCTTCTTAGAGCACCATCAAATTAACTTATCTCCCACATAACACAAATATCCATGTGTTGGTCTTCTATCATTAGAGTTACCTGCCCAATCTGCATCACTATATATCTTGACTCTTGTATCTGAAGTAAACCCATAGTACAAACCTTCTTTAAGTGTGCCCTTGATATACCTAAGTACTCTTTGTCCTGCAATCCAATGTTCCTTTCTAGGACAATGCATGAATTGAGATAAAACTCCAACTGCATATGATAAGTCACGCCTTGTTAATGTAGCATAAATCAAGCTACCCACCAAACTCTGGTAAAGTTTTATGTCTTTGAATTCTCCTCCATATCTACTCAATCTATGATTCACCTCCATTGCAGTTGGTGCTATCGTGCAATCTTCCATTTTAAATTTGGTTAGCAAATTTTTCAAATACCTTTCTTGATTTACATATACTCCATGTTGAGTATATGAGATCTCAATTCCCAAGAAGAATGATAGATTTTCCAAGTCACTGATTTGAATTCTTTTTCCATCTACTTCTTAATCATGTGTATACCTTTGTAATCTATTCCTGTAAGTATTATGTCATCAACATAAATAAGAACCTAAATAAATCCATCCTCACTTGCTTTGACTGGCAAGCTACTATCTGCATTTGATGCTTGAAATCCAAGTTCCTTCAAGAACTTTACAAGCCTATAATTCCATGCCCTTGGGGCTTGTTTCAAACCATACAAAACTCTCTTGAGATTACATACATGATCTAGATACACTTGATCTTTAAAACCATCTGGTTGTTCCATGTAGACTTCATTTGAAATATAATCATTCAAAAATGCATTCTTCACATCTAGTTGAGATAATTTCCAACCTTTGCAAGCAGCAATTGCTATGAGAGTCCTTATGGTTGTCATCTTTGCAACAGGACTATAAGTTTCATCATAGTCCACACCATATGTCTGTGCATATCCTTTTACAACAAGCTTGGCTTTGTACCTAGATATACTTTGATCTACAAACCTTTTTGTTTTGTAAACCCATTTTCATCCAATGATTTTCTGACTAACTTGTTTAGGAACCAAATCCCATGTCTCATTCTCCATCAATGCATCATATTCTTCCTGCATAGCTTTTTTCCAATTCTCCTTTCCTTTGGCTTGATCATATGTGAATGGATCTTCATTTTCTTTTATCATATAAGCATAATCTTTAGTAGTCAAGAATGAAGTATCATAGCTATAACTTGTAGGTTGCCATTTGTGCCTTGCTGACCTTCTGAGTTCTCCATTTCTTGAAGTTTCTGGCTCATCATATTCTGGATCAAACCTTCGCCTTTCTTCTACTTCAACTTGTCCTTCATTACTCTCTTCTTCATCACATATTTGAACCTTTGATTTACCTTTCTTCTGATTCAAAATTTCTTCATCACCTACATGAATATTAAGTGTACCTACATACCAAGTACCTTGCTCATCAAATGTAACATCCTTAGAAACAAGGAATTGCTTAGTGGATGGACTCCACAATCTATACCCCATCTGCTTATCATCATAGCCAATGAACACATACTTTTCAGCTTTAGGTTCCAATTTATGCCTCAACTGAGATGGCACATATGCATAAGCCAAACATCCAAATACCTTGCAATGATCCAAGGTAGGTCTCTTACACCTCCAAGCTTCATATGGTGTCATACCCTGCAAGGCTTTACATGATAGCCTATTGACCAAGTATGTAGCTTTATTTATAGCCTCAGCCCACAAATAATTGGGACAATTTTTCTCCTTCATCATTGATCTTGCAAACTCAACAAGAGTTCTATTTCTCGTTTCTGCTACACGATTTTGTTGAGGAGAGTACCTGCAAGTAACCTCTCTCTTTATACCTGCATTCCACAAATAATCACTGAATTCATTTGAAAAATACTGTCCCCCTCCATCTGATTACTCAAAACTTCAACCAATTTTGGGACAACTACCAAACTATCAAGACTTTAGCTAATTGTGAAGAATCTCACTACACAAAAAAGTCTGCTGCACATAACTCACTCATTGACTGATACAATGTGTAAATTTCTGATGAAACTTTGTACAAGGTTTCATCTAAATATTAGACACGTTCTCCAAGTTAAATCATCTGATCAAAAGATTCAGTAGATTATGAGAAATGATCCAAACAATCTACCTATGTCTAAAACTATCCTCTTGTAGAGTCGACTTTGACACCTGCAACTTCTAACACATGGTTTGCCCAAACTAGAACATGTTTAATAAAATTCTTTTATCCATAGATGGCTTACCTTCCAAATTTGACGCCTCATTTGTGCCAAACTTTACACTGTGCACTAAGAACTAATCAATTCTTTGACCATCGAGATTGCGCCTATTTTAGAAGACATTCATCACTTCATCACATATAAGGAACATATAATTCTCACAACTTGTTTGCAATTAGGCTCTCAGATCTTAACCATAGATGTATTGACTATGGAATTAGATGTCTACAAGAGGATTTCTGATATAATCAAACACAGAAGGAGAAATGAAGAAAAGATCAACATGCAATTTCCTGAGAAATCTTTCTATTCAATTCATCATACATCAGATTGATAATTCACACAATACTCATGATCTATTCCTTTCTATTTCATCTATAGTTTTTCTCCCATCCTCACTACAATCATATACATGTATATATATATATATATATATATATACATATATACATATGAGTATTGATTCGTCATTACTTCAAGTATTTTGAAGTATTTTCAAAACTAATGTACATGTATTTGTAGACCTTTTTCTTTTTGAATCTCTACTCTAATTCACGCTCTTAGAATTCAGTCTTTCCTTCATGTGTTCACTCCTAAGCTTCATATAATCACCAATTGTTGATTGTGTTGCTCCAACAATTACATCGTACTTGTAAGACATGACTTAATTAATCATGTAGGGGACATGAACTACACTCTACGACAACTTACATTGTTTAAAAATTCTTGCTTGAAGACCTAATAATTTGCTTTGGATACATAGACGATCTTGGAGAGTTACATGCGAGAGAAGCTAAAGAATTCTTTGAACATGACGATATTCATTTGTCTCTCACAATTGCATATAATGTAGAGGCCAAAGGTAAAATAGGGAGACGGCCGCATCCACATATTTTAAAGCATCTTTAAATCATGTAAAGGTGGCATTAGAAAATGGCCTAGATATTTACCTTTTTCACTTTGGAAAGATAGAATGACATGCACATGTATCACACAGTATATGTCTATTGAACTCATGTATTGTAAAAAACCATTGTTTCCAATTCAGTCTCATACTTTTGCGTGGTCAAATTTGCCTTGGTCTAAAAAGATGTCTATTGATGGATACTTGAGTTTGCACATTGAAAAGTTAGAATATGGTAGATTAAGACTTGATGATGTCATTGAAAATGTAAAGAAATCTAGAATGAAGAACAAGCTTTAATTTGATAAAACACATCAATTGTGTCTCAAGCCAGTTCAAGTGGGAGATCAGGTGCTCATTTACAATAGTAAAATTGAATCTTAACATGGTTCAAGCAAAAAACACACCCAATAGTGGTTTGGGTCATACATTGTATCAAAAGTCAAGAACAATGGTACATATGCTCATTGTGAATTAAATGGTGTTCCATTAAAAACTTTGATAGCAGGTGAAAGTATAATTTTTTTCAAAATATGTGACAATGATGAGTACATCTTACATGAGGACATTGAAGAATATCCAAACAATGAGGAAAATTCATAAGCATGTATATCCATGAAATTAAATATATATATATGTTTTTTATCAAGTTCATGTTGCTTTGTTTTTCCAAGTTCATTCCAAGCTTTTTCCAATTCTTGCTTCTTTCCAATTTCAATTCATACATGTTTCTTTTCAATATTTGCATTGCATTGCATATTCATATCACTTGATTCAAATAGGCAAATAATGATTTCTCTACTTGCGTAAAATTGTATCTTAAGTGATAATGTATCTTGTAACAAATGTGCTATAATCTAGGATTATGTACATCAAGATAGAGCATGTAGATTTGCACGTTTATTTCGGTAACATGACTTTCATATATAAACATGCATATGTATCCTGTATTGAAAGCAAACTTTTTGAAGACATAGCTCCTACTATTGCATGTTTCTAAATCCTTATTCTAGATTGTTTTATCATGCATGTGTGGTTAAATGTTAACCAAAATATAAGCTACCATCTGTTATGAAGAATTTTACACTTCCATCCACCTCAAAAAAGTGAGCAAGTTTACACTTTCTAGGACCCCAAAAAGTGAACATAGCCATAAATTCATTGAATCATGAATAAGCAACAACAAGATAGCAAGTGTACATGAAGATGCTCCGAGGCAAATCAATCTAAGGAGGCATAGAAGAATAAAGCATGGGCTATATAGGAAGATTTATGCGTTAGTGGAGCTTCATTAGATTTCCTTGCATGTAATTAGAAAAAGAGCATATTCATATTTATGTAGGAAATAAGTTGATCCGAAGTTCCCTACTCCTTTATGCATATGGTCAATTTTTCCTTCCATGTTGCTTATGTTGCTTATGAAAGAATTTGATGCTTGATATTTGTTTTTTTTTCAGAGACACTAGAGTGGTGCTTTTGAAGGAATCAAAGGTTTAGTGGGGGTGAATGTCATTGATATGTTCTCTCCTCTCTCACTTGTGAAGGCCTATAGGAAACACATTCGATGAAGGTAGCAATAATTGCTTGAGAAGCCTAAGATCCTTCAAGGATGTAAAAGGGTTTTCACATGCAAAGTTTGGAAAAAATCAAGAAAAACCATGGCAGTGGTCAAAGTTGTTCAAATGTTTAAAAATTAGGCTATCGTATCCAAATCTATGTCATCATTCATCTGAGGGTCTCGATCTTCCCTATATCCAAGGATGGAGAATGAAGAAATCTTTTTTCCCCTCCTTTGCCCTAGATTTGATATGAAGAAGCAATCCTAGCCATCCACTTGATGAATCCAATAGTTATAATCAAAAGTAGCTGATCGTAGGGTTTAGAGTTGATTGCTCCATGATCCAAGGGCCCAATTGCACTCAAAAAACTATTAAAATTCCTCCCAAAATCATGGAGGATCATTATTAGGCATCTATAAGGGCTTGCTAGCACCAGGTTTCCTTATGAAAATCACCCTTAATTGAGCATGTGAGGATCCAAGGTAGGCTAGTAAGAGCATAGATCCTAGATTGAAATTTGATTAGATTTCCAAACTAGAATAGACTTATAAATTCAAAGGTTTCTCTCTCTTTTCTCAGCTCATTGGAGCATGCGAGTGAGTTAGAGTTGGATTTATTGTACGTAGAAGTCCTTAGATAGATGTTGCATTCTTAGTCAAATATATGGTCATTGAAGTGGTTCCTATCCTCTCACATGAGGCATTCATATGAACTATCATGGTGGAGGATCCTAGAGATTGCATTTGACCATTAGATTGCTTCGCTTGATGTACCATGATGCCCATGTGCATGTATTGCATTGTAACCTCTTTTAATTCAATTCACCTTGTCTCCTAAGTTTTTTCTTTTGTTTATACATGTATCCTCTCAAATAGTTCTATTTGTGAGAAAGATCAACAACTTTGCAGCGAACTAATGAGGAGTCTTTTATTGAGATGTGACAAAAGTTTCTTTTCATTAATGCATTCATGCCATCCTTATGCACCCATGTATATGAATTTACCTTGGAAGTGTCTAGATACATTGTATGATGCCATGATTATATCGAGTGTTTCAAGGTTGACTCATATTCTAAGGTTGATTTTTTATTTTACATAAGGTTTGAGGAACATAGAAATCTTTCATCCATCTTTTCACATTAAGGGGTGAACAATCGTGCACATTAGTGCCTCTCCTTCGTGTGAATGAAAAGGGGCGGTTGAACACACTGCTAAAGCTTTTTTTGGCCATTGAAGAAAAGAATAAAGATATGTATTTTTTCCAACAAAAGTGACTTGTTTCACTTTCAAGGAGAATCTGCTTTATACTACAATTTTCAATTATCGAACACATATTTTTATACGGCTTGCCATGTCACGCAGAAAGGACTTGATGCCTGAAGGACGTTGGTCTGTCAGCAAATTATTTGTCATGACGGATCAACTTAACAGGCAGGCATATGACAACGACTCCCGAGAAAAAAGGGAATGACATATGCATCACGCTTTCCTTGTGTGCCCTAAACGATCCTCCATTTAGCATTTCCATGGCTAGCTTCTATGCCCAATAATTCATGTCTTATAGGTGTGTTCAGACAGTCCCTTGATGCAATTTTTTGTTTACTCCACCCATCAATTCACTTAAGGTGGCAGGCAGAGGGATTCAATCACGAAAATTTCTGGCTATCTATTTTTTAAAGAGACTCTTTGGAACCGTTTTTTTTAATATAAAGGAAGTTCGGCAATAGCCTACTCTCCCGGACTTGAATTAAATTAAGAAACAAAGGTACAAAAGAAGGGGACTAGTGCCCACGGGACCCCCCAAATCCCACAAAGCAGGGGAAGCTTGATTGAATCCTAGGTTGCATTACATAGAAGGTTAATCACCCTCTCATCGCCCTCATGCGGGGCCCACTTGGGTTTGAGCTTGTTGTTGATCAAAAGGAGGACTTGATGGTGCCTGAAGGGGGGGGATTTCTTACTGTTAACAATCCTTTTGCCAAGGAGGAATAGTGATTTCTCAATCGACCACTCCCTGGGGGGATCGCCGAAGTTGAGAGCACACCTCTCCCGCCAAATTTTCCACAGGACTTCCCCTCTGATGGCGTTCCAGAGTGTCGCAGAGCAGCCGATCGCTTCTCCCAAAAGGACTTGTTTCCAACTAAGTTGTTTTTGAAGTCTGATTTTCATTCCAACCGTCTGCCAGATTGTGTAGGAGTTGGGGCAAGTAAGGAAGATGTGTGGGACATCTTCGATAGCACGGTGGCAGCGTTTGCACCAAGGAGGGATCCCACAAAGTTTGCTAGCCTTATGGTTGGTCCAAATTCCTCGATGAAGAATTTGCCATAAGAGGACAGACTTCTTAATCTCTATAAGGGGGTGCCAGATACCCATGAATTTCATGTCCCACCGAAGCCGCGTCCAAGACAGGCACCACTTCTTGTTAAGGCTGATCTGGAGGTCAGCCGTTTCTTTGATGTTCAGGATTTTGAGTAGGCTATTTCCATTGTGCCATTTGAGACCAAGCGAGTTCGGTGTGTCGTGTCCCATGAGAAGGCGAGTCTTGTGACGATCCCAAGCGAGGCATCTGCTTTGCAAAGTGTTCCATTCTTCGTAGGAGATGTTTATGCGAGGGTCAATATCCTCGAAGTTGATCTAGCTGTTGGTGTCATGTTTCCAGAGGTGTTTCCATTTTTTGAATCCTTTGTTTCATAACTTCTTGGCATTTTGAATGTTCCACGACTCCACACTCCGGATGCCATGTATCGGAAACCAGATAGAGTTGTTTTGTCTGATTCCGGCCGCCCACTTCCAGTCCTCACTAATTCTTGTGAAGCTTTTGACTTTATTCCAGCCCTTCCAAAGGGAGCACACGAGATTGGAGCCTTTCGGGAAGACGAGGATCGGGGAGAATAGCAGGGTCATGATGTCAAGATTCTTCCAGTTCCGGAACCCCATGGGGGCCAACTCATTCTTGTTTCTGAAGATCAGCTTGGCCCACGAGGCCTCCCTATTGCACCAAGCCTTAATCATCCATTTGGCTGCCAGTTTGTTAGCCATACACCCAATGTCCAGGATACCAAGCCCCCCGCTATCTCTAGGGCTAGTGCAGATGGCCCATTTGATTTTAGGCACCCCCCTTCTGTTATGATCGCCCGTCCAAAGAAAGTTTCTACAAATACTGTTCAGTTTGGACAGGCCTTGCTCATTCGGTCTCCAACAAGAAAGGAAATAGATGGTAGACGAGAGGAGGAACGTGTTGATAACCATCGCACGTCCAGCGAGATTGATTTGCATACCTCTCCAATAGTTAAGCTTGTTTTCGAGTTTGGCCAGCACCCAGTTCCATCGCTGCTCCATAGAGACGCCAAACCCCAAGGGGATTCCAAGAAGTCGAAAGATTTGGCCCTGCGGAATGATTTGACAACCATGATCAATGAGAAGGCCAGGATGATGTCCCATAATAGCCCTCAAGGCGGTCTTAGAGTGGTTGATTTTGGATCCAGAGGCCTCACAAAAAGTAGCAAGACACCTCCAGAAAGTCTCCAGGCTGGTATTATCATTGTGAACGAACGCGTTCATATCATCGGCAAAAAGTCTCATGATGATTTGACTGTGGTCGTGAGGCAGCCGGAGGCCTTTGATATTGCCAGCCTCCACATGATGTGCCACAAGTCCGCTCAGCCCCTCAGTGGCGATGGCAAAAAGAAGGGGGGCCAGAGGGCACCCTTGTCTAATAGATCTTTTAAGATGGATCGCCTTCGAAAGTTTGCCGTTAACGATAATTTGGGTCGTTGCGTTTCCGAGAAGGGTCGCGATCATCTTGGTGAATTTCTGACTACATCCGAGATCTTGGAGCGACTGCAGGATATAGTCCCATTCTAGCCTGTCGTAGGCTTTGTCAAAGTCGATCTTGAGGAAAACCACATCTTGATTAGACTCATTTGCAAATTGAATACCTTCCCAAATATCCACAATGGTTTCCAAGATAGACCTGCCTTTGATGAAACCTTTTTGGTCCTCACTAAGCCAAGATCTCAGGTGGCACGAGAGTCTGTTGGCGATGACTTTGGCGATGATCTTGTATCCTGTTTGGAGCATCGTAATAGGCCGCCAGTTCTCGATTCTGTTCTTTTCCCCCTTCTTGTGTATCAACTTGATAATTCCATTATTTAGACAAGAAGGAAGAGCACCAAACTTTAGCGTTTCTTGCCAAACCATCCGAAGAGGGGTGGCAACCACCAGCTTGAAGGATTTAAAGAACTCGTTAGTGAGTCCGTCGGGTCCCGGGCTTTTACCGAGGGGGAGGGCATCAATGACCTCAATGATTTCTGATTCAGAGATAGGGGCATGAAGCAGGGAGTGGAGGTTGGGTGGTATTCTCCGGGGGGAAACCCTGGAAATGGCAGCCATACAGTCCCTTCTATGGTGGGAGAGGGGGTTCGAGGTTCCCAGGAGTCTCGTGAAGTGCCCTTCGATGATGCCAAAATTATCTTCTTCCGAATTGCATACATTGCCATGTGGATCTAGCAGTAGGGGGATCGATTCTCTGTTGTGTTTCCTTTTGAGGATACGGCACATCTCTTTGGTGGGTTTGTCGGCTTTGCCGGCCCACCACTCCTTGAAGAAGATTTGCAAGTTTTTCCTTTGTATTTCTTCCTCGTATCTCAACACTGCTCTGATTTTTCGGAGACCTTTCTGGGCTTGGTGTTTTCCTTTGTTCACTTCCTCCTCGAGCCGCCAGAGTCTGTGGTAAAGAGCTTCCCTACGAGCCCGCCGCACAGTCTCGAGCATCTTCTTAGTTCTGATCATGATCTTACGAGACTTGTCGACCGCACTTCTCCAACACTTGGCTGGGGCCAAGCCAGAGGCGAACGCCACCTTCCACACATCGGCAATCTCAAGATGGACGGAGGGGAGAGAGAAGGTGGTTGCATTGGCATGGAACCACGGAGCCTTGCGGATCTTGTTGGAAGGTTGAAAAGTGATAACAATCGGGTAGTGATCAGAGATAGTGAGGTCAGTGCGTTGCGTGATGGTAGGGTGGCCCCACTGATGAGTAAAACTCTGAGAGATGTAGCATCTATTGAGTCTAGCTTTCCTCAGGTCCTCGCCCGCTTGGAGATTCGACCAAGAAAAGCCACTCGAGTCTTTGAATTCAACCAAATCCAAGTGGAGTTTGGTCATGTCCCACGTTTCTTTCTCCCGACTGTCGATGACCCTACCCTTGCCCATCCATCTGTCCATAGGGTCCTCCACCATGTTGAAGTCTCCACATATAAGCACGTTGTGGGGAAGCGAGTCTAAGGAAGCCCAAGTGTTCAGTCTCTCCAAATCCCCGTTAGGGGCGTACAAAGAAACCAAAGTAACACAAAGAGGAGCACCAAAAGAAACAGCAATCCAACGGTGACTTACATCTTCAATGGAGTTCTCAAGCTTTTCAAACCAGAGTTGTTTAACACCGATAACCGTTCCTCCATACCCCCGCTGGTGCTTCGTTGGGATCCACACATGGGCCGAGGAGACCTGTCTGAGCCGTTTCTGGAGGTCTTCTCCGTCAATTTTAATCTCTTGAATACATATAATGTCTGGGTTTAAGCTAATGTCACAAAGCCATTGGCCAATGATGGTCGCTCTTGAGGGGTCGGTTAGCCCTCTAGCATTTAGCGAGATGACAATCATTTTTGTATTGATTCCTCTTTGCGGGAGGGAGCTTTGTCCTTTCTTCTCTTGGCTTCATCTTTCTTTTTCGCTGGGATCTGATCCCGACTTAGAAATCGGTTCTTGTGGGGGCTTTTCCAGGGTAACTCCATAGGCTGTTTTCCTTTGCGGGATGCCCCTTGCTGGGGAGACTTGGGCCCCGTGCTCGGCACCGTTTCCGGGATCGTCGATCCAATGATGGAACTTTCACTATCCATGTTGTCTTCATTACTAGTGGTGAAACCATCTTCTTTGCTTGTAGTGTAACCCTCCTGGGGGGTTTCTTTATTGTCAGGGATCTCTAGGGCTTTGTCGTAGGTGTCTATCTCAAGTAGCTTCCCACCTGGGTAGTCAAGCTCATTGATCTCCTTTCCTAGATTGCAATACAAATTGCTGTAGGGGGTAAGTGGCAGGTTGTTTCTCTCACCGTTGGCCCTAGGGCTTCTTTTCCTTCTTCTTCTAACTTCAATAAAGCCATCAGCATCAGCTTGAGGATTAAGGAGGCCCTTGTCTTCCCCTTCGTTGCTTTATCTTGTTCCGCTTTTCTTCAATCTATTCTGAGGGGGGAAGCCAATACATATTTTGGTAGGCCCGGAAAGTTTTCTGATTTATATCCACAAATAAATATGTGAGACGACGAAACATGGTTCATGCCACACTAAAAGACATTACAGAGCATATGGAGCTAAAGCTACCAGAATCCATCTGAAGCAGAAGCTACATGTCGTTGAGTAAGATTTGTGACTTGACCACCCAACCAAGTTGGTTACATTTGTTTATCGACACAATAAAATAGATGGTTGGTTACATTTATTTATCGACACAATTAACTAGAGGAGAATACATATACATGCGACACAAACACAACATGAAGAATACATATATATGCGGAGAAAAAAACATATATATAGTGCCTCGTGCTCTTGACCACATGGCTTGTGCTCCATGGCATGTGCCACACATATAGGGGCATATGTACTCACTCTAGGAGAGGCAGTACCAATAACAGTTTTTCTTTTTTCTTTTTCGAAAGAACCAGAACTAAATTAGGAGAAAGAAATAAAATACAAGCCCCAAAGGGGAGCTACCACAGACTAGGTCTGAAAGACTGCTACATATGGTATACAAAAAATTCCATCAACTCGAGTCTCCTATCAGAATACAAAGCAAAGGAGAGACTTTTTCCTAGTCCTAAAATGTTGTCTTTTACAAATATTACTCCAAACTTTGGGGTCACAAGGGGCATCTTGCATTGCATCCTTACAATAATTGATAATTTGTAAAGCTTCCTGGCTACAAACATACACCTTAGCTTTGGGCTTCTAAAAGAAAATCCTATCAGTTCTATCTCTCCATATGTTCCGGAGATAACGAATTCTCAACATTTTCGAAATACACACTTCAAATCTATGGATCTCACCAATAAGAACTTCTCTAGGATAAGGAAGAGGCATCCCCAAAGTAAGACAATAAGAATTGATGGCCTTCTCGAACCATTTTGCTTTGGGACAGTACATAAAAATATGCTCAAGATCTTTAGAGTTTCCACAGACCTTGCTGATCATTTGGAAAGCATAGGAGAGGAGATTGAAGAGGAGAAAATAGTGAGACAAATAATCAATGGCATCAAGGTAGATGATAAGTGGGAATCCTTTGCAACTGCAATGGATCTTTATATAGATATGCAAGTCCTTGATCTTACCACTCTCATGGGGCAACTCTTCACTCACGAGGCCAAGCTCAACAAAATATTAAGAGGTAAGAATTCTTTTGCCCTCTATATAGGTGAAGGAAAGTCTAAGGATAGAGAAAAGAGCAAGAAGTTTGAAGATGAAGGTGCTACTTCTCAAGCTAACTATGCAGGGAGAGATAAGAATTCAAGAGGAAGGGTAGAGGAGGTAAGCAAGGTAGGGGGAGACCTTTCAACTCTTCCCCATGCAGTATATGTAGACTATCTAATCACACAACAGATGAGTGCTCTAGGAACTTCAAGAACCAGAGAGGAAGAGGATTTCAAAGAGGTGGATACTCACAATCAAGAGGAAGATTCAATTGTGATCAAAGTTACAACCATGGCTAGAACACCAATCACAACAACAATTATCAAGGAGGATACAAATCATGAAAAGACTTCAACAACTATATAGAGGATCAACATGATTCTCTTCTCATTATGAACATGACTTCAAAACAAGGGATGAATGATGAGCACCTCTTCTATATTGACTCAAGTTGTTCAAACCATGTAGCAGGCAATAAAGCTCTCCTTTCTAATCTTGAAAAGCCCAAGGGAAAGCACCAAGTGCAGAAAGGTGATGATACCAAGCATTCAGTTTTCAAGGAAGGAAATGTCAAAACTTCTGATGGGAATAGGAATTTGTTGAGTAGAGTTCTTTATGTACCTACTATCACAAAAAAATTGATGAGTGTTGGACAGATAGTGGAAAAGGGTTTGCTGGTTAGGTTCAATAATTTTGGATCCTTTGTCGAGGGATGATAACGGTGATGGAGGATCTCCAAACTCACCTTGAGAGGTCACTTTGTGGAGGGCCCTCAACATGGATTGCGGAGAATTGCAAAAGGAGAGAAAACAGGTAGATTGTTTATATTTGAGTTTGATGACACTAGAAACATTACACTTTATAACTATAAGGACCAAACCTTGTCTAAGTTAGAGATATGGCACAAAAGATTAGGACACATTAGTGAGAGAACATTGAAGCACATATGTAGAGATCAATGTGTACTTGGGATACCTAATGTATCCAAGCAACATATGATCTATAAATGTGGTGCATGTCAGTTTGGTAAATCACACAGGTTTCCCTTTACAAAGAAAGGCTATATGCATGAGGATTATTTGGAACTTGTTCACACAAATGTGTGGGGACCAAGCAATGACCCTTGAATTTTAGGCTCAAGGTACTATGTTTCATTTATTGATGGTTTCAATAGGTGGACTTTCTTGTATTTCATAAAAATTAAGGATGAAGTGTTTAATTGTTTCAAAAAGTATCTTGCACTTGTGGAAAATAAAAGAGGAAAGAGTTTAAAGAGGATAAAGTCAGATGGAGGAGGTGAGTACTTCTCCAATGCATTTTATACATTTTTGCAGGTCATAGGTATCAAGAGAAAGATCACAACTAGATATACTCCTGAGCAAAATGGAGTAGCAGAGAGGAGGAACAAATTGATTGTGGAAATAGCTAGATCTATGCTAAATGAAAAGAAGTTGCCAAATTATTTGTGGGCAGAGGCTGTGTCTATTGCCACTTATCTTATAAACAGGTTACCTTCTAAGTCCCTTGATGGAATGACCCCCTATGAAGCATGGAATGGTAGGAGACCATCCCTTGAACATTGCTGAATATATTGTAGAGATAAGTTAGACCCTAAGGTATAGAAATGGATCTTCATAGGGTATGATATAAATCAAAAGGGATACAAGCTATAATCCATCCAACAAAGGATTTATAGTCAGTAGAGATGTTGTGTTTGATGAGAATGAATCTTGGTTTGAAAGTGAATGCAAGAAAGTCAAATTGCCATATGACTTGGAAGAAGAATTTCCAAGCCTCACCAAGAAGGATCCAAACACAATTGAAGACATCAAATCAGATGATGAGGACGCCATCAACTTGGAAGCCAATGAGATATGGGTATGATACTTCATGAGCATGGAAATCAAAAGGCAAGGTGAAGATGAAGACGTTGGAGGGCAAACCTGAGTCACCCAAGCAAGCCTTAAGAAGATCACAAAGAGAGAGTAAGAAGCCAATTAGATATGGGTATGATACTTCATTAGTCACTAAGCATCCTATTTATCTTGCTAAGGATTCATCACTTGAAGAAACTTTTGAAGAAGCAAGTACCAAAGCAGATTGGAAGGACGCTATGGATGAAGAAATAGAAGCACTCCAAGAGAATGACACTTGGGAGCTAGTATTAAAGAAAGCATCAATGAAGGTAATTGGTTCTAGGCTGATTTACAAAATCAAAAGGAACTCAGATGGATCATAAACAGGTACAAAGCTAGGCTTGTGGATAAGAGTTTTGCACAAACCCATGGAATAGACTATGAAGAAATGTTTTCATCAGTGGCTAAGATGCCAACCATCAGAGTATTGGTAAGTTTAGCTACAAGGCACTTCCTTATACATGAGTGCCACCTCCTTGTTCATTGCATCACTCCCATGGGGGATCTGTTGATATTTTTAGGTAGTGATGTGTGTGAACTGCTAGGGGACACTTTTTTCACTCTTTAGGAGGTTTTTCTTCCCTGACTTGTATATACACCTATAACCCTAATGGATCACTTATCTTTGTAAATTCTAGTGTTAGTACATGAAAGAACTTGGAGAAGCTTGTCGAAGGTAGAAAAGTGCGTTTCAAAGCGATGAAGTTTGGTCAAGCCAACCGGCACAAGACCAGCCCTTGAGCTTATGGAGACTCAAATAGACCATATAGGCATGTGATAAGTGCAAAGAAACACACTATGTACCTTGGAGCATCAAGGAGAATGAGTCGATACAAAACAGATAGGTTCGCGGGTCGACTAGCTCAAAAAACTTACCATCTATGGAAGAGACAATGAACTTCAAATGCCCATAGCGACCAGCATTACAATTAGAAAAAATCCTTTTATGGGAGTGATACACATAGGGTTGAGTGTATGGAATGCACAAAAGTATAAGGAATAAGCAAAATATGCTATAGGAATGAATGCGACATTCACTGGTGGTACTTCCTATTTTTCAGGAATACACAGAGATTGACCCTGAGGCAGAAAAACTGAGATTTCTTCAAATCTGCTGAACCAAAGGCTTTGAAAATTTACAAGCATAAACTAGACACTCATACCTTTCCAATGAGTCCTCTTGCACTCAATTTGGAGCTCTGAGGAGAGAGCAGCAGCCTCTGCAAGATTACTGTTGGCTAAGAAGATGATGCAGAAAATTGAAGGAGCAAGACAATGATGGTCACAAGTGTATGTATATTGCTTCCATGTATAATACAAGTGATTTCAACTCCTTATATAGCCTCTAGGAGTGTTCCACGACTTTTACAACTTGAATTTGAATTCAAATGAAGGTGGGAATGGTTGTTGGAGGGAATCAATTCACTTCCCTACAATCTAGGAAAAGTGAAGATCTTGATTGATCTACTTTTAGGTGACTTGATTTGCTTGATTGAATGCAACTTCAACCACCACAAATTCGTGGGATTTGGGCTCTATATTTGTACCTTTACATGTGTACAACTCAAGGCTTTTACAACGGTAAATGAGCCATCAAAATATTCTCAAAAAATACAATAAATGAGCATATGAAAAAGAACTCTCCAACGGATATTCTTTCGACGTGATAGCCTTTGATGTAGATCAAATCCACCTCAAGTATAGTGTAAGCTTGATGTTCCAACAATACATTCCGTATTGTGTTTTGTGCTCTTATCTTCTTCTTCTTCTTCCTTGTGCCGTTTGCGTGCTTTTGTAGACCTCAAACTCAAACATAGTCTCTAACTATACTGTACTTCATTTGAATTGTCTTCCTTTTGGGCACACTGACCATCTGATAGGGCCACCCTGAATCCTTCATTGGAATAATATTTCTTGCATAGTCCACCTTTTGTGTCTCTATTTTAGCAAATTTCTGATTTAAATTATAGCATTTCGATCTTACTATTCCAACATCTTCAAGCAATGGAATCCTGTGTTTCCAAAGACCTGCTGGTACTCCTTCAACATCTTTGTGAAGACCTACACTTACTACCATAAAAATTATCATAAGAGATGATATTCATACCATTATCAATAACAAAGTGGCCATTGATATAGGATTTGAAGTAGCTTCCTCCATGTTGCACTTAAGGATATGTCTTCTTTTCTCTCTTTTTTGGCATGTGATTGGTTCACCCAAATCAACAACTTGAATAATCTCCTCTTTCCTTCATAGACTTCCTCTCTACTTGAGTTGTTTGGAAAAATTTCATAGTAGGAAGATGAGTCTTCTCCATGTATACAAGCCAACATGTTCTCTTCTTCATATAAATCTACCTGTGGGTTGTCCATCATATTGTCTTCCATACAAATGCCAATTGTCTACATCCTGGTGGTATGTCTTTGGTTGTTTAGTCCTTCTTCTGAGAATAACTATTGCAACTTTTTTCCTTCTTGCCTTACCTACACTATGCCCCAATCATATAGCACATTGGCATGCCTTCACCAATGTCTCCCAATCAACAGTGTGAAACTTCCATCTACTTGTGATTGCCTTAAGATAACAATCAAAGTTAAAGATGGTACCTTGTATCTCAACTGGGACTCTAGGGACCGCTCCCATAGGCCTTACTGTGCTTTGATCTGCAAATGTTACAGTGAATTTGACAGACCTTGAAGGTTGTAGTCCAAGATTTTTCATTGTATGCTCAGGCATCAAGTTAATGCCATAACCTCCATCCACAACAACTCCTTGTAATTGATGTCTTCTGATATTGACTATTCGAAGTGGGCTCTTATAATCTATGATGGGGGCTTCCCATACCATTTTATCCTTACTCAAAGTAGCAATCTTTGCCACTAAATTTGTTGTGGAGGCCTTGTCAATGATCTCCAAGACCTCTAACCTGAATTTTGCATCCATGTTTATTAAATAAAAAATATTGACCTCCACTTTAGTTGATTTGAGTAATTTGAAGCTTAAGATTGAGAGCATGGGCTACCCTTGATTGCTCTAAATCCTCACCAACCTTGTCGAATGCATGCCCAATGGCATCACTAGCACCTATGAGATCTTCTCTTGGCTTGTATCTTCACAGGTATTGGAATTGTCTTTAGATATCCTTTTTCCTTTGTTCAATCCACTAGTACTTGAATCTTGGCCTATGTCTATTTGGGCCTTCCCCTTGATTCTTATCTACATTAAAAAAGAGTCAATTTCTTCTAATTGCACTACTCTGGTAGATGGTGATTGCACATGGACTTGGTATGCAAATCTTTCTTAGTTCATTGAGATCATTTGTATATGAGTCTCCAATGTAGATGCTTTATTTTGTGGGGAATAATTTGTATAATGATCTCTAGCACCTCGACAATTCCTTGAAGGGGGTGGGAATGCATTTTCTGGCATTCTCCACACCTGAAACAAATAATTGGCCTTCTAGGCCCATTTCCAAAATTGCCCCTAGGTCTTTGGTTATAATAGTTACCTGGATTGGATGCTGCTACCATCACGTTGGTTGATAACTGAGCACCTCCTTGTTCCCAATGAGCTCATTCCAGCATCCCTCTTGAGTGAAATTCTTTGTTGGAAATCGCCTGAATGATGTGTGTGCAACTCTCCTCCCATCCATATATACCCTCTTGTACTCTAAAAATAGCAATTGTATACTCTAAAAATAATAATGATAAGGAATAGTCTAGTGTGAACATGTGGCCATCATGCAACACTTATTCCCATTACTACCAAAGAAGTTCCCATTACTACCAAGGTACCTTAGGGTATCCCCCGAGCTTGGGGCCTTGGCTAATTAGCCCTTTTCCCTCACAAAAATGAATTGATCCCTATGGATCATATGGAGTGATCCTTGTGGATCAATGATCCCTATGGATCAATGTCTAATACTCCCTCCCCCCTCTAAAGATCATTATCCTCAATGATCAATGATGGAAAGTAATTGCGAACCAGAGCTTTGGATTCCCAAGTAGAGTTAGTAAGTGGTAATCCTCTCCAGACTACTAAATACTCTTGGATGATACGATTCCTCAATCGCTTCTGTCTCCAATCTAATATCCTATCTAGAAAATGATCTATGATATAACTTTCTTGCAAAGTCACAATACTTTCTATTAGTTTATCCTTCAGAACTATACTTCCAAAGTTTATTGACATGAAAGAGGCGGTGCACTCTACAATGTGGAGGAAGCTCTAATCCGTATTCAACTTCACTTAGATTTTTAACTATCTTTTAAGGTCCACAAAACCTCAGTGATAGCTTACTAAACTTCCCTATGGAAAGTGAAGTAGATCTAGCTGGTACCGGAAGAAAGAATAGGTCTACCTCCTCAAAGGATCTAGGAGATCTCTTCCTATTACCATACTCTTTCGCCCTATTGGTTGCTTGCTGCATCTTGGCTTTAACTTTTTCTAAATTTGCTTGGAGGTTTGCTAAGAACTCCAAAGCACTAAGAGATTTCTTTGGCATTCATTGGTACTGAGAGTATTGGGATTCATGCCATAGTTCATCTCAAAAGGAGACATACCGGTCACCTTGAGAGGCCTATTGTTATAAGAAAACTCAGTGGCAAATAACTATCCCAATCTATCTCTCTCTCTCTCTCTCAGACACATATGCCCTCAACATGTCCTCTAAAATCTGGTTGACCTTGTTGGTCTGACCATTTGTCTGAGGATGATCACCACTTCTCATCTTTAGTGACACCTTTAGTTTGTCAAATACAAACTTCTAGAAGTGTCCTGTGAATCTCATATCCCTATCTGAAACTATGGATGTCAGTAACCCATGGAATCTAAAAAAATGCTGGATAAATAACTTTGCTACCTATGGAGCTTCTATTGTGGGATTCAAACCCAAGACCTACCGGATAGGAGTATGATGGGCTAACCACTTGCCCCAAAAGCCATGGTTGAGGATTACTTCCTAATCCTCCCTATAGGCTGTGGTTCAACCATCTCCTGCTAGTCATATCTTGAGTCTAACACTCTCTTCCCCTTCTAGAGATCATTGTCCTCAATGATCAATCCTTGGTCTCCCCTTTGAATTGATATCCTCACCCTCGCACAGTCTCTTGAACCATCTTGTTCTCAACCTTGGTCTCTTGAACCCTTCCTCTCAACCTTGGTCTCTTGAACCTTGCCTTTCCATATCTTGGCCACTTGCCTACGGACTTGCCTTGCTCTCAACCTTGGTGTCTTGAGCCCTAGTTCTCAACCTTAGTATCTTGAACCTCGTTCTCACCCATGCAAGTTCTCTTGGATCCTCAATCTAGTGCTTCCCTCTCGGGATGTACCCTAGGGGATGTACTGTGGCATCATGTACCCTGGCACCGTGTACCCTAGAACCGTGTACCTTGCGACGCGCTACGCCGCACCACGCCACCTTGCCCAAGCCTACTTCCTAGGCTCTGATACCAATTGTGGCATTCGAACCCAAGACCTACCGGCTAGGAGTATGATAGGCTTACCACTTGCCCCAAAAGCCATGGTTGAGGATTAGTTCCTAATCCTGCCTCTAAGGGTGTGGTTCAACCATATCCTGCTAGTCATATCTTGAGTCTAACACTCTCTTCCCCTTCTAGAGATCATTTTCCTCAATGATCAATCCTTGGTCTCCCCTTGAAGTGATATCCTCACTCTCACAGAGTCTCTTGAACCATCTTGTTCTCAACCTTGGTCTCTTGAGCCCTTGTTCTCAACCTTGGTCTCTTGAACCTTGCCTTTCTGTATCTTGGCCACTTTCCTACAGACTTGCCTTGCTCTCAACCTTGGTCTCTTGAGCCCTAGTTCTCAACCTTAGTATCTTGAACCTGGTTCTCACCCATGCAAGTTCTCTTGGATCCTCAATCTAGTGCTTCCCTCTTGGGATGTACCCTAGGGGATGTGCCCTGGCACCGTGTACCCTGGCAGTGTGTACCCTGGCACTGTGTACCTTGCGACGCGCTCTGCCGCACCACGCCACCTTGCCCAAGCCTACTTCCTAGGCTCTGATACCAATTGTGGGATTCATACCCAAGACCTACCGGCTAGGAGTATTATGAGCTTACCACTTGCCCCAAAAGCCATGGTTGAGGATTACTTCCTAATCCTCCCTCTTAGGGTGTGGTTCAACCATCTCTTGCTAGTCATATCTTGAGTCTAACACTCTCTTCCCCTTCTAGAGATCATTGTCCTCAATGATCAATCCTTGGTCTCCCCTTTGAATTGATATCCTCACGATCGCATAGTCTCTTTAACCATCTTGTTCTCAACCTTGGTCTCTTGAACCCTTGCTCTCAACCTTGGTCTCTTTAACCTTGCCTTTCCGTATCTTGGCCACTTGCCTACGGACTTGCCTTGATCTCAACCTTGGTCGCTTGAGCCCTAGTTCTCAATCTTAGTATCTTGAACCTGGTTCTCACCCATGCAAAGTTCTCTTGGATCCTCAATCTAGTGCTTCCCTCTCGTGATGTACCCTAGGGGATGTACCCTGGCATCATGTACCCTGGCACCGTGTACCTTGCAATGTGCTGCGCAGTGCCGTGCCACCTTGCCCAAGCCTACTTCCTAGGATCTGATACAAATTGTGGGACTCGAACCCAAGACCTACCGGATAGGAGTATGATGGGCTAACCACTTGCCCCAAAAGCCATGGTTTAGGATTACTTCCTAATCCTCCCTCTTAGGGTGTGGTTCAACCATCTCCTGCTAGTCATATCTTGAGTCTAACACTCTCTTCCTCTTCTAGAGATCAATGTCCTCAATGATCAATCCTTGGTCTCCCCTTGAATTGATATCCTCACTCTCGCAGAGTCCCTTGAACCATCTTGTTCTCAACCTTGGTCTCTTGAACCTTGCCTTTCCGTATCTTGCCCACTTGCCTACATACTTGCCTTGCTCTCAACCTTGGTCTCTTGAGCCTTAGTTCTCAAACTTAGTATCTTGAACCTGGTTCTCACCCATGCAAGTTCTCTTGGATCCTCAATCTAGTGCTTCCCTCTCGGGATGTACCCTAGGGGATGTACCCTGGCATCATGTACCCTGGCACCGTGTACCCTGGCACTGTGTACCCTGGCACCGTGTACCTTGCAATGCGTTGCACCGTGCCGCACCACTTTTCCCAAGCCTACTTCCTAGGCTCTGATACAAATTGTGGGATTCGAACCCAAGACCTACCGGCTAGGAGTATGATGGGCTAACCACTTGCCCCAAGAGCCATGGTTGAGGATTACTTCCTAATCCTCCCTCTTAGAGTGTGGTTCAACCATCTCTTGCTATTCATATCTTGAGTCTAACACTCTCTTCCCCTTCTAGAGATCATTGTCCTCAATGATCAATCCTTGGTCTCCCCTTTGAATTGATATCCTCACCCTCGTAGAGTCTCTTTAACCATCTTGTTCTCAACCTTGGTCTCTTGAACCCTTGCTCTTAACCTTGGTTTCTTGAACCTTGCCTTTCTGTATCTTGGCCACTTGCCTACGGACTTGCCTTGATCTCAACCTTGGTCTCTTGAGCCCTAGTTCTCAACCTTAGTATCTTGAACTTGGTTCTCACCCATGCAAGTTCTCTTGGATCCTCAATCTAGTGCTTCCCTCTTAGGATGTACCCTAGGGGATGTACCCTGGCATCATGTACCTTGGCACCGTGTACCCTGGCACCGTGTACCCTAGCACCGTGTACCTTGCGACGCGCTGCGCCACACCGCGCCACCTTGCCGAAGCCTACTTCCTAGGCTCCGATACCAATTGTGGGATTCGAACCCAAGACCTACCGGCTAGGAGTATGATGGGCTAACCACTTGCCCCAAAAGCCATGGTTGAGGATTACTTCCTAATCCTCCCTCTTAGGGTGTGGTTCAACCATCTCCTGCTAGTCATATCTTGAGTCTAACATCTATCGTCTCCTACATGGGTATGAAATGATCCATCTTGCTCAATCAATCTACCACAACTAGGATAGTATCCCACTTCCTTAGGTTCCACGGTAACCCGACTATGAAGTCCATGGATACATTATCCTAGTTAGGATCTGGAACCTGCAAAGGAGCAAAACAGGTGGTGTCTTTATCCTTCGTGCTTTGTTGACTTGACACATAAAGCATTGTTGAACATATTTGTGGACATCGCTGGCTAATCTAGGCCACAAAAATATTCTTCTAACAGGCTGTATTGTCTTGTCAAAACCTCGATGTCCTATGCAAGGCACATCATGATTATCATGCATGACTTTTCTCGTCAGATCGCCATAATCTGGTATAGAAAGCTTTCCTTTCCATTTAACTATTCCATTCTCGTGTGAGAAATTGGAATATGGAATGGACGTGTTCGCTCTACTAGTGGGAAGAAACAGCTAGAACTCTCTTGTCTCCTATAATAGTGTCGGATAATACCATCAACAACTATATTCTCTTTGCCTCTCTTATACAGGATTTTCATGTGAAACTCTTGTATGAGCTCATTCCAACGAGTGTGTTAGCCTCAAAGATCTCATTGAATACAAAAATACTTAAGTGTATGGTGATGTGTATATACCTTGAAGCCTACACCATAAAGATAGTTTCTTTCAAACTTTAAGTGCATTCACCACTACATACAACTCTTGTTCATGCACTGGCCAGTTGTGCTGTGCAGTGGCCAATTTCTTACTTTCAAACACTATCTATGTGCCATCTTGGTTTAAAAATACCCCTATTGCTATGCCACTAGCATCTGTCTCTAACTCAAAGGGCTTCTGTGGATCTACCACTTTGAGTATAGGAGCCCATGAAATAGCTTGTTTTAGAGTATCAAATATATCTTGCAGCTCTTGCTTCCATACAAAGGGAACTTTGCCTTGAATCAAGTTCATCATAGGTGCTCGTATCGATGAATATGAAGAGATGAATTTTCGATCAGTGAAACCTTCTTGGGATCCATTTGAACCCTATCGACCGATATCACATGCCCTAGATACTCTATCCTTGGAAGAAAACTGTAGATTAACATACAACTTATTGTCTTTTAACACATTCAATACTAATCTTTGATGAATTTCATGCTCATGTACATTCCTACTATACACTTACAAATCATCAACGAAATCAACAACACATTTGCCAATGAATATGTCATTCATTAATATCTTAAATGTAGCTAGTGCATTAGTCAAACCAAATGGCATGACCAAATACTGATAATGTCCAAAACATGTTCTAAAAGCTATCTTATGTACATCATGATCTCTTACTCTAATCTGATGGTAGCCACTTTTTAAATGCGTTTTAGTAAATACAATGACTCCCCCTAGAGCATCTAAAAGATCATCAATCTTGGGCATAGGATATGTATGTGTGATTCTAATCTTATTAAGCGATCTGTAATCGACACACATCCGATACGATCCGTGTTTCTTCTTCACTAGAAGAACTAGTGTTGCAAAGGTTGAGTAGTTGGGTCTAATCGGCCCTTCCTGAAGATACTTGTCCATGACCTTGGGGACTTCATTTTCCTTGTGAAAACTCATTCAAAATGATGGTCGAGTAGTTGGAATTGCTCTTGGTACCAATTCGATTCTATGCTCTATGTTCCTACAAGGAGGCAAACCAAAAGGTAGTTCTTTCAAGAACAACTCTTGGAGTTTGGCTCTCACTTTCCTTGAAAGTGTTGAAGCATTCCAACTAGAGTTTTTAGAACTATATGAGTCCATCATAATACATGATGAATGCCCAAAGTAAAGGAAATAAATGTACTTACAGTCAATCTTGAGCAACTTCATAACGGTTACCAATCCCGTATCTTGGAGATCTGGTTCTCCACTGATCAGTGTCGCCTCCCTTCATGCTCAAATTGATAAACGTGCAAAGAAAAGTCAATGATGGTCTCTTCCTCCCATGCCACTTCTTACTAAGGATGACATCAAAATGTGCTAGTCTCACTATCTCAAAATCCAATCTGTCCTCATAGGTCTGGATCTGAATATGTAAATCAACAAGTCGTCGATCCCATGACTCTCTTCCCTTCCCGTCGGCTAACTCTATTATGTAGGCATACTCTGACAATAGAGTTTCTAGATTTAACCTCTTGACTAGGTAGGAATTAATGACATTATGTGTTGATCTAGTGTCAAAGAGTTCCTTGACAAGCTGTCTTGTCACGACTCCCCTCATGACAACGAGTTATGTATCAGGAAACTGATATCCTTTCTGTGCTACTAGAGAAAGCACAACATCTGGCACAGTTTGGACCTTCTTTGTGTTTTTCATAGAAACTATGGGAGATGATAACGGTGATGGAGGATCTCCAAACTCATCCTTTTTATCACTTCCTTCCTGTGTAGGATTTATGACTATGGTGGCAGCTATCTTCTTTTTCTTAGGAGAATCCTTGAACATGTGATGTCCTAGACATCCATATCATAACCCTTCTTTCAGTGCCTTGTCTTTATGTTGAGGGGTAAGTATAGACCTATTATAAGCTCTCTCAACCAAAGCCGACACTTTTGTCTTACCTCATGCAATTCTCTTGATCATATGCACCTGCTTAGCCTCTCGGGAAGGTTTTGCACTAATCTAGCTAGGACTTGGTGTGTGAAAGGATCGACTCACCTTATGCCATGAGGACCATTGACCCTACAAGCCTGTGCCCCTATGTCCATTCTCAAAGACTAAAGACATCTTCGTGGCCTATGCCAAGGGCTGACATCGCTCCTTCCTCACCAAAGCTCTTATAGTTTCTTTAAGTCGCAAGATGAACTTGTGGACCTCGAGAAACTCTAGGATAGTATCAAGCACTTTAAGAAGTACCTCTCTATACCTATCTACATACTTTTGAACTATTTGATTCTTCTAACTAATGAAAAACTAGGTGTCTAGTGCTCTAGACCTCTCATCAGGTGATACAAAGTTATTATAACATAGGATCTTGAACTAATTCCAAGTCTTGGACTCTTTCTTATCCTATTCTATCTTACTAATTCCAAGTCTTGGACTCTTTCTTATCCTATTCTATCTTACACCAACACCTATGGGAAACTTCTATAAGATTATATGTAGCCTGTTGAATCTTGTGCTTATGATCCACAATGTGACAAAAGCAAAAGCACTACTCCCATTTGCTAAGCCACTTCTCAACAACATCAATAGTTCTAGTACTAGTCGAACCATGATATCTAGGTGGCTTAAGATCCTTAAGCTACCATCTGGCCTCTCTAACTAGAATGCTATCTCTAGGAAGTTCTAGAGTTTGATGCTCAATTGAAACATCTATGTCCATCCGTGGCAATTCACGATTAGGCACATCTTCCTCTTTCTTGGACCCATGATATCCATAGGTGTATCTAGCCTAGAAGAGGATGATGATGCTGTCTCCATACTAGATGATAATGATGAATATTTTTGGAAATTTTTTGGGTTTATATTTTTATGCTTTTAGAATAGAACGTTTTATGTAAACCTAAGTAAATAAGTGGCAGCAGAAAAGAAACTAATCATAAGCCTTTGCTTAATAAAAAATAGGGTAACAAGTTACTTTTCGTATTTTTTGAATGTGTGGGTGCATATGCATCCTAAATTTCTAAAAATTTTGGTAGCATAATGGCACAATAAAAAAAAAATTATACCAAGCACTTAACAAGGAATTTCGATGATAGCAATGCCAACAGGGACAATCTAACTACAAATAGACTAAAAGAGGATTACACACCCTGATATATTTATATTTTTCTCCCTGCTAATGTACAAGAAAATACTTATGTGTCCCTGCAATAAAAATACGTGCATTGCACAACACAAATCCACATCGAAACTTCGTGTCTAGTCTAAGTATTATGCAAATTTGCATGCCTATATGCAATATGATGCAAAACCAGAGAAAGGATGCATATGAATTGATAAGAAACATATCTCGAGGTTCAAAGAATAACTTGCAGGTGTGTACAAGTGTTGAAGATGGTCCACCCTTCATGTTGGCAAAGATGGATGGACACTCTAGAAAATGAGTTGGTACTGCAAATCCTTGCTTTGTACTAGCCCTATTCAGCTTCAGAGTTGCGTTGTAGGCCCTCTTAGCTTTCCAATGACACTAAAAAAGTGCCTATGTACATTGGAAATTATGTGAGTAATGTTTGATACAAAAGAGACTACTCCCAAGTTCACAATCTAATGAAGACCTTCTATTTTGGTACACACACCTGCTGTTTGTTAAGCTCAGTACTTCTAGTATAGTAGGAATTAGAAAACTTCCTTTTGGATATATCAAATTACCTTAATAAGCTAATGATTACAAGTGGAATCACTTGAAATGATTGACTATGCACATAGCAATCAATTTAGCAAGCAAATCATTACTCCCAATTTTTTAGGACCTCTACAGAGATTGACCAGTGATTAGTTCGTCGCACTTCTCTCCCAATCCACTAAATGTAATGTCTTCCAAATTTGGCAGTATATAGAAGACTTAGATCAGATTCCAACAAGCTATAAAACATTGAAAATGATGGAGTATTGACTAAGATATGAGCATTACAAAATGACTGTTCTGTGTGACTATGATAGAGAGACCATAGATGAAAGAATTGATCTATTGTATTATAAGACAATGTTGTACATGATCATTGGCATGATAATCTATGCTCAATGATGATGAGTAGTGTAGGCTATGAAATGATCCTCAGTCTCTTACAATGTGATCAACAAGGACTTGGGATTGTAGTGATCTCTACCGCGCATTTTTACATTCATCTTTTATAGATGTTCCATTCAGAATTTGAATTTGAATTATACTTTGGATCTCACTAAAAGTAATCACCTAATAAAGGAGATATTCTCTCCTAAAGTTGAAGCTTTTCCATCTAACAAACTCCACAATTTTAGTGGTAGCTACAAATATTCCTCCAAGTCAAATAGACTTTTACAAATGGTGAAAAGTAAAGAACTCATAGCAATGGTTCTCATGGAACTTCAACCATTCCTCATAAGATCTTCTCATGTCTAGCCAAGTGTGTAGGCTTGGCATTTGCAGCAACAACTCCCCCTCAAGCCAAACATCTTGGATTAGTCTTCTTCTTCAATCTTCTTGTATGTCCTACAATCCAATCATAGACTTAAACCTGCAAAGTTTAGTACCATCAAGTGCTTTGGTCGATAAGTCTGCACATTGCATATTGGTTGATACATATGCCAACTGAATCACTGAATCTCCTTGCTCAATAGCTTCTCTCTCACATAATGGTAATGTACCTCTATATGCTTGGTCCTAGCATGATAAATAGGATTTGCTGCAAGATGTAAGGAACTTGTATTATCTCCAAAAAGCATTGAGGATATAGTATGCAAACCCAAATCTATACATGGAAATTTGATCCATCTGGCCTCTTGAGTAGCAATGGCCAATCCTCTATACTCTGCCTCTGTGGAAGGCAAAGCAACACTAGGTTGCTTCTTGGAAGACCATGATATAGGCTTGTCACCTCCAAAAGATAGATATCGTGAGGTACTCCTCCTATCATCTTTGCAACCTGCCCAATCTGCATCTGAGTATATGTTGATGTCTAAATCATAAGTATAAGGAAAGTATAATCCTTGATTTTGAGTGCTCTTAAGGTACTTCAAAATTCTCTTGGCAGCTTCTAAGTGAGGTGTCCTAGGCTTGTGCATAGATTGACTTAAGACACTTACTCCATAAGCAATATCAATCCTTGTCAATGTAGCATAACTCACGCTTCCAACAATGCTTTGGTATCCTGCAATATTATCAAGCACATCACCTTCATGAGCACTTAATTTTTGGTTTACCTCCATTGGAGTGCTTGCTACCTTGGCATCCTGCAAATGAAACTTCTTTAACATGTCCTATATATACTTTCCTTGTGTAATATAAATTCCAGAGTTAGTGTAGACTAACTCAAGTCCAAGGAAATACTTTAGTAACCCTAGATCACTAATTTTGAACTCTTGCATCTATTGAATCTTGATCTGCTTGATTCCATTGGCATCATTACTTGTAAGTATGATATCATCAACATACACACATAGGTATATTACCTCTGACTTACTTCTCTTAATAAACAGAGAAGTATCTGCTCTACTCATGATGAATCCTTGATCTTGAAGGTATGTAGTCAACCTATGGTTCCATGCCCTAGGTGCTTGCTTCAATCCATAAAGAGATTTGTTCAGTTTGCACACATATGTTACCTTGCTTGGGTCCTCATAGCTAGGACGTTGAGAAATGTACGCCTCCTTTGAAATCCAACCATTTAGAAATGCATTTTTTACATCCAATTGGTACATGTTCCAATTCTTTGATGCAACCACAATTACCAATACCCTAATAGTTGGCATTTTTGCCAAAGGTGAGAAGGTTTCATCATAATCAACTCCTTGGGTTTGTGCAAAACCCTTAGCTACAAGTCTAGCCTTGTACCTGCTTATTGATCCATCAAAATTTATCTTGATCTTGTAAATCCATATAGAACCAATTACCTTCATATAATCCTTCTTTGGCACTAGCTCCCAAGTATCATTCTCCTTGACTACTTCAATTTCCTCATCCATAGCTTCCTTCCATTCTGCCTCGGTCTTTTCCTCTTCATATGATGATGGCTATTCAAATGACAAGTCTTTTGCAAGATAAATAGAATGCTTAGTAACTAAGGAAGTGTCATACCCATATCTGATTGGCTTCTTGCTTTCCCTTTGTGATCTACTGATTGCTTGGTTGGATGATTCAGGTATATCCTCCAACTTCTTGATCTTGAATTTGACTTTGGATTTCCATGCCTTGAATTCTTCGAGGTTGATGATGTCCTCATCATCTGATTGGATGTCTTCAATCTGATTTGGCTCCTCCTTGGTGAGGCTTGGAAACTCCTCTTCCAAGTCATAAGGAAACTTTACTTTCTTGCATTCACTTTCAAACCAAGAATCATTCTCATCAAAGACAACATCTCTAAAAACCATAAATCCTTTTTGGAAGGATTGTAAAACCTGTATCCTTTTCGATTCAATTCATACCCTATGAAGATACACTTTTTTGCCTTATGGTCTAGCTTACCTCTGCAGTAGATACACTTTTTGCCCAGAAGTAATTAGGTAATTGTTTCTCATTTCACATTTACTAGCTGTTTCAACAATTAGTCCATTTCTCCTCTCTACCACCCCATTTTGGTCAGGGTTATACCTTGTTGTAATCTCTCTTTTGATTCCTCTATCTTGCGAGAATGCATCAAACTCATTTGAGAAGTACTCACCTCCTCCATCTGACCTTATTCTTTTTAGAATTCTTCCTATTTGGTTCTCAACAAGTGCAAGATACTTTTTAAAGCAACTGAATGCTTCATCTTTGTGGTTCATAAAATATAAGATAGTACACCTACTGAAATCATCAATGAGAGATACATAATACCTTCATCTAGAAATTGAGGGATCTTTACTTGGTCCCCATACATCTGTATGGACAAGCTCTAGGTAATTCTCATGCATGTAGCCTTTCTTTCAGAAGGGTAACCTCTGAGATTTTCCAAACTGACAAGCACCACATTTATAGATCATGTGTTACTTGAATACATTAGGTATCCCAAGCACACACTGATCTCTATAAATTTGCTTTAAAGTTCTCTCACCAATATTCCCTAATCTACTTATGCAAAATTTCAAGCTCTAATAATGTTAGGTCTTTGTAACTATAAAGTGCAATATTCCTTGTATCTTCAAGTTCAAAAGTGAATAATCTACCTGTGTTTTCTCCTTTGGAAATTCTCTTGAATCCATGTTGGGGATCCTCCACAAGTGCTCCATATTTGTTGAATCTGACGTGAAAACCCTTTTCCACAATTTGTCCAACACTCATCAAATTCTTGGTAATTGTAGGTACATATAGAACCCTGCTCAACAGATTTTTATTTCCATCAGAGGTTTGAACATTTCCTACCTTGACCACTAAGTGCTTGATATCATCACCTGTTTGTACCTGATGCTTACCCTTAGGATCACAGAGAAGAGCTTCATTGCCTGCCACATGGTTTGAGCATCCTCAGTCAATGTAGAAGAGATGGTCATCATTCATAGCTTGCTTTGAGGTCATGTTGATAATCAAAAGGGAATGCTCTTGTTCCTCTATATAATTGTTGTAATCTTTCTTTGACTTGTATCCTCCTTGGTAGTTGTTATTGTATTTGTTGTAGTTGTTATTGTAGCCTTGATGATGAATGAATCTTCCTCTCGATTGTGTATATCCACCTCTTTGGAAACCTCTACCTCTATGGTTCTTGAAGTTCTTGTAACACTCATCTATAGTGTGATTTGACAAACCATAAATATTACATGTTGAAGAGTTATAAGGTCTGCCCCTACCTTGCTTACCTCCTCTACCCCTTCCTCTTGAGTTTCTACCTCTCCCTCCATAGTTATCTTGAGAGGTTGTGCCTTCATCCTCAATCTTCTTACTTTTGCCTTCATCTTTAGAGTTACTTTTATCTATGGATAGAGCATAAGAGTTGTTACCTCTTGATGAATCTCCATTCTTGTTGAGCTTGGCTTCATGGGTAAAGAGTTGCCTCATCAGTATGGTAAGATCTGGAATCTGTATGTCCATGTACAAGTCCATGGCAGTTGTGAAGCTCTCCCATTTGTCATCTGCCTTAATGCCATTGATTAGTTGTCTCACAATCTGCTCCTCTTCAATTTCTTCTCCTATGCTTGCTAATTGGTCAACCACATCCTTGACTTTGTTCACATACTCACAGATGCCTTGCTTTGGTTGCTTCCTCTAAGTGGTAAACTCAATCCACAATTGTGTCTTCCTAGCCCTTGTGTTGGAAGAGAAATACGAAGAAAATGTTTCTAAAGTCTCTCGGGATGTCTTATAGTTTCTGATGTGTGGAAGAAGAAAATAAAAGATTAAGTTAAGTAAGTATGACCTTACCAATGTATCTTTTGCACACCATGAATTCAGTCTTTCATGCTCCTCTCTTGTAGGTTGTCCTTTGCTTTTGAAAATGGGCATCTCCTCATCTCTTGAGATGTATCCATAGAGACTCCTTCCTTGCAAGTATGTCTTCATCCTCAAGGACCATGCTTGGTAGTTGTTCTTGTCCAATTTATCAATGAAAGAAGGAAAAACATCTCCCATTATACCTTAGTTAAGCTCTGATACCACTGTTGGGAAAGATGGATGGACACTGCAGAAATAGAGTTGGTACTGCAAATCCCTGCTTTGTACCAGCTATTGTTAGCTTGTGAGTTGCGTTGTAGGCCCTCTTACCTTTCCAATGACACAAAAAAAGTGTCTATGTACTTTGGAAATGATCTGAGTAATGTTTGATACAAAACATACTACTCCCAAGTTCACAATCTAATGAGAAGCTTCTATTTTGGTACACACACCTGCTGCTTGTTAAGATCCGTGCTTCTAGTACAGTAGGAATTAGAAACATTCCTTTTGGAGATATCAAATTACTTAATAAGCAAATGATTCCAAGTGGAATCACTTGAAATGATTGACTATGCACAGAGCAATCAATTTAGCAAGCAAAGTATTACCCCCTATTTTTTAGGACCTCTGTAGAGATTGACCAATGATCAATTTGTCGTGCTTTTGTCCAATCCACGAAATAGAATGGCTTTAGTACTGGTCAATATGAAGAGGACTAAGAGCTGATCCAACAAGATTTAGAACATTGAAAATGCTGATGTATTGACTGAGATATGATCAATACAAAATGACTCTTTAGCGTGACTATGACAGAGAGACCATAGATGAAAGAATTGATATATTGTATTATAAGACAATGTTGTACATGATCATTGGCATGATAATCTATGCGTACTGATGATGAGTAGTGTAGGCTATGAAATGAACCTCACTCTCTTACAATGAGATCAACAAGGACTCAGGATTGTAGTGATCTCTACTGCGAGTTTTTACATTCATCTTTTATAGATTTTCCATTCAAAATTTGAATTTGAATTCAACTTTGGCTCTCACTAAAAGTAATCCCCTAATATAAGAGATATTCTCTCCAAATAAAGTCGTATCTTTTCCATCTAACAAACTTCACGAGTGTAGTGGTAGCTAGAAATATTCCTCCAAGTCAAATAGACTTTTACAAATGGTCAAAAGTAAAGAATTCATAGCAATGGTTTTCATGGGATTTCAACCATTCCTCATAAGATCTTCTCATGTCTAGCCAAGTGTGTAGGCTTGGAATTTGCACCAACACTTCGTCGACGTATCTTGCCAATAGGCCTCCAAGAGTTAATTTTTCAAGACAAGGCTTGAAAGAGAATTTTTTAGGAGGTATGGAAAACTTCAAAATTTTGAAAATGGTATGAATTGAAACCAAAGTATGACTTGTAGCTACTTGACAAAAAGGTCTCTGAAAGGGCGGTCTAGAGCAAGAAAAGAAACGCAAAAATCAGATATAGAATGACCAAAAATAGTGGAAGATGGGTAGTACAACTAGAAGAGTTCTTAACTAAGAAGTCCAAGCCAAATTAGAATTTTACTATTGTAGACGTATGCTCCAGGTACAAACACGCATTAGAAGAGAGAAGAAATCCGACATACAACGTTAAGCAATCACCAAGTATATATAAAAAGGTGCATTGTCCTTTATCTTCAAAGCAAATCACACAAGGTGCTCTCGTGTATATACGCAGCACCTATATAAACAAAACCAAAAGAGGTGCTAAAACATGTTCTCTTTTCTCTCCTATGCGTGAGAACCAGATAGGGAGTGTCTTGAAGGAACCGATGCCAGGTAGAAGATGCTCCAAGTGTGATTCTCCTCAGAGCGGGGTCGTCTTTGCATTGAAGGTGTTGATTGGCTTCATGACCGCAGTGGGGGGAGGGTCCTATGGATCCCTCACTCCTCCTGTCATAGAATCTCTACCAAAAGCACTTGGGACGGCCACCCAAAAGCTCTCATAGAATACAAACGCCCACCATGCATGATGATGAAAAAAATCACTCCAAGAAAGTGCTCCCTCTAATACCAAGTGTTGGAAACCGATTGAGTGATGTGTGTGTGACTCTCCTCCGATCCATATATACTCTCTTGTACTCTAAAAATATCAACGGTATACTCTAAAAATAGTAATGATCTGGAATAGTCTAGTGTGAACATGTGGCCATCATGCAACACTTATTCCCATTACTTCCAAAGTACCTTAGGGTATCTGCCAATCTTGGGACCTTGGCTAACTAGCCCGTGTCCCTCACACACATGAACTGATCCCTATGGATCATATGGACTGATCCTTGTGGACCAATGTCTAACATTCTTGGGCTTCATGATTGGCTTTCCTGCATGACTTGCAAGTTACACTTAAAAGTGGACACTCACTTAGCACATGACCCTCTTTGCTGCACATGGTGCACCACAATCCATTTTTGATGCCACCTCCTTGGAGTTCATGTGACTTGTGTCTAAGTTGTGTCAACTCTTTTAATTGGGCTTCCTCTTCTTTTTGTAGCTTTAAGGCCTCAATTTCTTGGCTCAATTGAGTAACCACACTTTCCTCCTCTTTGTGTGGTTTGTTCCTTTGCAAGCTCTCAAGTTCCTTAATTGAATTACTAGGTCCTTAGATTCTATAGGATATGATAGACTAGAAGAGCTTGTCCCATATTGATGTCTAGGGAAGTGGTTTAGCTAGCCAGTTTTTGATGAAGAATTCATGAGGAGGGTCTGGTAATTTAGTCATCAATGCCTTGTCTCTAGCGACAAATTTTGGAATTGTCTCCCCAAGACCTAATCGTAGATTTTCTAAGTCTTCAATAATATTCTCGACTGTGTTCCCTTGTTGGAATTGTGTTTAAAATTCTTCCTTCAATAAGTCCCATGTAGTGAAATGATTATCGGCAATTTGACTATTTTTTGGCATAACTTATGCAAGGCTTCATATGGTCAACCTCTTGTAAAATTCTTCACATTTATCTTTGTAAAAGTGGTTCATGTCCACGTGGAGTGAGGAGCTCTAAAATCACGTACCATTTGGTTGTTGAGTGATGAGCGAATCTATCCTATACTTTAGGATTCACCATTTAGGTAGATGTTTGAATTTGAATTCAAACTTTGGCTCCAAGTATAACTATAAAAGAGGAGCATGAAGGCCCGCGTGCATCTCGAGCCTATGAGATCATTTTGAAGGACATTCATTGTTACGTGAGATCTATCTCATACCTCATTCACATCTCACACATTGAGCAATGTATGATTGCCAATGACATTGTATTTGTACATGTTCTAATACATATATGATCATTACATTCTCATTTCACTTATCTGTTGTAATGCCATCAAAATAGTGATCTTCTCAGAGCTTGTTCTCAGTGTGTAGTTGATCGTTTTCCATGATTTAAAGCATGATAGGTTGAGTATACTGTCTATTACATGCGTACAAACTTCATTAGTATTTCTTCTTGGGATATATTAACACTTCTTTGCTCACTGGTCGGATGACTCTTGCAGCCCGTAAATATCGGGATGATGCTGTGTCTTGCTAAACACCTTTCTCTGCATGTAGTCTATCATTTTTTATGAAATCACTCATGATTGATAGCTTATTAAGTTAACTAGAGTTCCGGAAAAGGAATTAAGCCAATTGCTGCTCTACTCAAAGAAATGTTCAAAACATTGAACAGGGGTAGGAACCAAATTAGTAAGCTTTTGTTCTTGGATCAACTTCCTACCTATCTGTTTTGATCCATTGATTTATGGATCATCTTTCAAGCGACATATATGATTATTTGTGATCATTAGATAGCTAAAGAGACCTTCTAGCCATCATTCTTAGCAGGTGTGAAGTAAGATCTAGCAACACCACTTCATCTCTTGTGACTATCCACCATCTCCTCCTACAATGGTATCAGAGCAACAACAAGCAAGATGGGAGATGGATTTCCATCCATCATTGACAAATTGGATAGAAAGAACTACTCAGCACGGTCACTAAGGATGCAAACCTACTTTCAAGGGAGAAGACTATATGGATACATCTCATGAGATGAAGAGATGCCAATCTTGAGGAGCAAGCATCAACCTACAAGGCAAGAGCAAGAAAGGTTGACCACATGGTGTGCAAAGGGTGCTCTTGCCAGGTCATATCTACTAAAATCAATCTTTGATTTCTTGTTATTACATGTTAGGAATTGCAAGACCTCCCAAGAGACTTGGGAAGTACTCCCATCATATTTATCATCAAATACAAAAGCTAGGAAGAATCAATTATGGATGGAATTGAGAACTCTAAAGAAACAACCAAAGCAAGAAGTGGATGATTATGTAACGAAGATGAAAGATGTGGCTGACCAACTTGCAAGTGTCCAAATTTAGGTAGGCCTATCGATACTTTACATTAGGGGGAGGGAAGAATGAGCTAAAATATTTATTAATCGTGGACCATGATAGTGTTTAATGCAAAGAAATCATGTATGCAATATAAAAGTTGAAATCACTACATAACCGTTCTTATGAGATGCCTAATTACCTTTAATGTCGATAAATCTAACTAGGGTTTGCTGCTTGCTAAGAGATAAAGCTCGACACGTGAGGCTTTCGAAAATTCTTTCCGTTTCATATTTAGCATGAGCGTTGTATACATTGATTAGGATTTCCAGAAAAAAACTACCTACAAGCATTAATTCGACACTTTCTTTCCAACTTAACTCATTGAAGTACTCATTTTAATATATATTCTACGTTCTTGTTATGTACTACATATGTATGTCCTACGTGTACACACAGACACACATATATATATATATATATATATATATATATATATATATATATATATATATATATATATATATATATATATAGAGAGAGAGAGAGAGAGAGAGAGAGAGAGATAGAGAGAGAGGACAAACGTGTGTTAATATATTTATGTATGTATGTTCTACGTGTATATATATATATATATATATATATATATATATATATATATATATATATATATATATATATATATATATAGAGAGAGAGAGAGAGAGAGAGAGAGAGAGAGAGAGAGGACAAACGTGTGTGTATATGTTTATGTATGTATGTATGTGGTGTGTGTGCATGATTCAATGTATATAGTTATTTAGTTATATTTTTAGTTAGATTTCTATTCAATGTATATAGTTTTTAGTTAGATTTAGTTATGTATGTATGTATGTATGTGGTGTGTGTGCATGATTCAGTGTATATAGTTTTTAGTTATATTTCTATTCGTAACAATATCGGGTATGGTAAAGATACTCACAAGTACAATTTTTGTTAGCATTTTTCATTTAAAGAAGGCACTAATTAGATATAAGTCATGGGCTTTCGTTAAACAAGATCTACCACCTTAGACGTCTATTAAACTCTGAAATCTGTGAGAACGTAAATATGTCTGCAAGTTTGTCTTTTTATAGTTATTTAATAGACCTGAATATCTTAAGAAAATTTCCTTAAGGTATTAAAATTAATTTCAGTATATTTACTTCCAACATGGAACATTGGATTTTTCACAAATAAATCACTTCTCATCCTATTTATCAACGTTTTCCATTGACTTCCTCTATGAAACTGAATAAGAGTTTGCATCATATTGGAAGACCGTAAACTTGAAACTTCAAATTTTCATTTGACTTCGTAAGCAACATAGCCTCACAATTGACATCTTCAAAGGCTCTAGGGTAAACTTTATTCTAGCAGAAAGAAATGGCTTGTTGCTTCAAACGACACCCAGATATCACGTTTTTTATCAAGCATATCTAGATAACATTTTTTATCAAGCATATCTAGATATCCACTGTTGCTTATGCTATCGTCCTTTGATCCTGCCATTCAATGTTTATTGAAATTCAACCTTCAACTTTAGTATTTCTGGACACGCTGGAAGAATCTTAGATGGAGCAATGGAAGCAAGAGATCAACCACGAAGACTCGAGTTCAATTTTGAGTCTGAAAAGCATCCTCACAATAATCATAATCCACATATCTCTTTTAGGTGCGATAAATCCTACAATTTAGTAAAAGCGATTTCTAACATCTAGGCAAACTTCTCAAGACTATGTCTACACACATTGTACTTTGAATTGATGACCTTGCCTTTTTGTAAGATCTCTTAGATTTTAAATACATATGTAGATCCCTTGCTTAGCAAGCCCTCTGCTTGCTTTAGTGATTCTAGTATATTTTGTGAAGCCAAATCTAGGTCACTCGTTTCTTTTTGTATGAGCTAGATAGCTCTGAGTGTTGAGCAAATTTATCTTATCAAATTGTAGCCATTTTTTGTAACCATTTGTTTTTTTAGAAACATATTCTTCTCTCCTAAAGTTGTCTTGAAGCTCATATCCAAACTTTGCAAAAGTGACTAGTGGTCTTTCTATGCATTGGTTCAAGGCATTGGCTCTCACAATACCTGTGAGCATTTTGAATGAGATAAATTGCATTATCAATCTCATTAAGTGAAATTTATGTCAGCAAAATCTCTCCAAATCAATCCTCAAGATTATTGAGTAGCATTCATCTGAGTGAATCGAGGTTTAGAGTGTGTGTCTATGAGTGTGCTATGCTTCAAGGCTGCATAGGAAAACTAATCTTTCTCCCATCAGTGGTATGGAAGCATTTGGACATACAAAGGCATTCAAGAAGTTGGAGGATAAGCCATTGAAGGAACTTGAAAGGAGGCCAATTTCTAGAGCAAGTTCAAGAACATACAACCAAGCAAAGGGAGTTTACGAGTGAAAAAGGAGAGCATCAACATCATTTGTTTGGTACTTGTGAAATATAAAGGTAAAAAATATTGTTATTTCTCACTTCACTTGCATAAAAGGGGTCTAGGAAGAGTGCCTTAGAGTACATCATGTCATAGTATAACACTCAAATTGAGAAGGTGCACAACAAAAATTATGAAGCATGGAGATTTATAATATCTAGCTATTTCATGGGGGAAGGATTATGGGGTCTAATTCGTGGCACAAATGCTAGATCCACATTGGGTGAGAGTCTTACTCTTCATCAAGTAAGGAGCTTTAGAGAGTAGAATCAAAGAGATAAGACATTCATCTTCATATTATTTAAGTGCATTAGCAATTCCATGGTAGGGCACATTCAACATTTAGATACATCCATGGAGGTATGGGAAAGCCTCAAGAGACTTATTTCCACTTCAACCAAAGCCAAAAAGACCCTCTTGAAAAATGAACTTTTTTATCAAGCATATCTAGATAACGTTTTTTATCAAGCATATATAGATATCCACTGTTGCTTATGCTATCGTCCTTTGATCCTGCCATTCAATGTTTATTGAAATTCAACCTTCAACTTTAGTATTTCTGGACACGCTGGAAGAATCTTAGATGGAGCAATGGAAGCAAGAGATCAACCACGAAGACTCGAGTTCAATTTTGAGTCTGAAAAGCATCCTCACAATAATCATAATCCACATATCTCTTTTAGGTGTGATAAATCCTACAATTTAGGAAAAGCGATTTCTAACATCTAGGCAAACTTCTCAAGACTATGTCTACACACATTGTACTTTGAATTGATGACCTTGCCTTTTTGTAAGATCTCTTAGATTTTAAATACATATGTAGATCCCTTGCTTAGCAAGCCCTCTGCTTGCTTTAGTGATTCTAGTATATTTTGTGAAGCCAAATCTAGGTCACTCGTTTCTTTTTGTATGAGCTAGATAGCTCTGAGTGTTGAGCAAATTTATCTTATCAAATTGTAGCCATTTTTTGTAACCATTTGTTTTTTTAGAAACATATTCTTCTCTCCTAAAGTTGTCTTGAAGCTCATATCCAAACTTTGCAAAAGTGACAAGTGGTCTTTCTATGCATTGGTTCAAGGCATTGGTTATGTACCTTCCAGGCATTGGTTCTCACAATACCTGTGAGCATTTTGAATGAGATAAATTGCATTATCAATTTCATTAAGTGAAATTTATGTCAGCAAAATCTCTCCAAATCAATCCTCAAGATTATTGAGTAGCATTCATCTGAGTGAATCGAGGTTTAGAGTGTGTGTCTATGAGTGTGCTATGCTTAAAGGCTGCATAGGAAAATTAATCTTTCTCCCATCAGTGGTATGGAAGCATTTGGACATACAAAGGCATTCAAGGAGTTGGAGGATAAGCCATTGAAGGAACTTGAAAGGAGGCCAATTTCTAGAGCAAGTTCAAGAGCATACAACCAAGCAAAGGGAGTTTACGAGCGAAAAAGGAGAGCATCAACATCATTTGTTTGGTACTTGTGAAATATAAAGGTAAAAACTATTGTTATTTCTCACTTCGCTTGCATAAAAGGGGTCTAGGAAGAGTGCCTTAGAGTACATCATGTCATAGTATAACACTCAAATGGAGAAGGTGCACAACAAAAATTATGAAGCATGGAGATTTATAATATCTAGCTATTTCATGGGGGAAGGATTATGGGGTCTAATTCGTGGCACAAATGCTAGATCCCCATTGGGTGAGAATCTTACTCTTCATCAAGTAAGGAGCTTTAGAGAGTAGAATCAAAGAGATAAGACATTCATCTTCATATTATTTAAGTGCATTAGCAATTCCATGGTAGGGCACATTCAACATTTAGATACGTCCATGGAGGTATGGGAAAGCCTCAAGAGACTTATTTCCACTTCAACCAAAGCCAAAAAGACCCTCTTCAACAAATTGGGAAAAGCACCTAGTAACAATATAAATGACAATATTATGAATATCAAAGAAGTGCGTTATTATTGGGGTCCATAGCTTGTCACATAGATGATGATGACCTAGTTGCATATAGCCTGAATGGTCTAAGGGATGATAAGAAGTGGAAAGCTTTTTACGATCTATGTGTATTTTGAATGGCAAATGGAAATGAAGCCCAATCACTCTATGTAGGTAAAGGCAAGCGTAGAGGAATGAACCATGGTAGAGGAAGAGGTACACAAAGGAGGATCAAATGGAAATCTTGATCAGGACCAACGAGATTGCTCTTGTTCCAAAAGAAGAGACACAAGCTCATCAAATACATGCATATTACGATTCCCTTTTGCAACCAAACGAAGTGTAGTAGCGAAGCTTTGAAAAGATTTCCGTAATCCTTTCAACAACGTAGAGCTCAATGATGCATCTAGAAAAATCTTATCTATGTAAGAACATGCTTCATCATGTAAGACCACATTGGATAGTTGGTCCCATCAAGCTTATCTTCAGCCTGAAGCATGCCAAAAAAGTCATTACTGCCCGCCATTTCACTTAGGAACAAGAATGTGACAAAATCTTTACTTCGACGAGAGATGAAATGAATTCTAAAATTTCAACTCACAAACCATCACTCTGATCGTGATTCTGACTGCACAGCTTCAAAATGGGGTTAAAACTATAGTGCCACTTGTGGAAATGTCTGATGGTGATTTTGACTCCATAAATGGCTTCAAAATGGGGTTAAAATTGTAGTGCCACTCATGGAAATGTTTCTTGGCTGCTGAAATTCACTATTCTATGCTCCGAAGTTGATTTGCACTCTTAAAAGGGCACGCGCGCGGCAACGCGAAAAACTAATACTTGAGAAGGCACTGAACCTGCTCTGATACCACTATTGGGAGTGTTTATAGACACACAAGAAGCACACATAAGGAGCACAAACGCAGCAAGACACATGGAGAAGATGGATGGCTAGAATAGCTCTCTCTATGCACAATGAGATGAACTAAAGTAAGAGCGGAAGTACAAAGTACCACCACATATGAGTGAATCATGTATGTGGTAACATGGGGAAGAAACCTCTAGCCAACACTAGAGTAAAAAGTACCGATGTATGGGGGAAAGGTTCACATCAAAGCTACTAGAGGAACACATAAGTGTAACAAAAATTCCATTTCTTTTTTGGTTATACTTGGAAAGATAAAACTACAAGGACAACCATTCTTAGTATTCATTTAATATTATTAGTTCTTCATGCGTTGCTATTGGTGTCTAGAGATATATGTTATTGTGATCTATGTAACCACATGTACTATATGTCAAAGACATTGATATGTCAAACATAGAGACCCATTACATCGTAGTATCCTCCTTGTACTCATTAGGAGTGGATAGTAAACCTTGTAACTTTGTCCAAACAAAAATAGACAAAATGCAATATATAGTACTTGAAAGAGAAGATCTCACAAAACAAACTAAGAGCTATAATGCATCATTTCGTTGGCCGATTTTTAGTGCTCACAATGAGAAAATATGGTACACGTTTATCGTTCATGTGTATAAATGGAATAGACCAAATACAAAAAGGGTTGTTTGATAATTACTCTCCTAATTTCATTACTTTAAATTTTAGTATTATGATCAATCTTTGGTGTCCTCGAGGTTGTTTGTATTTGCTATGTCTTCAAAAGTAGAATATTCCATGCCATCGTTCGCCTACATAGGAATTTCATTCTTCCTATTGGATACATTGTTCGTTTATTTTTATGGTTCCTTTACATGATGGTTTCTCATAACTATGCGTGTAGAAATTCAGATGATTACAACGATGTGGATATGGCATTCTTATAAAATTGCATAGATATAGGCGAGAGTGAACCAAAATAATGAGATATAAAATTGCATAGATATAGGCGAGAGTGCACCAAAATAATGAGATGTAAATAATGTATAGTGTGAATGCATGTATATATGTATGGCTCAAGAAAATAGTTATTTGTGTGCGCGCCTACATAGAGATGTTTGAAACATACATGTAAGTGCATATGATTTGTGTGTGTATGTGTGTGTGTGTGCATGTCGTTGCAATTTAGAATCATTGTTTGTGTATGCATTCTTATAAACGTTTCTATGAGTGTGTTTGTGGTTATGTGTTTGTGTTTAGCTTGTGTGAATTTGCATGAATTTGTGTGCGTGATCGTATGTGCTAAATTTATGAAGTGTTCAGTACAAGTGAACAAAGGCGGGATCTAAGACAGTGAAGAGGAGCACACAAAGATGATAGATAAGCTCAGACAAGAAAATTTAGAGATAGAATTATATGTAGAAAGTTGAAATTAATGGAGAACAGTAGAGAGAGAGAGGATATGATTAGAAGGAGGAAGATCGATGGAGAGGTATTTAGTAATGCAAAAAGGCAATACTTCGGTGCTTTTGTTTTCTTTACATCAAAGATCTACGTCAAGGGATGGGAGATATACTACTTATTGTCAAGGGATGGGAGATATACATGAACCTTTTGATTGCAATCTAAATTATATGATTAGAAATACTTTGATTACTGAAACAAAAGCATGTAGAATTCAAAGTGTTTGGGGTAAATATGTAAACTTATGATGATTAAAATATATAGACATCAATGTATATTTTCGTTTATTACTTCAATATTTCTCTTTGATTTAAATGATTGATGGTCCCTATGACGGTGGCTTCCAAAAATATTCCTTTGAATACAAATAACTTGACTTTTATCATATTCTCAAGTTTTCTTTAGCCTGATCTAGAGAGGTTCTCGATTGCCATACTTTTTCTTTCTTCTCTTTTCGATATAGCTAAATGTACTATTTTTCCAAGTACTAAAGTACCACAAGTTCTGATGATTAGAATTATATAACGTTTTGTTTGATGCAACCTTTATTGAGGACATAAACATGGAAAATAACCCCGTTGTCTAATGTAGCCTATTCAAAACTTTGAATGCATTTTTACTCGATTCATAGGATTGAGAACTTTTCATGATTAAAATTCTTTGCTTTTCTTTGATGTAATCAACCCAATTTATATCATAGTCATAAAGACAATATTGATTATAATCTATACCTACCCAACGAAACCTGTGTGCAGCGTACCTTAAAACGCATCAAAGTAGAAATTTATCCACCAAACTCAGCACCCTCATGACCACATACTTAGGACAACAAGAGGTGGGGAGGAAAATGATTGTCCTTCTATAACTCTTGAAAGCAAACGTTTGAGAAGGAGCGACATCTGTTTACTTCTCCTTTTCATCGACCGTAAAATGAGATAAGTGATATAAGGACATTATTTTGAGGATACGATGGCATCACCTAGAGTTGTGAAAGAACAAAAAAACAATATTTATTTCACATAATAATTTTAGGGCTTTCTTGGTGTCTGTGGTTTTTCTCTATTACCCTTAGTATCCATGTGAAACTTCAAATGGTCACCGGACACTTTTGTATATGTTATTTAATAAAACATATAGTTTCTTGGTCAGATATAGAGTGTAAGTTAGACCATATTTCTAACACTTAAGAAATATGTTTTCATGCTTTCTGTGTACTACGTTTTTTTACATATTCTATAGGTCTCTGCGGAGTATTATGTGGGCATCCAGACTTTGGTTTTCTATTGCAAGGGAATCTTTGTGAAGCTCTTGAAAAGGAGAGTCCATTGTGGTTCATCACAAATCAAAATAGTTAATTTTGCACTTCTTGATCTAGCTTCTAAAAAGGGATAAGGACACTAAAATTGGGTGACGATAGTGAGGAATGCAAGGAGTACCTCAGTTAGGGATTTTGACAATAAAAGATCATGTAAGAAGTTTTCAAATCTACGTTGAAATAGAAAATATAAAATAAGATCTTTGCTCCCACGGCCATGCATATAAGGCCCCCATGGGGATCCATAGCAGAAGTCCTTGGTGGCTCTTTTGTCTCAAAATCTCCTATGAGGGGGCCTCCAAATTGAAACGAAGTTTGAAATCACCAAAGAGGACCCTGTGATAGGAATCCCAAGAAGGATACATTAGTAACAAGCCTCACAAGGAAAAAAAGAGAGAAAAAAGACTTATCTTTGAGGGCTTTAGAGGAGGAGAGCTTGTATATGGTGTGAGATCTCCGAAGGTCGTGTCGGACCACGTTGCATGGACAAGCTCCCGAGCCAGTCCTCTCTTGAGGGGGTTATATCGATCTTGTAAATTTGACAAGAGAAACGTTAAATTTGGAAGCTAAAAAGAGCTACAACTATGTAGAACGCTGATATCTAGGGGCTACAGTTACACTAGTTTCAAACTCACCAAGGGAGGTTAGATCTTATCAAAGCCTTCTCAATAGATCTCCCACCTATTTTATTTCAAAGAGGACCTTTCTTCCCACTTTATAAGTGCATCTCCAACAAGAAATATGAAGGAATTCTCCAATTACCTCCCAACGACATTGGGATTCATAATGGAGATTCACTTCCTTTATCTAAGCCCTCACACGGAATATGAAAAAGAGCTCCTCGGGAATTTCTAAGCCTTAAGGTAATGATTGCAAAATCTTGACAGATAGAAGAAAAGGTTGATAATCGAGGACTACAAAAAAGGTGGTAGGCTCTTGTAAGAGTGGCATTGAATCATTGAGCCATGGGTTCAGCCATGTAAGTAGAATCCTTCGGCTAGAACTAAGAACATTTCAATCATCCAACCCAAAATTAAAGGAAATAAATAATTGTGTGTAGTAAGAGGTAACTGGGCTTGACATATCCTATAAGGCTTTGGAGCTCAGACCATTCCTTGAAAGGAGGGATTATTTTTTTTATGGCATCAGTTATTCCCATCTTAGACAAGAGGTTCTCACTCAAGGCCTCTGTAGTAAAGCTCCCTTGGGGGGCGAGGGGGGGGGGGAGGGAGGGGGCATTTTCATATTGACCTCTAATAAGCATTCAGGAATATACATGCATCTCTATGTTTTCATGAAAATATCAAAACATTGGAGGAAAAAAAATGAACAAGGATCTTACGATAAAATGGGTACCTTAGGCAAAAGGGAGCAGGAGGCGGTAGAGAGGGAGAGATCTTCCATAGAACCCTGCTACCAACTCTCATTCAGCAAGCTTCCACTAAGGGGAACTCCCACATTATTGTTTTCCTAGGACTTATCTTTTAATATGAAAAGTCATAGGAGAAATGGAGAAGAGAAAATCGTTAAAATCAATAGAACGTCAAAGCCTCCAAGCTCACACGAGACGAAGGCTCCCATGTATGGCCTCTTCGTGTAGAGTCCAAAGGGCCCTGTGTATAAATAGGTTCTGTAAGGGGGGTTAAGCCTAGGCCATTCTATTGTGGGGGAATGGAGTGGGAGGGGTTATAGGGCTGAGTCCACCTTCCAATCCTTCGGAAGAGGGGCTATGCTTGCTAGCACTGGAAATCAAGGATATCGATCACTCAAACGTGGAGGATACCACAAGTAATAAAATGTAGACCTGAATATCCCACGAGGCTACTGCACATAGAGACTTATGGCCTCATAGAGACCAAAGTGAAAATGCTTGAGTGCATCTCGTTTGTGATCAAAATAGGCACTTGAATTGCTGAGAAGGGTTACTTGGTTGAAGGTTATGTTTAGTTGGTTTAGGAAATTCCTTTCTCTCCACCCTAGAATTCTTGTGAGGGTTGTAAGCATAGAGTGCTCTCCTTACGGGAGATATTTCGAAATGTTTTCCACAATCTTGGCACTTAATCACTTGAACCTATTAGCTTATTTAATGAACCATCCAAAAGTAGTTGCAAAGGGATCTTGGAGTTGCGGCACCTTGGGGATCTTTAGGAAGGCATCGCTCTAACTAGTAAAGTTGGGACCTAGCCTAAGACGTATTTGATTTCAATAAAGGATCTATTCAAGCTGCAAGAGTTCGTTGGTACCTTGCTAGTGCCAATATTTGCCAAGGTTGATAAAAAGAAGTAGGATCATCATATTTTTCTAAGGACCAAGGTTCATAGGGTTTAGAGCTGAGAAGCTACAAATTGTGAGAATGGACTCATCCCTCTAATTAAACTTCACGTTGCAAGGATTACATCCATGAAGAGCAAGGCATAATCGCATAAGCAACCCATCTAGTGTAAGAGAGAGAATATCCATTTATAGTTGGGGTTGACCATTGGAGTTTTTGCACATATATACAAGCGAAGTTTGTTCAAATAATATGATTAGCTAGTATTTTTCCACATGCATACCCTAGAACTCTTCACCACACACTTGAAACGAAAGCTGAAGACTAGTTGTGTGCATCCCTTGCCACTCCTGTGAGTATGGGAGGAGGCTAAAGACCCTAGAACACCTTACCACACAGTTGAAACCAAAGCAAAAGACTAGAAGTGTGCATCCCTGGCCACTCGTGTGAGTATAGGAGGAGGCAACCAAGGTTCTTTAAGTACAACCTGGCTAAAACTTGGCTCCGGATAGGTTCCACCACCTGGTTGACTGCACACGCTTGTCATCGTCGTCAAGGGTAGATGCCTGAGTGCACAATCAGGTACGTGTAAAACGCATGGGAATCTATTAAGATTGGGCTTGCATTTCAGAATTCCTTTCAGCCCATCCTCGTTTTCGCTGTCTATCGTGAAGAAAAGTCACCAGATCATGTCTCAGAGGTCTATCTTCTCTGTCTCTATGAACCACCATGTAGATGCTATAATCATATATCAACAGACGTTGATAAGATTCGGGGACATAGATGCTTACTGCCTTCTCAAACAGAGAATCAACCCTTTGGATAATGCAAAGGAATGCCTTGTCTCCTTCTCAGAAATGAATTGTCTCCGACTCAATGGTTTAGATGGATCAACCAAGAGGAACTGCTCTAGAAAATATGGAAAGAAAGATGTGGGATCAACTTTGATGCCCAACAGAAAGAATGGTCAATTCAAAAATGCCTAGGCTTGTTAGGTAGAAAAATATGTAATCGTAAAAAATCTCTCTCTTTTAGACATCATAGAATGTTTTTCTTGGAAAACAACAAGAGTAAAAGCAAGTGGGTCGCTCATGGGAGTGTCAAAAAAATTATTTTACTTCTCAATAACTCGATATAAACCGTTAGTCTCCCACCAAGTCTGGGGTCTCCTTTGAGTTTTGGATCAGTATAGTCATTATGCCTTCAGGCCATCGTATTTTAGTTTTGTGAGATAGAAGAGATCCCAAAGGGCACTTTACCCATTCACTTGTTTCACTCTAAAATTGTTACAATTGTTCTTTTATGAATTCAAGCAAGGGAGACTAAGCTTCGGCCGAATTTCCATTCTAGGAGAAAAAATTCTCAACAGCGAGGAGTGGTGTTATGACTGGTCGAGGACTCAAGTCTTGGCTATGAACTCTTCATAAATCCTTATGTAGAGGTGTTCATATCTTGTTTAAAATTTCAATCATAAAAGGAAAACGAGTTCCGAGTTCATGTCGTGGCTGGACATAAAAAGGGTGCTTCTACCTTAAGAGGTGAGATGTGTCAGATGTGTAAGTGTGTTTCCAATTCATCGTACTCTGCAAACAAAAAAGAGGGATTAAAAAAACATTTGCACAGTTGGCGGTGGACCATCCCTGAGTATAAAATGGTATAGTTAGTCATCCTTGAGGTTACAATACTCATCCTTTATTTCATGTCTCGTGAAGAAGAGAAATTGCATGAGATGGACGCCAACGCCCGCTTTCTCCTCTCCCTCTTTCCCCTTTTCCTCCTCTGCGTTCTTTTTCTTATTGTCTATTTTCTCCATCTTATCGGTAAGGAGCCCCATCGCTCATTCTGGGTTCTAAGTCAGAGGTATGGCCCTCTCATCTCCCTATGCTTGGGCTCCACGCCTATCATTATCGCCTCCTCACCGGATGCGGGTCGGCTAATTTTACAGAAGCATGACCAAATTTTCTCCTCGAGACCCCGCACAGCTGTTCCCATCCAGATTTCTGAGTGCAAAAATCTATTCCCATGCAGATTTCTGAGTGTAAAAATCAAGTTGGTGCGTCAGCTGGCTTTCTCGCATCTCCTTGGAAAAAAACCAATTAGATTCGTTCCGTCCCTTACTTTGTGAGGTCTTGAACACTCAAAGCATGGTCTCCGTGCGTAGAAATGTTTATGAGAGCACCTTCCCCATCGTTTCGAGGATGCTTATCGGCAAGCGTACGAAGGACATACTCTATCACTGCCCCAAAGGTGCGTCATACAGTCTAAGGGCTGCCATTCTAGAGATAGTGGATCTCCTAGGAACCTTCAATATAGGCGACCATATCCCGTTCTTGGCATGGACGGACCTACAAGGATGCCTGCGGGAAAGCAAGTCAGTCTCGCAGAGGGTGAAGGCAATACTTGGAGACGTCATTCGTGAGCACAGACATAAGAGAAAGAATACGGTTAACGAGGTTGCAGATACGGATTTCCTTGACGCACTGTTGACAGCACCTTCAAATCAAAACGAACACATCGCGATCTTAGTGGTAAGCACAACATCGCTATCTTAGTGGTAAGCACATCATGAACAATAGCACATAAAATAAACAATTCATCGTCTGCAATGCGATAGCTGCATCTCAATCATCTTTTCCAAATTCAAGAGGGCCTATCGATACTTTATATTAGGGGGAGGGAAGAATGAGCTAAAATATTTATTAATCGTCGGTCATGATAGTGTTTAATGTAAAGAAATGATGTATGCAATATAAAAGTTGAAATCACTACACAACCGTTATTATGAGATGCCTAATTACCTTAAATGTTGTTAAATCTAATTACGGTTTTGCTGCTTGCTAAGAGATAAAGCTCGACACGTGAGGTTTTCAAAAATTCTTTCCGTTTCATAGCTAGCATGAGCGTTGTATACATTGATTAGGATTTCCATAAACAAACTACGTATAAGCATTAATTTGACACTTTCTTTCCTACCTAACTCATTGAAGTACTAGAGTGATGATGAGAGGGTGATTAAACTTCTTTGTAATGCCATCTAAATTCTCTAAAAGCTAGCCCCGCCATGTGGGATTCGAGGGATCCCATGAACACTAGTCCCCTTCTCTTGTACTTTTCTTTTAATTAATTCAAGTCCGAGAGAGAGAGGGCAAATGTGTGTGTGTATGTTTATGTATGTATGTATGTGGTGTGTATGCATGATTCTATGTATATAGTTTTTAGTTATATTTCGATTCCTAACAATATGAGGTATGGTAAAGATACTCATAAGTACAATTTTTATTACCATTTTTCATTTTAAAAAAAGGTGCTAATTAGATATAACTCATGGGCTTTCATTAAACAAGATCTACCACCTTAGACGTCCGCTAAACTCTGAAATTTGATAACGTTTTTTATCAAGCATATCTAGATATCCACTGTTGCTTATGCTATCCTCCTTTGCTCCTTCCATTCAATGTTTATTGAAATTCAACCTTCAGCTTTAGTTAGTTTGGACACATTGGAAGAATCTCACTTGGAGCAATGAAAGCAAGACATCAACCACGAAGACCAGAGTTCAATTTTGAATTTTAAAAGCATCCTCATAATACTCATAATCCACATATCTCTCTTAGGTGTGATAAAGCCTACAATTTAGGAAAACACATTTCTAATATGTAGGGAAATGTCTCAAGACTATGTCTTCATTTTGATCTTTCATTTTTGTAAAATCTCTTATATTTTGAATAAGTATATAGATCCCTTGCTTAGCAAGCTCTCTGCTTGCTTTGGTGATTTTAGTATACTTTGTGAAGCCAGAGCTAGGTCACATGTTTCTTTATGTATAGGCTAGATAGCTCTGAGTGTTGAGCAAATTTGTCTTATCAAATTATAGCCATTTGTTATAACCTTTTGTTTTCTTAGAAATGTATTCTTCTCTCCTAAAGATGTCTAGAAGCTCATATCCAAACATTCTAAAAGTGAATAGTGGTCTTTCTGTGCATGCCTAGTGAAGGCAATACCTTATCTATCTACAAGGCATTGGTACCATAGGTGCGAGCATTTTGAGTGAGATACCTTGCATTATAAAATTCATTAAGTGTAATTTATGTTAGCAAAATCTCTCCAAATCAATCCTCAAGATTATTGAGTAGCATTCATCTGAGTGAATCGAGGTTTAGAGAGTGTGTCTATGAGTCCGCTATTCTTCAAGGTTGCATGGGAAAATTAATCTTTGTCCCATCACTCGTATTGAAGCATTTGGAAATAAAAAGGCATTGAAGGAGTTGGAGGATAAACCACTGAAGATCCTTGAAAGGAGGCCCACTGCTAGAGCAAGTTCAAGAGCACACAACCAAGCAAAAGGAGTCTACCAGCAGAAAAGTAGAGCATTAACATCATTTGTTTGGTACTTGTGAAATATAAAGGTAAAAACTATTGTTAGTTCCCACTTCACATGCATGAAAGGAGTCCAGGGAGAGTGCCTTAGAGTACATCATGTCATAGTATAACAGTCAAATCGAGAAGGTATAATGAGGAGCTTGTGTACATAGAAGAATCATTAGGGTTTGAATCAAAATCAAGGATCATCTATTAGAGGTGATCATGAGGAAGGTATCAAGGACATCAAAGAAAGACTTAAGAAGGAGTCTAAGATCTTAGACCTTGGATATCTAAGGTATTTATTAATTATTGAAGTAAGTCATATATAAGGGGAATGGTATTTGTCTTAAGCAAAGAAAGTATTGCTTACATATATTGAAGACATATGGACTATTGCTTACATATATTGAAGACGTATTGAAGACTTACAATATGCATACATGTTTTCGATACCTACCATCCTCAAAACCTAATGGTAAATCCATTTAGAAAATTGTTTTCGAGTAGCCATTCATAAATGCTTTCTTCAGTAGATCAAATTTATGTACGCTGTACTTCTTGGTTGCTGAACTTGATATAAGGTTTCAAACAGTACTAATCTTCACCATAGAACTACGATTTTCTTCACATCTATAGCATAACATTAAGAAAACCCATTATAAACAAGCCTTGTTTAATACCTTGAATTATACTCTCATTAGAAATCTTCTTGCCTCTATAAAACTTTTTGTTTATAATGATCTTCATGCCCTTCTTCTTTCGAAAATGATATATTTTGTTTTCCATTGCTATCCTCACTTTTTCTTTCATATATTTTCTTTGTTCCTTAACTATATTCAGTTGATTCGAGCGAGTAATGAAATATGAACAAATTATGCAGAAAAATGTATAACTATGCTTCTGTTTTCAAATAAAAAATCATCATTCTAAGTTGTTGAAAAAAACAAATTTGATTAAAAGTATCGGGATATAAATCTTTCAGTAATCCGATCATTCATAGAATATCGTTTTTATCCAAATTTCCCTTCAAAAACAAAAAATTTTTATCTGAACATTTATTTTTAATATGAAGTTTTTTATATCTTTAGCCCTTACATTTAAAGAAGTTTAATCGAAAGATCCTCGATCCAAGGCGTTCTTACATCTTTTAATGTCTTAATAATTTTCGTGTTTCTTTTCAATATGTTTTCATTCCATCGTATCATCTGTTACAATATTAGAGGGTAAATCTTCGAATAATTCCATAGTTTTTCATCAATGAACATATTATTCAATAACCGATTATGCAACCTTATTATCTAAACATCCTTGCTCTCAATCCAAGCTGTGAATTCCTTGAAAAGAGATGCCTCAAAGTAGGTACACTCTCTAGTGACATATCCTAGTTATCTCAACCTCATCCGCCACCGGTCATGCTCTGCTCAATGAACCTTTCTATTTTGGATACCTATATAGGCATGCGTTTTATGTGAGTTGAGAGATTAAAATCTTTCTTATGAAGCTTCCATGGACATTTCGTATCTGCATTGGATGAAAATAACGATTTCAGCACCTCCATGTTACATATTTGAAATTAGGAATCCCTCTTCTTCATTTCTCTCAAAAGGAGTTTAGAGAAAACGGGTTTAGATATTGGTTGACAGAAGCAAAGGTTGAATGTTGTTCTCTCTTGTCTCCTCCTATGCTATATGTCATTTTGTTACCAAAGCTAGCTACAATCTAGAGTTTTCTATTTTCTGAAATCATGCTTATCGATAACCATAGCCCTATCCGATTATAGTGTATGTTATTCTTGGGGAAGCCCCAATCAAGGTAGGCTGAGCCTTTTTCGCATGTGCAACATAGAGAAATATTGCCCTAATTTGATGAAGACGTGTTGAATGAAAACTTTGATTATATTGTTTTGTGAACCGATTTAAGGATCGTAAGTATATGATGCGTACAAGAGGTGAAAAGCACTTCACATTCAGGAGACTTCCTGGTATTGCATGTAAATGATGCATAAGAGACCTTGAGAGAGAGAGAGAGTGAGAGTGAGAGAGAGAGGTACACATCAAGAGACAAATCACATGCAGGTACATATCACAACAAAATGGTATGGCAAGGAGGAAAATAGGTACATTACAGAATGTGTTAGGATCATGATGAAGGACGTGGGTGTGCCTAATTGTTGTTAGGCTGATGCATCAACTAATGCAAGATACATCATAAAAAATTATCCCACATGAGATATACATTCTACCACACCCTTTGAAGCTTGGTATAATAAGAAGCTAAATGTACCACACTTCAAAGTCTTTGATTGCACATGTTATGTACTTAATTCAAGTCAACTAAGGAGTAAGATTAATGATAGATACAAAAGATCATCCATTTCAGGGCATACACGTGAGAAGAAGACTTATAGATGCTATAAAACCACAACAAAGGAGCTAAAGAGATCAAGGGATTTCAAGTTTGATGAGCCTTATCCTACAACATGCTTAAAATGTATCTATGCAATCACACTTGGAATCTTGTGCCAAGGAAGAAGGTTATGAAGGTAATTGGAAACAAGTGGATTTATAAATTAAAGAAGCATTGAGATGGTAGTATTGCTAGGTATAAAGCTAGGCTTGCAGCTAAAGTGTTTTCTTAGTCTTAGAAATAAGGAGTAGACTATGGAGAGACATTTGGCTGTATGGCAAAGATGAGTACCATCAGAACTATCAATGCTAGTGCAACAAGCAAGCATTGGAAGATGTATCAACTTGATGTGAAGAATGCATTTATGAATGAGGAGAATGAGGAGCTTGTGTACATAGACCAATCATTAGGGTTTGAAATCAACATCAAGGATCATTTATTAGACGTGATCATGAGGAAGGTATCAAGGACATCAAAGAAAGACTTACGAAGAAGTCTAAGATCTTAGACCTTGGATATCTAAGGTATTTATTAGGTATTGAAGTAAGACATATATAAGGGGAATGGTATTTGTCTTAAGCAAAGAAACTATTAATTACATATATTGAAGACGTATGGACTATTGCTTACATATATTGAAGACGTATTGAAGACTTACAGTATGCATACATGTTTTCGATACCTACCATCCTCAAAACCTAATGGTAAATCCATTTGGAGAATTGTTTTCGAGTAGCCATTCGTAAATGCTTTCTTCAGTAGATCGAATTTGTGTACGCTCTACTTCTTGGTTGCTGAACTTGCTACAAGGTTTCAAACAGTAGTAATCTTCACCATAGAACTACGATTTTCTTCACATCTATAGCATAACATTAAGAAAACCCATTATAAACAAGCCTTGTTTAATACCTTGAATTATACTCCCATTAGAAATCTTCTTGCCTCTATAAAACGTTTTGTTGATAATGATCTTCATGCCCTTCTTCTTTGGAAAATGATATTTTTTGTTTTCCATTGCTATCCTCACTTTTTCTTTCACATATTTTCTTTGTTCCTTAATTATATTCAGTTGATTCGAGCGAGTAATGAAATATGAGCAAATTATGCAGAAAAACGTATAACTATGCTTCTGTTTGGAAATAAAAAAATGATCATTCTAAGTTGTTGAACAAAAAAAAATTGATTAAAAGTATCGGGATATAAATCTTTCAGTAATCTGATCATTCATAGAATATCGTTTTTATCCCAATTTTGTGGTTGAATTGGTTTTGCATGACTAGGTGAAAATATTTTCCGTCAAAAACAATGCGTGGTGTCTTTTTCGATCTAAAGAAATTTCAATATAATGCTTTTAGGCCAAAAACATTTCGATCTAAATCTTTTTAATTTAGAAATTTTTTATCTAAAGATTTATTTTTAATATGAAGTTTTTTATATCTTTAGCCCTTACATTTAAAGAAGTTTAATCGAAAGATTCTCGATCCAAGGCGTTCTTACATCTTTTAATGTCTTAATAATTTTCGTGTTTCTTTTCAATATGTTTTCATTCCATCATATCATTTGTTAGAATATTAGAGGGTAAATCTTCGAATAATTCCGCAGTTTTTCATCAATGAACATATTATTCAATAACCGATTATGCAACCTTATTATCTAAACATCCTTGCTCTCAATCCAAGCTGTGAATTCCTTGAAAAAAGATGCCTCAAAGTAGGTACACTCATAGAATATCGTTTTTATCCAAATTTTATGATTGAATTGGTTTTGCATGACTAGGTGAAAATATTTTCCTTCAAAAACAAAAAATTGTTATCTGAACATTTATTTTTAATATGAAGTTTTTGATATCTTTAGCCCTTACATTTAAAGAAGTTTAATCGAAAGATCCTCGATCCAAGGCGTTCTTACATCTTTTAATGTCTTAATAATTTTCGTGTTTCTTTTCAATATGTTTTCATTCCATCGTATCATCTGTTACAATATTAGAGGGTAAATCTTCGAATAATTCCATAGTTTTCCAGAATGAACATATTATTCAATAACCGATTATGCAACCTTATTATCTAAACATCCTTGCTCTCAATCCAAGCTGTGAGTTCCTTGAAAAGAGATGCCTCAAAGTAGGTACACTCTCTAGTGATATATCCTAGTTATCTCAACCTCATCCGCCAACGGTCATGCTCTGCTCAATGAACGTTTCTATTTTGGATACCTATATAGGCATGCGTTTTATGTGAGTTGAGAGTTTAGATTCTTTCTTATGAAGGTTCCATGGACATTTCGTATCTGCATTGGATGAAAATAGCGATTTCAGCACCTCCATGATACATATTTGAAATTAGGAATCCCTCTTTTTCGTTTCTCTCAAAAGGAGTTTACAGAAAACGGGTTTAGATATTGGTTGACAGAAGCAAAAGTTGAATGTTGTTCTCTCTTGTCTCCTCCCATCCTAGATATCATTTTGTTACCAAAGCTAGCTACAATCTAGAGTTTTCTATTTTCTGAAATCATGCTTATCGATAACCATAGCCCTATCCGATTATAGCGTATGTTATTCTTGGAGAAGCCCCAATCAAGGTACGCTGAGCCTTTTTCGCATGTGCAATATGGAGAAATATTGCCCTAATTTGATGAGGAAGCGTTGAATAAAAATTTTCATTATATGGTTTTGTGAACCCATTTAAGGTTCGTTCGTATATGATGCGTACAAGAGGTGAAAAGCACTTCACGTTCAGGATACTTCCTGGTATTGCATGTATATGATGCATAAGAGACCTAGAGAGAGAGAGAGAGAGAGAGAGAGAGAGAGAGAGAGAGATGTCGTTTTGTGCTTGAACCGCAGGATATGTTCGCTGGAGGTATAGATACATCAACTATCGCTATAGAATGGGCACTTGCAGAGCTAATTCGAAAACCACATATTTTGAAGAAGGTGCAGGATGAGCTGAGTTTGGTGGCCGGATCCACACGCTTGGTTGAAGAGCTCGATGTTGGAAGCTTACCATATCTAAGAGCTCATGCTCTCTTCCTCAAGGCGAGAAACCATGTACTAGCACGAACGGAACATCAAATACAAACAAAATCCCAGATCAATCTATCCTATGGTTCATCAAAATAGATCTTCAAAATTATAAGGTTTTAGATGGACTCTTTACCATACTCCATTCCTTCTCTAATGACTTCCAAGATCCATCTAGCCTTGATGAAACGTTTTTGGTGTTTATGGGGACAAACTTGAAGATAATTCATGATGCATTTCCTTGGGCTTTGAAAATACACCTGTAGCCCATTTGGAGGATGATTTTAAGTCTCTGGTTACCTATGCAATTTCATAGTGTTTTCTTATAGATCAACTTTATCAGCTTCTCATTCAATCATCTAGATAGAGCATGGACCTTGTAAGTTTGTGCTAGACCATGCAAAGAGGTCTCACAAAGGATTTTTAAAGACATTTGAAAACTCATTCATACGACTATCGAGGACTAGTATGTTTCATCATGGATAATAGTACACACATATATATTTCCCATGTTATTTCGAGGATGCTAACAGACTGTATACACGCTCTTTAGAAGAAAGTATTGTATTACCTCATCAATAAGATTTTTCAAGGTTCAAATAATAAAAAATCGTGTACTATAATGTCCATGCAACTAATCAACTATGGCCATTGCCTCAACCGGCCTGCTATCGAGAGTTAAGAACGATCATCATGGCCTAAAAAGAGTTATTTGTCAATGTACATGTATGTTCAACAAAGACATATGTAATGTTTCATATTCTATAAGTTATCAACATTCTAGCTAGAGCCACAAATGAATTTTTCAGATCACTTTCAAATCTCCAATATCATTTTTGGAAGCAATATAAACCAGAAGATTTGTTGATTCAAGGGTTAAATTCTACTTGTAAAGAACTATCATTACCACAATTAAAGTTATTGTAATTTAGAAACTTAGGCATAATAGGAAAATTCCCATCATTGTGATAGTCTTTATTTTAATCCAGTTATGAATAGTCAAATAATCACTCGTGCATCTAATAAGGAAATAGAGCTTACTCAAATGAGGACCTCTAAACTTCAAGTTATTCTTAAAGGTGCATGAGTTGAATCAAATGAGTTGTTATAAAACCTGAGCTATAGGTCTCAAATTTGTATCATTACTTCCGGTCATTTTGTTGAATTACACTATAGTTGTACCGTCAGGATTCGATTCTATAACTTTATATAAGAGGCTCCCTTCTAGCCACTCGTATAATTGTTCAAATAGAGAAATGCATAATATACTACACCAAATATAACATGAAATTATAATTGCTCTTCAACAAATTGACATACACTCATTGTACGTTATAAGAGGACAAGTTAATTTAAGTTAGGGGTCCCGAAACAAAGGGAAGCAAGGGATATCTACTCCAACATAGTCCAATAGAGTTATCCAATGACATGCTCAAAAATACCACCATGACCTAAGAAGTGTCATTTATCAAGAAACATATGATCTTAGCAAAGGAGCCTATAATGTATTTTATTGTATCAATAATTATCATTCCAACCAGACTCAAAGGTTTGTTTTTTGAAGAGACCTTTGATATCTAATATCCACTTGAGATCCTTCTTATTGTGGGAGTTACACATCTGTAAAAGCACGTGAGCAGCACAAGGAAGAAGAAGAATATTTGAGCACACCACACAATACTGAATGTATTACCACTACAATGTACAAAGATAAGTAACCCATTAGGGCAATAGCCATATATACAAGGGGGGGGGGGGAAACACAGCCCAGTCACAGTAAGAAAAGGCATGTAAATTTGGTGGTAGTGATCTACCCTTGGGATAAAACAATCCAAGTAGTTGGGTACTACTCAAGTAGTGAAAGATGTGCTTAACCACCTACGAATGCTTGCCACCTGAGCAATGCATAAACCTTCTCATATGTGATATAGGAAACTAAATATCTAGCCAATCAATGAATAAGTAAATCAAGCATCCAATAGCCTACTAATAGATAACAACATCGATTGTATCTCAAGCATCATGAACACTCAATCGTAAACCTATCTCCATAGGAGTGGCAATAGGTTTATAGTCTTCAAGGCCAAAACAGTGCAACAATGTGTGAATATATTTTTTTGACACAAAGTTATTCTACCATTGATTTGAATAAATTAAATGCCCAAATAATAATGGAAATGCCCGAAATCAGACATCTCAAATGAGGCACGCAAATCAGCCTTAAAATCAGCAATATGCTGCTTATGAGGACCAGTGAGTAGCATGTCATCAACAGACACCACAATGATCAAAAGCAGATCATTAGCACACTTAACATATAAGGTGCCTTCAGTTGGACTCTTCCTAAAACCATGTGCAATCAAATAGACTTGTATTGTTTCATACCAAGTAGGTGGTGCTTGCTTCAAACCATATAATCCCTATTTCAATCTACACACTTGGTTTTCGTGCTCTTTCTATACAAAGCCATGGGGAAAAAAAAACATACACTTCTTCATGAAAGTTATCATTCAGAAATGCAGTTTTAATGTCGAACTGATGCACATTCTAGCCATGATGAGTTGCACGTCGATAGCTGCTATGAATAGTAGTCATTCGGCATGTAGGTGCAAAGGTCTCATCAAAATTAATGCCCTTTCCTATGCATAACCCTTTGCAACAAGCCTAGCCTTATACTTGTCAAATGTTCCATCATGTTTAGTCTTCAACTTGTATACCCACTTGGTGAGAATGACCTTATTTCTAGGAGGCAAATCACATAAAGTCCAGGTAGCATTTTTCATGATAGCATCATATTTTGATTGGATAGTAGCCGTCCACTTTGCAGAACATTGTGCTTCATCAAACAAAATAGGCTCATTCTCATCATAAAGACTAGAGGCAGCCATAGCATAGCAATCTTATGCAAAAGAGGCACTCTAAGAGCCTCACTGAGTACAATATGACAGAGGTGCATCTGATTTGTTGTCAGGTAAAGTCTACACAAGCCAGTGGCATAGTTTTTGCCTCCTCAATATCATCTCTCTCATCAATAAGTGCATCATGTAAATCTCCATCACAAATGGACTGATCTACATCATCCCATGAAACCTATAAAGGCTGAAAAGTTGCCTCATTACGATCAACACTAGACTGTCCACCTATAGAAAGAGGCAAGAAAGTATCGTACATGTCTTTGGAACTAACAGATGTCTCCTTAGTACATGAAAGTAATGGTTGAATAACTCTTCCATGAAAACAACCTCATGGCTAACCAAAATGAATTTAGTGTATGGATGATATAGATGATAGCCTTTACTTTCAGAACTATACCTAACAAAATACATTTCATTGCTTTATCATCCAATTTTCTATGATGTTGTTTAGGCACTAATGAAGATGCTGGGCAAGCAAAAACATGCAGGTAAGCAACAGATAGTTTGCGATCATGCCAAGCCTCATATGAAGTGATAGAATCCAATGCTTTAGTGGGACATCTATTAAGTACATATGCTACACACATAATAGCCTCAAGCCAGAGACTATGCAGTAAAGCTTAACTCTTTACCATACACCTCACCATCTCCATGAGTGACATGTTCTTCTATTAAGCAAATCCATTCTGTTGAGGTGTATAAGCACTATACACTGATGTTTTATCGCACATTCAACCAGAAACGCATTAAAGTCAGAAGACATATATCTGCTATAGTGAAGATTACATATTCATAATATCCATCTAAAGTCATGGACTTGAAGAAGATGTGACGATGTATACCATGTACCGCCGAGAGTTATTTATGAAGTCCATTACATGAGAACGAGGGCAGTTCTATGGTTCGAGAGAAAGAAATGTTACAGTCGACTAGAAGAACATATTACATTGCGTTTCATTCGGGTGATTCAGATCCAGATATACTTTCTTGAAGGAGAACTACGAAGGGGAATTGTTTTTTTCCTTTTTCAGAAAGGAGAGGAAGTGGCAGCTCAAGAAAAAAGTTTCTTCGCGGCAGAAAGGGCAGGCGGCACAGATTAATGGGAAAAAGTTACTTTCTTTGCTCTCTCTCGTGGAGGTCTGAGGAAGGGAGCAAAACAGAGGATTGGAGGGACCTCTAGAGGCTTCTGCTTATGACCTATTGGCCTCTACATGGAGAATCAACTGCTACATTCTGCCTTTATCTTTGTCCCCTTATTATATTCAAGAGAAAGCATCGACGTCCTTTCTGGTAGGAGGTTTCGCTTGCGATTTGTGATTTTGAAGACGTGTTTGCTGAGGGCTTCGACCATGATTTATGCTAAAGAATTATATTTTTGCACATATTGAGAAAGGGATAATATCCGATACCTTCTTCTCTATTTGTCTGATGAAAGGAAACTGACATGCTATGGTGTGTGGAGGTTAACTTCAATGATCAAAATCTGACGCGCGTGATGCTCAACTTCCAGCAGCCAATCGATGACTTTTTTGTCACTATATAGAGGCGCAAAGGTTTGGTGTGCTCTCTGTCAACTATATAAATAAGTTTTAATTGTTGATGAATTTAAATGCTGCCCGTTTTAGATGAATATAGATATATACATACGCTGATGATTACCACAACATTTAGATCAGCCAAATAGGATACACCGCTCTGTTCTGTCTGATACTCTCTCCATCGTTGATTGTGATTTGAGGATTAAGGATGTTTTCAAAGTTTGAATCGCTTTATTTGACAGTTGCGCAAATGTATAAATTATGTCTGATTTTCTGCGCTTAGTATTCTCTATATTTAATTGTTTTCTTTAAACTACTGTATCAGAAGTACATGCTAATTCGCTCATTATAATCCTTGTTCTGATCATATTTATGTTCCAAAGATACTGCGTTCATAGTTGGATAAAGACGGAGTTTAACAACATAAGAATGCATGTGAATTCATATAAGTCGAAACAGGTTATGTTTCTTTTAACATGAATGATGTATGAAGCTTTATCTTGATGATATTCGTTTTGGCACCAACACTTACTCAGATGATGACTGTTTGGTGTGTAGAAGCTTCGATAAGTTTATAACCTGCAATAAAGGTCAAATTAAGAAATAATGTTTTTTGATCTTAAGGCAGACCACTTCAGTCAACTGAAATGCAAAAGATTTTATTGACTCGATCCACTTCTAATGGATTCTCTATATATGCATGAATAGAGATTTATGTTGCTGTCGTTGCGTGGATTATTCTGGAAACCTTTTTAGAATTTTAAGGAAACATTGGTTTTTGATTGTCTTAGGCATTTGGTCATAGCCTTTAAAATCATTCTGAATACGTGGAGTTCTTGCATGTTCTATAACAAGCCTATATGCTATTCTGCATTTTTCTTCTTCTAGTCTCGGATGTTCAGCATACACAACATATACTGTTTGGTGACTATACCGTTGTTCGATGTTTGCTTCATATAAAATATACCATTTGCTTGCCTCAAAAGTGGGAATGTTTGCATGAGAGCTATACACGATTATGCGTTAATGTGGTTCATTTATGTACCTATATTTGTAGGACTGAAAGTGTGCATTTGAAGCTATGTCAGATAACGCTCTATAGCTACATAACAGTATAAGACGAAATGTTATATGTTCTGGTAATAGACAGAGTAAATCTTTTATACATGAAACAATGCGTGTTCCACTGTTTTTACTGTCATATGATCTGAAAAACATATGAATATGAGATCTCAATCATGTTATGTCGTATGTGCAGCCATGTGCAAGTAGAGAGTACATGATTTTCATTCTGAAAGTTTTCGTTTTCACAATGTTTACATAGAGTAACAATTTGTTTTGTGAATGTGCAAGTCCAAATATTATGAACGCTTACTCCATACAAGGCTTGCACTCTTTATGTATCCTTAAGCGATTGTAGTAAAACGTGCGGCAAACTCACATTACTCCGTATTGAAGTCCTTTAGCTATCCATATTGAAAGTCATATCCAACTTTTAAATTCTCATGGAGATTGTTTGACTAGATGAAACTTCAATATCATTATTGAATACGTGGAGCAACCTAAAAGTGGTGGTGCTTGTTCTTATGATTTTCTAACAATATAAACTGATGAATATTAAAGATGTGTTTTTTTGTGATAATAGAATGTAAATTGATAATATAAACTGATAATATAATGTCTTGGGTCATCTCTTTGAGTTACCTTTAATAATTTATCCCTTGAGTACCCTTGGTGCACCACGTGTGGTTACATAACTTTCTTTGAGTTTCGCTAATAGCACCCTGTGTGCACTCCTAAGTGCGCAAGAACCCGACCACATACGTGAACCTCGCGTGAAACACATGGGGGAATTAATCTTTATTTTGAGCTGACCTTGAAGTTGACCTTGAGAAGACCGTTAGTTGACTATTAGAGTGAGAGACTTGAGGTTGAGATTCTGAATATTGACTTTGATTGAGACTTTGAGTTTTGAACATGATGGAGGCTTTAGGCTTAGATCCAAGAACCTTGAGCACTTTACTTAAAGTGCTGACTGAATCCCAGAGGATTGCCACAAATAGTGATGAAGTGATGAGAGCCCTCGAAGCAATCTCAAAAGAGTGTGGATTCTTTAATGGCCGAGATGTAAGCAAGTTCTTGCAAATCTATGATACTAAAATGGACTTCTATGGTGTGAGTGTTTCTATGAAGCTTAGTGAATTTGCAAGGATTGTAATGCCCGGTGTTAAACCTAGCATTTATGCTCTTCAAGAGTAATCCCACACATGGAGTGAATTTAAGAATCTGCTTAGAGAAGAGTATTACCTAGAGGACTTAGCCATGCCCACACGACATGCATTTAGATAATGGGTGGCTACTCCAAATAAAGGCCTTGAGGTGATCGGACTACTTCGAGAATTTGAAGAGCGATTTGACCAACTGAGCCATAGTGATCAAGATGCTTTGGAACACGAGAAAATAGAGCTCTTCAAGAATGTAGACCCTGATATGGCCTTTAAGCTAGGTGACATGTTGGAAGACTTGACTGAGCCAAGGCCGTATCGATGCTCTTGAGACACAAGGGATGGAGGTCACATGTAGTGCAAGATAGAATTGAGGGTACTCATACTTTATCAATTCCCACTCCAAGACCTCTAGATTATATGAATGAGATTGTGAAGTGCAAAAATGAACATGGAGTTAATCTTATATCCTTAAATGAAACGAATGAATTTAGAGAGGATCCAGAATATACAAGAGATAAGGATGAGAAGTTTTGTGAAGAAACCATTTCCATTTCTAGAGATGAAGAGATATGTGAAGATGAGACTAGTGAAGACGATGAAAAATTAGAAAGCGATTTTGATGATGTGGTTTTGGTATGCATGCATCAAATTGATAGAGACGATGAAAAAGTGCAAGATGCTGAGTTGATTGAAGAGCAAGAGGATATTTGGGTAGAAGATTCAATTGAGTCATACGATGATTCAATCATAAGTGATGTCAAACACTTGAGTGACTTGAGTTTTGAAGTAGTTAGTGAAGTAGGTGTCAAGGCTTTCCACAACAAGGAAGATGGGGCATTGGTCACTAACTTTTCAGGAGTTGAGGATATTGTCACTAGTACTCCTCAGGAAGTAGTAGGGAGTGAGAAAGATGAGGTTTATCTAAAGGAGAATGAAAATCATGATGAATTTTCTCCCAAGCATAATATTTTGCATGATGAAGAGTTGACTATAAATGAACAAGTGTCTAATGATGATGATTGTGATGAATGTTTGAGTTTGATTGATTGTGAAGAATTATTTTCAAAGGGTATGTGTGAAAATCTATTAGCTCAAGATGAATTTATTGATTTCATGTATGCTAGTTTGGGTTTGCATGATTTTGAGTGTGAAAAGCTAGATGAATTGAATGAATTGTCTTCACAAAGTGAATGTATATTAGATGAAAATTTTGAATTTAATTCAAATCAAACAGATGCACCTAGCGTTCAAATGAATGAATTTTTTTTCAAATGATGTTATTGAATATGATGTTCTTGATATCTCTTATGAGTTTATGAGTATAGGTGCAGAGGATTGGTAACTAATTGAAGATCTTGAGTTTAATTGGATCGTATAAAAGGCAACTACTTTCGAGTTGCTAGTTCATGTTTTAGTGCAGATAGATTTTTGTGAAATCCTTTCATGGATTGCACTTGTACATAATGTTATTTTGATCTAATTTTTTCTATCCTTTGTCTAGTTTTATGAGTGCAAGAAATGATAAAATGAAGACAATGGAGATAATAAACAAAGAATGAAGTTGTGAAAAACGTTTTTGATAGTTACCTTGTTTTAACCCTGATCTTTGTTTGCACCATATTTGTGTTGCATTGCACATAAAGTATGCGTATTTTGGTTGAGAGGAGCACATTTTTTTTTTAATCCTTGTAGGTGCACACTCATTTGCACATGAGATATATTTGTAAATATTGTAAATAGAAGTATGTTTGTTCAGACAATGGTCTACAAAGACCATTCCATGTGTGTGTCGGACAAGGGCTAATTAGCCAAAGTCCTAAGCTCGGGGGTATATCCAAAGGTATTTGATGGTTAGTGGGGATGAGTGTTGCATGCTGGCCACATGGCAACGCCAGAACATTCCACTTCACTACTGTTTTAGATACAAGAGGATACAAGGATGGGAGGAGAGTGGCACACACATCATTCGCATGTCTTATTTTTAGGAAAGCCTCACACTTGGTATCAGAGCATGGTTTTTAGCTAATTTGGGGAGAGAACTTGCGTGGAGGAGAAGCGTTCGTGCATGTGTTTCATGGTTTTTTTTTGAGGAGGTGAAGGGAGTTCCGCGAGGAGGGGGTGTTCTTGTCCCGGTGCTGCTATTGTAGCAAACGAGAGGAGGAGAATAGGGCAGCGCAGGGGCCTCTGAACTGCCCACGACGAGAGAGAGAGGCTAATGCAACCACCCAGGAGCGCCTTTTTGGCTGCCCACGAGGAGAGAGGGAGAGACCCTTCTTGTCCTTGTTGTTGAGAGCCTTAAGGAAGAGCTCCTTTATAAAAAGGTACCTATTGAGCTTTTGAATAGGACTTATGGGATTAATTGGTAGCGTCACGCTCGTTCACAGAGAAGAGAAGGCCAAAATTTTGAGGAGGTCATAGCCAAAGCTTCTTTAATCCTAGTTTTTGAGTACCAAGCTTCACCAAATTGGCCATAACTTGGTCAATTCTTATCCAAATTTGGAGTTCATGTGCTTGTTAGAAAGCTCTCTCAGAGATCTTTCCAAGGAGTTAAGCCATACTTTGGGTCTAGATATTACCTACAATAGAGGTTGGAAGTGGACTGTTCTTCATCGAGCATCATCAACGAAGCACTTCTTGAAGACTTATGCGATCCATGAACCAAAGGGAGTGAATAGACTACCCATAGCTCTTTAACTGGATGCTTCACGAATATCAAAGGAAATCTGAGATAAGTATTTATTCAATATTTGGTTGATTAATTTATTGATTGTGCATCTTAGAAGTATTCTTGCATTATGCATAGAATGATGTAAGTAGAGAGTAAGTAGAGATGTATGGTTGATGCTTGAGCTTTTCTTACAGGTGGTAAGTATCGGTAGGTATCGAAAAGAGAAATATTTTGAATGAGGACCTATAGAGCCCAACATCATACTTGGAAAAGTATTCAATTGCAAGTGTTTGTTGAGAAGACAAAATAGATCGTGCCTTCAGCACTGATGCTTTGATTTTGTTGAATGCTTGATGGGATTTCAAAGTGACACCGTTAAGCTGCCAAAATTTCTAAAATATTAGCATGCATGTGCATTGAAGTTTAGGAAACATATTAAGCAAAGGCTTTGATTGGTTCTTTTTGCCGCTTGCCACTAGTATCTATGATTGATTAGTGTATTAAAAAAAAAGAGAAAAGAGAGAAAACCAAAACAAAAGTTACTTGCCTTTAATCCTAGCATGGAACTTGAACCATCATCACCTACTAGGATAGATACCCTTATGCCAGAACCTCCAGTTGATCCAATTCAAGCCATGAATAATAGAATTTCATTCTTAGAGAGTTCTCTTCAAGATATCTTGGAACACATGCATGGTCCCAAGAAACAAGAAGAGCCCCTTGATTCTGATTTGCCAGAGATGGAGGTAGATGCTCCAGATGAGCATCAAAATTCAGAAGTTCCTAGAGATAGCGTCTTAGTTAGAGAAGCTAGATAGTAGCTTAAGGATCTTAAGCTGCCAAGATATCATGGTTCAACTAGCGCTAGGACTGCTCACATAATTGAGCAGTGGCTCAACAAGTGGGAACAATATTTCTGCCTATGTCATATCACTGATGATAGGCACAAGATTCAGCAGGCCACTTATAATCTTATGGATGTCGCACATAGGTGGTGGCCTAAGATAGAGCAGAATAAGAAGGAGCCCACAATATGGGATCAATTTAAAATCCTATTTTATAATAATTTTGTACCACCTGATGAAAGATCTAGAGCACTAAACACCTGGTTCTTCATTAATCAGAAGAATCAATCAGTTCAAAAATATGCAGATAGGTATCCAGAGGTACTTCTTAAAGTAGGTGATACCATTCCATAATTTCTTCAAGTCCACAAGTTTGTTTTGGGACTCAAAGAAACTATCCCACCTTTAGTAAAGAAGAAGCGGTGTCAGACTTTGGCACAGGCCATAGAGATGGCCTTGGTTTATGATGACGGCCACGGAGCACAGATTCCAAGTGCCAGAGATCCCCATGGACTAGGGTTAGCTAACCTTTCCATATTTCGACTCCTGGTTCGGTCAGTGCACAGCCTTCTAGGGAGGCTAAGCAGGTGCACATGATCCACATAGTCTCAGGAGGAAAGAGAAAAGTATCTGCTCTGACTAAGAGGGCATATAACCGATCTATTCTTACCCCTCACTAGAAAGAGAAGGCAATGAAAGAGGGTTTGTGCTATGGTTGCTTAGGGCAGCACTTGTATAAGGATTGTCCTAAAAAGAAGAAGATAGCAGCCACCATAATTATAAATCTCACTCAGGCAGGAGCTGGGAGTGAGGATGAGTTTGGGGATTCCCCATCTCCATTATCATCTCCCATAGTGGCCATGACGGTCACTAAAAAGGTTCCGACTGTGCGAGATATTGTGCTTTCGCCAGTGGCACAAAAAGGATACCAATTCTCAGATACTGAGCTTATTGTTGTGAGAGGAGTCGTGGCATGATAGCTTGTCAAGGTACTCTTTGACACAGGTTCGACTCATAATGTTATTAGTTCCCGATTAGTCAAGAGATTACGCTTCGACACGGTACAATCAGATTATACTTATACCGTAGAGCTAACCGACGGGAAGAGAACTAAGACTTAGGATAGATAAGTAGTTGATCTTCCTATTTAAATCCAGTCCTATGAGGACAGATTGGACTTTGAGATAGCAAGATTAGCTCGATTCCACATAGTTCTTAGTAAGAAGTGGCATGCGAGGAAGAAACTAGTCATTGATTTTGCTTCACGTGTATCAGTTTGAGCATGAGGGAAGGAGATTGCTGATTGATGGAGAACCAGATCTCCAAGAGACGCGATTGTTAACTGCTACCAAGTTGCTCAAAATTGATTGTAAGTATATCTATTTTCTTCATTTCATGTATTTATCATATGTTGAGATGGATTCATGCAATCATGGAGACTCAGGTTGGAATGCTCTAGCACTTTCAGCCAAAGTGAGAGCAGAATTCCAAGAGTTGTTTTTAAAGGAATTACCATCAGGTTTGTCTCCTTGCAAGAATATAGAGCATAGAATTGAATTTGTACCAAGAGCGAGTCCGACTGCTCAGCCACCATTTTGAATGAGTTTGCAGGAGGAAAATGAAGTCCACAAGGTTGTGGACGAGTATCTTCAAAAAGGGTTGATTAGACCCAGTTATTCACCCTTTGCCGCACTAGTTGTTCTTGTGCAGAAGAAGGATGGATCTTATGGGATGTGTGTCAATTATCGAGCACTCAATAAGATCACTATTAAACATACATATTCCATGCCCTGGATTGATGATCTTTTGGATGCTCTAGGTGGAGCCATTGTATTTAGTAAGATAGATTTAAAGAGTGGCTATCATCAAATTAGAGTGAAAGATCATGATGTACATAAGACAGCTTTCAGGACCCATTTTGGTCATTATGAGTATTTGGTCATGCCCTTTGGTTTGACAAATGCTCCACCTACATTTATGATGTTAATGAATGATATCTTATGACCTTTCATAAGAAATTGTGTTGTTGATTTTGTGGCTGATTTGCTAGTTTATAGTGGGATTGTGCATGAGCATGAAAATCATTTAAGATTTGTGTTGAATATTTTAAAAGAAAATCAACTGTATGTAATTTCAGCGAAGACACATTTGTTTCTTCCGAGGATAGATTATCTAGGGCATGTGATTTCAGCCGATGGGGTTCAGATGGATACCAAGAAGGTATCAATTATTTTAGCATGGCCTACTCCTCAGGATGAGGGGAAGTTACGATCATTCTTAGGACTTTTCGGTTTCTATCGGAAATTCATCTCTTCATATTCGTCGATAACAGCGCCTATGATGAACTTGCTTCAAGGTAAAATTCCATTTGCATGGAAGCAAGAGCAGCAAGAGAGTTTTGATACTCTGAAACAAGTTGTTTCAGAGGCTCTTATACTCAAAGTGGTGGATCCTCAAAAACCATTTGAGTTAGAAACGTATGCTAGCAGCATAGCCATAGGAGCAGACTTGAATCAAGATGACAGGCCAATAGCTTTTGAAAGTAAGAAGTTAAGTAGTGCACAACGTAATTGGCCGGTGCATGAACAAGAGTTGTATGCGGTGGTGCATGCACTTAAAGTTTGGAGACACTATCTTTATGGTGCGCACGTTAAGGTATTCACACATCATCATACACTCAAGTATTTTTGTAGTCAGCCAGATCTTTGAGGCCGACAAGCTCGTTGGGCTGAGCTCATGCAAGAATTTCACATGGAAATCTTGTATAGAAGAGGCGAAGAAAATATAGTAGCTGATGCATTATCTTGTATAATGTATCAAATGAGCTTTACAGTTTTAGAAAGCTCCTTGCTTCAAGAAATTAAGGAAGCAGAGGTGGAAGATCCACATTTGTTACAGATAGTTAGAGCCATTAGCGATGACTCTATTTTAGGATACGGGACAATTCTAGCTGTTTCTTCTTCTACTAAAGCAAACAAGTCCATTCTGTATTCTAATTGCTCACAGGAGAATGGAATAGTGAAGCGGAAAGGAAAGGTTTGTCTACCAAATTCCCAAGATTTGCGAAAGAAGGTCATGCACGATAACCATAATGTTGCCTGTGCAGGACATCCTGGTGTTAAAAAAACAATACAGCTTGTTAGAAGAACATTTTGGTGGCCTGGATTAGCTAGAGATATCCATACTTATGTTCAACAATGCTTTATGTGCCAAGTCAAAAAAGCCAAAAGGGTAAAGACACGAAGTCTTTTACATCCTTTACAAGTTCTAGATCATAATTGGGATAGTATATCCATGGACTTCATAGTGGGGTTACCGTGGACCCAAAGGAAGTTGGATACAATCCTAGTTGTGGTAGATAGATTGAGCAAGTTGGCTTATTTTATACCTACGCAAGAGACGATAGAAGCTCCACAGGTAGCGGAGTTGTTTATCCACCATGTCTTCAGACTGCATGGGTTACCTACATCCATAGTCTCAGATAGGGATGTCAGATTTACAGGACATTTCTGAAAGTTTATATTTGACAAACTAAAAGTATCACTAAAAATGAGTAGTGACCACAGACAAATGGTCAGACCGAGAGGGTCAACCAAATTCTAGAGGATATGTTGCGGGCATATGTGTCTGAGAGACAAATAGATTGGGATAGTTATTTTGCCACTAGTAGATTTTTCTTATAATAATAGACCTCACAAGGTGAGTGGGATGTCTCCTTTTCAGATAAACTATGGCATGAATCCCACTCCTCTCAGTACCATAGGAATGCCCAAGAAATGTCCTTGCGCTTCCGAGTTCTTTGCAAATCTCCAAGCAACTCTTGAAATAGCTTAAGCCAAGATGCAGCAAGCAGCTAATGGAGCAAAAGAGTATGCTGAGAGGAAACGATTTCCTAGATCCTTTGAAGAAGGAGATCGAGTCTTTCTTCAGGTACCAGCTAGATCTACTTCCTTGTCCGTAGGGAAGTGTAGTAAGCTATCACCCAGGTATTGTGAACCTTGGAAGATAGTAAAGAAGTTGAGTGATGTTGCATACCGATTAGAGCTTCCTACAGATTGCAGAGTCCATCCAGTGTTTCATGTCAGTAAACTAAGAAAGTATATTTCTAGGGAGAATAATCTAATAGAGGGTATTGTTTCTTTGCAGGAAACCGATAGAGTATATCATTCTCCAAACAGAATACTAGATAGGAGACAGAAACAGTTGAGGAATCATGTCCAAGAGTATATGGTAGCGTGGAGAGGATTACCACTTACTGACTCTACTTGGGAATCAGTAGCTCTGGTTCGCAAGTACTTTCCCTCATTGATCATTGAGGATAATGATCTTTAGAAGAGGGAGAGAGTGTCAGACATTGGTCTACAGAGACCATTCCATGTGTGTATGGGATGAGGGATAATTAGCCAAGGTCCTAAGCTCGGGGGTATATCCTAAGGTATTTGATAGTTAGTGGGGATGACTGTTGCATGCTCGCCACATGGTGATGCTAGAACATTCCAGTTCACTACTATTTTAGATACAAGAGGATATAAATGGATGGGAGGAGAGTGGCACATTCATCATTCGTATGTCTTTTTCTGAGGAAAGCCCCACAATGTTAATCCTCGATTGAAAATGACAGGAGTTGTGACAGGAGTTGTGAGTGAGAGTATTAGTGATTGCATTTGAGAGTGGAGTTATGAGTGAAGAGTTTCTTTTAGTAGAAATCCTAAAAATTGTTTCCATATTTGCACCATGATTGTGAGTGTTTGCATCTAGAGTATGCATGTTTGAAAATGTAAATGCACATGTGCTTTCAAATCGATAGGTGCACGTCCAATTGCATGCTAAATAAGTTGTAAATACATCAAGAAAATTTGAGCTTTAGAATGAGTGAGAAGCCTCATCATCGAATGCTAATTACCTATTTTATTGCACCATTATGTTTTTGATGCACTTAGAGTATGCATGTATAGGGCCCACTACATGGTTGTGCATAGACACAATGATTTGTATGCCCATGCACTTGATTCTTTTCACCCTACTTGAGTTTTAAAATGACTTGCAAATATAAGAGTCAATAGTGGTGTGTCCAGAGGCCACATAGGTTTGCAGGGGGTGGATGTAGTGAAGATTCCATCTTTACAATATCCATCTAAAGTTTGGAGGCTACATAGGTTTGGAGGGGGTGGATGTTAGAGTCGACTAGAAGAACATAATATTTCACGTTTCATTTGGGTGATTCGGATCGAGATATACTTTCTTGAAGGAGAACTATGAAGGGGAATTGTTTTTTTCTTTTTCTAGAAAGGAGAGGAGGTGACAGCTCAACAAAAAAGTTTCTTCGCAGTAGAAGGGGTACGTGGCACAGATTAATGGGAAAAAGATAGCTTTTTTTGCTCTCTCGTGGAGGTCTAAGGAAGGGGGCGAAACAGACGTATGGAGGGACCTCTGGAGGCTTTTGCTTATGACCTATCAGTCTCTATGTGGAGAGTCAACTGCTGCGTTCTGCCTTTATCTTTGTCCCCTTATTATATTCAAGAGGAAGCATCGACGTCCTTTCTGGTAGGAGGTTTCGCTTGCGATTTGTGATTTTGAAGATGCGTTTGATGAGGGCTCCGACCATGATTTATGCTAAAGAATTAAATTTTTGCACATACTGAGAAAGGGATAATATCCGATACCTTCTTCTCTATTTGTCTGATGAAAGAAAACTAACGTGCTATGGTGTGTGGAGGTCAACTTCAATGATCAAAATCTGACGCGAGCGATGCTAAACTTCAAGCAGCCAATCGATGACTTTTTTATTACTATACGGAGGTGCAAAGGTTTGGTGTGCTCTCTGTCAACTATATAAATATATAAATAAGTTTTAACTATTGATGAATTTGAATGCTGCGCATTTTTCTGCTCTAGCATCCATACGCTGTCATGTCAACAAATATATGTATATAGATATATAGATACTCTGATGATCACCACAACATTCAGATTAGCCAAATAGGATACACCGCTCTGTTCTGTCTAATACTCTCTCCATCGTTGATTGTGAATTGAAAATGTTTTCAACGTTTGAATCGCTTTATTTGATAGCTGCGTGAATGTATAAACTATGTTTGATTTTCTACGCTTATTATTCTTTATCTTTAATTGTTTTCCTTAGACTACTACATCAGAAGTTCATGCTAATTCACTCATTATAATTCTTGTTCTGATCATATTTATGTTCCAAAGATAGTGCATTCATAGTTGGATAAAGACGGAGTTTAGCAACATAAGAATGCATGTGAGTTCATATAAGTCGAAACAGGTTATGTTTCTTTTAACAGCAATGAAGATTTATCTTGATGATATTCGTTTTGGCACCAACACTTGATGAGATGATGATTATTTGGTGTGTAGAAGCTTCAATAAGTTTATAAACTGCAATAAAGGTCAAATTAAGAAATAACGTGTTTTGATTCTAAGGAAGACCACTTCAGTCAACTGAAATGGAGAAGATTTGATTAACTCCATCCAGTTCTAATGCATTCTCTGTGTATGCATGAATAAAGATTTGTTGCTGTCGTTGCGGGGATTATTCTGGAAACCTTTTTAGAGTTTTAAGGACACATTGGTTTCTGATTGTCTTAGGCATTTGGTCATAGCCTTTCGAATCAATCTGAAGTGGAGTTCTTGCATGTTCTATAACAGGCCTATATGCTATTCTGCGTTTTTTTTCTTCTAGTCTCGGATGCTCAGCATACACAGCATACACTGTTTGATGAATATATCGTTGTTCAATGTTTGCTTCATATAAAATTACCATTTGCTTGCCTCAAAAGTTAGGAATGTTCTCATGAGAGCTATATGGGATTATGTGTTAATGTGGTTCATTTACATACCTATGTTTGCAAGACTAAAAGTGTGCATTTGAAGCTGTGTCAGATAATGCTCTATAGCTACATAACAGTATAAGATGAAATATTATATGTTCGGGAACAAAGTAGTTTTAGCATTAGACAGAGTAAATCTTTTACATATGAAACGATGCGTGTTCCACTGTTTTTACTATTATATGATTTGAAAAACATATGAATATGAGATCTCAATCATGTTATGTCGTATGTGCAACCATGTGCAAGTAGAGAGTTCATGATTTTCATTATGAAATTTTTCGTTTTCACAACATTTACACAGAGTAACAATTTGTTTTGTGAATGTGCAAGTCCAAATATTATGAACGCTTATTCCATACAAGACTTGCACTCTTTATGTATCGTTAGGAGATTGTAGTAAAACGTTCGGCAAACTCACATTACTCCGTATTGAAGTCCTTTGGCTATCATATTGAAAGTCATATCCAACTTTTAAATTCTCATGGAGAGTGTTTGACAAGATGAAACTTCGATATCATTATTGAATACGTGGAGCAACGTAAAAGTGATGGTGCTTGTTGGTATGATTTTCTAACAATATAAACTGATGAATATTAAAGATGTGTTTTTCTTTGATAATATAATCTCTTGGGTCATCTCTTTGAGTTACCCTTAATAGTTTATCCATTGAGTACCCTTGGTGCACCACGTGTGGTTACATAACTTTCTTTGAGTTTCGCTAGAAGCACCCTGTGTGCACCCCTAAGTGCACAAGAACCCGACCACACAAGGTGCCCATTTTACATGCTGACAGATTCTCTGCCAAAAACAAAAATTGTTTGAAGCATATAAACACTTCAGACTTTGCTTTCAATAAATATATCCAAGCATACCTAGAAAAATCATCGATGAAAGTCACGAAGTAAAGATAGTTTCCAAAAGAGGATATCTGCATAGGTCCACAGACATCACTATGAGCAAGCTGCAATTTCTCAGTAGCTCAAACTAAACCATCTTTAAGAAAGGAAGAACGGTGCATTTTGCCCAAAATGTAGCCTTTATAGACATTTTTACCATGTGCGTCAAGTTTGGGTAGAGAGGAAACCATTTTAGATTTCTACAAGTGTAGCAAGCGAGCAAACTTCGGATGATCAAAGTGCACCTGCGAAAGCTTTGCATCTGACATAGCTTAAATCATATACTGCACATGTTGAATCATTGTCAGATCTTTCACAATCTAGGAGCTTTTAAAAGCCACAAAATATAATGCCAGAAGCAGTAATCCCATCGCCATTTGACAAATCATGAACTATGCATCTATCATCGATAAATTTCACAACCAAGCCAATCTTGGCTAATGATGAAATTGATAAAAGATTTTTCTTGATCCCTAGAAAAAAATAAAGCACTTGAAAATGTGAAAGAACTACTATCATGAGTAGTCAGAATGATCTTACCAACTCCCATGATAGGATAAGAGGAGTTGTTTTTGCATGTGATAGTATTCCCTATAGGGGTTGGCTCAAGGGAAGTGATTAAACTGCACTGCGAGGTAATATGTTTGGTTGCCCCACTATCAAAGTATCGAACATCTGAGTCTACTGTAGATATACATTGGTCATGAGAAGATGGGTCAAAACTGCAAACATTATTAAACGCCCATTCTTCATTTTGCACAAGGTTAGCAAACTCTATTTTTGGTGTAGCAACCACTCTTTCGAGCCTCTTTCTTCTTTGCCTCTTTAGCAACCAGTTTTGGATACTTTTTTATGACATGATCATTTGCTTTAGAGTACTTGCAAGACAATTCTTTCTTTTCTATTTTCCTTTTGTCTCTATCATCCTTCTTTGTTTATGCAGAATTCACATATTTGTGCTTACTAGTAGAAGAGCTCAATTTAGCTTTGCCCTTCTAACTAGCCAAGAAAGCTTGATCTACAACATGCATAATGGTCCTGTTGTGCATAGATTGATCTTCTTGCAATAGAAAAGAGACTAAGTCCTCAAATGTGAAGGCATTTGGATTTCCTTTCATCATCAAACGAAGAGTAGACGCAAATTTTCCACGATGGCCATGAAGCGGAGACCTGCTCTGATACATATTGTTGGAGTTAGATGTGTACGGAAGCACATGAGTAGCACAAGGAAGAAGAAGAATTGGAGCACAACACACAATACTGAATGTATTACCACTAGAATGTACAACAACATGTAACCCATTAGGGAAATAGGCGTATATACAATCCACGGAAAAAAACCTCCTAAAGAGGGAGAAAATTGCCCCGATGGTGCCACTATGTTCACACACATCATTACCTAAATATATCAAGACTTATACTAACCAATCGAAGATAATTGCTAAATCATGGGCCAATCATCTTTCAAAGCGATATCATTATTGGATTATTGAAGTCCACCAAAAAGAACAAATTTCTCATCATTGCTACACATCTCTTTTTGTCAAATCGCAGCTTAGTTCACAAAGAAGCTCCCAACGTACATCCATGTATAGAAAGCTAACATATAGTCTACCAAAAGATGGTTCATGTGCAGAACATACTTAGTTAAATAGCGACATCGAGACCTCTTCTTCTTTAACAACTTAGAACTGATTATTTGATTATAGGAGTCTAGGAAAAAGCTTCGAGTGACCCTGATGCTACAGTACATTTTTTTCAGGTCATATTTAGATTGCAAACAAGTTTCCAATAAATATTCTTGTGTAAAACTCTCAATTTTAATCTATCAAAAGATGATTCATGCACATAAATATATATAACATGCCTTGTTGAATAAAGTCTTTGAAAGTTCTACTTCTTTATCATGTCTCGTAATTTGTATCTATGTCTAAAAGAACTATTATCAAGTAGTGAACTCATTGATGCCAAGGACTCCTATCCATGATGAAAGATACTAGTCCTCGATGATCGTATGAATGATTTTTCATTTAAAAATCCCTTGTGAGACCTTTTAGCATGGTCTAGCGCAAGCTTGTAAGGATCCATGCGCTATCTAGATATTTGAATAAAAAGCTTATCAAGTTGATTCATAAGAAACGTTATGAAACGACATAGGTAAGCAGAGATCCATTATTAATCTCCAAATAGGATACATGTGTATTGCGAAAGCCCAAGAAATTGCATCATGAATCATCTTCAAGTTTGGCTCCCACAAACACCAAAGACGTTTCATCAAGGGTACACGGATCTTGGAAGCCATTAGAAGGAATGGAGTATGCTAAAAACTCCATTTAACCCCTTATATTTTTGAAGATCCATTTCGATGAAACATATGATAGATTGAAATGGGATTTTATTTGTATACTATGTTTTGTGCATGCTAGTACATGGCGTCTCGGCTTGAGGAAGGGAGCACGCAGATTACTAGTGAAACAACTAGAGGGCCTTAGATGGAAAATAGAAAGTAGAAGAGAAGACATTCCGATTTCTAATGGTAAGCTTGGATGCAAAAATATGACGAACTTCTAATATTGTTAACATGTAGCAGAAAAGAAAAAATTATAATGACATCTAATGTTTATTTTATATAATGTGGTAGTGTATATAGTAAGACAACATGGTTTTCAATTATTGGAATTTTTTTATTCATATATTGAGTTGCTTGCATTGAAGAAAAAATCATTATATGCGATTTTTTTCAACCCTACATCTTTTGGATCCTTCATGAATCCAAGTTAAGTGCAAATCCCATGAAGGAAATGATAGGATCATCAATATTTTTTGAGTAATTCCCTAATCTTTATCTTTGTATATTGTGTGGGCACATATGCCAAACCGATCTCTCGAGTAGAGAACCTCTCCTTGACATAATGATAGTGCACCTCAATGTGCTTAGTGTGAGCATGGAATAGAGGGTTCCTCGCAACTTGCAATCCACTCTGACTATCAGTGAAGATGGTGGTGGCAAAAGAGTGATCAACACCCAAATTAGACACAAGGCATCTGAGCCACACACACTCAACAATCACTATGAAACCTGCCCTATACTCATCCTCACAACTAGACGCGGCCACAATAGGCTTCTTCTTGCTCAACCAGGATATACTTTAGCTACCAAGCATGATGAGAAAACCACTAATAGACATACGAGTGTCATATTATCCCAGTCAAAGTCAAAGAAAGCATGTAAATTTTATGGAAGTGATCCCCCTTGGGATAAAACAATCCAAGTAGCCTAAAACCACTCAAGTAGCAAAGATGTACTTAAGGGCTTGCCAATGCTTAACACTTTGGCAATGCATGAATCTACTCAACTTTGAAAAACAGCAAATTGAATTTCATGCTAATTCATGCATTAGTAAATCAAGCACCCAACAGCCTACTAATAGAGAACCACATCAAATGAATCTCCAACATCATGAAGACTCAACTGTAAACCTGTTTCCATAAGAGTGGAAATAGGTTTGGAGTCTCTAAGGTCAAAATGCTACAATAATGTGTCTATATATTCTATTTGAGACAAAGCTATTCTGCCATCGAGTTGCATAGATAGAATGCCATAATAAGGGTGCAAATTCCTCGAATCTGATATCTCAAGTGAGTCATCCAAATCAGCGTTAACATCAGCAATATGCTTCTCAATAGGGTCATTGAGAAGCATTTCATCAACATAGACAACAATGATTAGAAGCACATCATTTACAAGCTTAACATATAAGGTTCTCTTAGGTGGACTGTTCTACCATGTGCAATCAAGTAGGCATGTATCTTTTTGTACCAAGAAAATGGTTCTTGCTTCAAGCCATATAATGCCTTTTTCAAGCTACACATTGCAGAAAAGCATGGGGCTGAAAAAAATACACTTTTTCATGTAAGTCACAATTCAAAAATATAGTTGTAATGCCCAACTGATGTACATGCTAACCATGATGAGCTTCAAGTGTATAGATTCTAGAAACATCATGCATTCGGCATGTGGGAGTAATGGTCTCATCAAAATCAATGTGTCTTTCTAGAGCATAGCTTTTTGCAACAAGCCTAGCAATATATGTGACAAGTGTTCTATCAGGCTTATGCTTTTGCTTGTATACCCACTTACTGCCAATGGTCCTCTTGCCAAGACAGAAGTCACATAAAGACAAGCTACCATTCTTCATAATAACATCATATTCCGATAGCATAGCAGCCATCCCATTTTCTGAATTTTGTGCTTCATCAAATAAAATAGGCTTATTCTCATCACAAAGAGTAGAGGCAGCCATAACATAGGAATCTAATGCGAAAGAAGCAGTATGAGAGCGTGAACGAGTATGATATGATAGAGGTGCATCTACTTTTCTATCTCTAAAAATTTCAAAACAATTTATGCTTTTCTAGTTTCTTCTCCTCTTTTTCATCCTTCTTTGATTGTGAAAAATTAGTAGATTTCTCCTTACTAGTAGATGAGCTCCATTTACCTTTTCCCTTCTAACTAGTTAGGAAAGCTTGAAGTGCAAAACACATAATGAACCTGTTTTGCCTAGATTGATCTCCGTGCAAAAAAATAGAGCATAACTCATCTAATTCTAAGGCATTTGGATTTCCTTTCATCATCAATCAGAGATTTGAAGAAAATCTCTAATATGAATTTGGAAGGCCATTCAAGAGAGTCTCCAAAGTGAACCATCTAGCAAGACTTCACCACCAGAAATCTAGTGCTCCTTGAGATCTTTGATCTTGGTCAAAAAAATGTCCATGGAATCTCCTTCATTTATGTGCTAACTCTCCAACTATTTTTGGAGGTAAGCAACATGAGGCTCATTCCTTGCCTAGTATAAGGTGATATGTGTATCCCAAGCATCCTTTGCTATTTTGTAGCAATGAATGTGAGGAATCATGACATGTTTGAGAGACAAGGCTATGAATGCATGTGCTTGAGCATCTCTACCATCCCGACAAAGTTTTCGTATAGTAGTTGGAGTAAGAATTGTAGCATGAATAGGAACCTCAAGGTCACAATCTTAGACACCCATTACAACATATCAAGGGCATACCCACATTGTGCATACCGACACTCACATGTCAACATCCGTATGTCCATTAAAAACCCTTGAAAAACACGAAGGCCATATACGCCTCGGTACAAGTTGCGTCCATATGAGCATCGGTATAAAGATAATATCGATGGAGTGTTTTAACTGGACTCGAGAGAAAAAATTGGACATTCATCATGTTTTGAAACAAAACGTGCTACTATCGAGTCTATGCACATGAGCTACATCTCTCTGTTTCTCACTCTCTCTCTCTACGCACACCTCTCTATTTCTCTGGATCTGAAGTTTTGGTAAGTATTTCACATATTCTAGCACTCTTTTCTCTTTCTTTATGTTTTCCCTTTTCTATCTTCTCTTTAGTTTTGTAAGAGACTTTGGCGTCAGGTCTTTGGAATTCGATGAAGGAAAACATTAAGTGGACTTTGAGACAAGTATCCAAACAATTACATCGATATAAGTGATTGTTTTGTTTTTGATTGACGTAGAGAGAGAGAGGGAGAGAGAGAGAGAGAGGGAGGAGCGAGAGACGAAAGAAAGAGAGAGATCTAGTGAAACATAAAGAGAGAGAGGGAGAGAGAGAGAGAGAACGAGAGAGACATATACATATACATACACACTCACATATGTATACACACACATATGTGCATACACACATACAATGCATATGCATACATACATACACACACATATGCATATACATAGACACATGCATATACATACACACATATGTGCTTACTAAGTTAACTAGAAATCACTCATGATTGATACACACATATACATACACACATGAAATCACTCATGATTGATAGCTTACTAAGTTAACAAGAGTTCCCCAAAAGGAATTAAGCCAATTGGTGTTGTGCTCAGAGAAATGTTCAAAACATTGAACAAGTTTACGAACCAAATTAGTAAATTTTTGTTCTTGGATCAACTTTCTACCTATTTGTTTTGATCCATTGATTTGTGGATCACCCTCCAAGCAACATATATGATTATTTGTGATCATTACCTAGCTAAAGAGGCCCACTACACCCTCTAGCCATCATTCTTAGCAGGTGTGAAGCACGATCTAGCAACACCACTTCATCTCTTGTGACTATCCACCATCTCTCCAACAATTACATCGATGTGGAGATGGGATTCTTATAAACTTGCATAGATATAGGTGAGAGTGCACCAAAATAATGAGATGTAAATAAATGTATATTGTGAATGCATGTATATATCTTTGCCTCAAGAAACTACTTTTTGTGTGCATGCCTACATAGATGTGTTTGAAACATACACGTAAGTGCATATGATTTGTGTGTGTGTGTGTGCATGTCATTGCATATGAGAATACTTGTCTGTGTATGCATTCTTATAAACGTTTGTATGAGTGTGTTTGTGTTTATGTGATTACCTGAGTGTGTGTGAATTTGCATGAATTTGTGTGCACGATCATGTGTCTTAAATTATGAAGTGTTTAGTACAAATGAACAAAGGTGGGATCTAGGACAATGAAAAAGAGCACTCAAACATTATAGATAAGCTAAGACAGGCAAATTTAGAGATAGAATAATATGTAGAAAGTTGCAATTAATGGAGAACAATAGAGAGAGAGAGAGGATTTGATTAGAAGAAGGAACATCGATGGAGAGGTACTTACTAATCCAAAAAGGCAATATTTTGGTGCTTCTTTTTTCTTCACATCTAAGATCTAGGTTCATTTCCATTAGTGAGACTACTTATTGGTCAAAGGATGGGAGATATAGATGAATCTTGTGATTGCAATCTAAATTATATGATTAAATATTTTTTGATTACTGAAAACAAACGCATGTAGAATTCAAAATCTTTGGGGTAGATATGCAAACTTGTGATGAATTAAATATAAAGACATCAATGTATATTTTCTCGTATTAGTTCAATATTTTGCTTTGATTTCAATGATTGATGCTCCTATGACAATGGCTTTCAAAAATATTCCTTTGAATATAATTAGCTTCACTTTTATCATATTCTCAAGTTTTCTCTTTCGTTTAGCAACTCCATTCTATTGAGGTGTATACGACACTGTACATTGGTGTTTTATCCCACGTTGAGCCAGAAATGCATTAAATTGAGAAGACATATATTCCTCCCCTTGATTAGAACGAAGGGTGCCCATTTTACATGCTGAAATATTTTCAACCAAAACCAAAAACTGTTTGAAGCACATGAACACTTCGGACTTTGCCTTCAATGGATATACCCATGCATGCCTAGAAAAATCATCGATGAAAGTCATGGAGTAAAGATAATTTCCAAGAGAAGTTGCCTGCATAGGACCATAGACATCACTATGTACAAGTTGCAATTACTGAGTAGCCCAAACTGAACCATCTTTTGGAAAGGACGAATGCTGCATTTTGCCCAAAATATAGCCTTCAGAAACATGTTTTCGAGGTGCTTCAAGTTTGGGCAAAGAGGACACCATTTCAGATTTTTGCAGGCGTAGCAAACTAGCAAAATTCAGATGACCAAAGCGTGCATGCCAAAGCTTTGCATCTAACATAGCCTGAGAATCATTTACTGCACATGCCATATTAGTTACAGATCTTTCATAATATATGAGCTTATATAGTCCACGACATAAAATGCCAGAAGAAATAATCACATCGCCATTTGACACATCATGAACTGTACACCTGTCATCACAAATTTCACAACCAAGCCAATCTTGGCTAATGCAAAAACTGATAACATGTTCTTCTTGATCCTTGGAACAAACAAAGCATCTAACAAAGTGAAAGAGATACCATCAGCAGTAGTCAAAATGATCTTACCAACTCCCATAATAGGATAAAAGGAGTTGTTGGTGCATGTAACGGTATTCCCTATAGGGGCAGGCTCAAGTGAAGAGAAGAAACTGTACTACGAGGTAATATGTTTGGTCGCCCCACTATCAAAATACCAAACATCTGAGTCTACTACAAACATGCACTACTCATGAGAAGATGGTTCAAAACTGTAGAGAGTAGTAAACGCCCATTCTTCTTCCTGCACAAGATTAGTAGACTCTGTTTTTTATGTAGAGGCCTCTGCAACAACCATTCCACCCTCTTTCTTCTTTGCCACTTTAGCATCTAGTTTTGGATAGTTCTTTATGATATGATCATTCCCTTTACAGTACTTACAAAACAATTTCTCCTTTTCTGATTTCTTCTCGTCTTTATCTTCCTTCTTCGAATATGCAAAATTAGCAGATTTCTACTTACTAGTTGAAGAGCTCCATTTTCCTTTGCCCTTCTGACTAGCCAAGAAAGCTTGATCCGCAACTTGCATAATGGACATGTTGTGCCTGGACTGATCTTCCTGCAACAGAACAGAGACTAACTCCTCAAATGATAAGGCATTCGGATTGCCTTTCATCATCAACCGAAGAGTAGAAGCAAAACTGTGATATGAATCAGGAAGACCATTCAAAACGGTCTGCACAAGTGAGCTATGTGGTATAACCTCATCAGCAAAAATCAAATGTTCCTTCAATTCTTTGATCTTTGTTAGGAAACTGTCCATAGAATCACCTTCATTCATGTGCTCACTCTCCAACTGTTTTTGGAGGTAAGCAACATGAGCCTCATTCCTAGCTTGGTACAATGTGGTAAGTGTATCCCAAGCATCCTTAGCTATTATGCAAGAGAAAATGTGAGGAATAATGGCACGTTTGATAGAAAAAGCTATCAATGCATGTGCATGGGCATCTCTATCATCCGAGCGAATCTTCTCTATAGTAGGTGCAGCAGAAACCGCAACACGAACAGGAATATGCAGAATATCATCATCTTTAACACCTTCTGCATCACCTTCAGTACCTGCAGTTCTAACAGTTGCGTGTGATAGGACGTTTTTTGATACCCTGCACAATGTTCCACAGTCCCTTTGCAACCAACACATGTCACATCATATAAGCCCATAACGGGTAGTTGGTACCATCCAACTTATCCTCAATAGCCAATATACAGAATACATCACTGCTTTCTGCCATGGCCAGTGACTAAAATACCTTGATGTAGAAAATTGATAGTATCTCAAAGAGTTGAATAGAACTACCCAGATGAATTCCACTAGACCTATAGCAAACTTCAAGATGCTTATACTGGCGAACAAAAACTAGTATATACCTTTGGCATAAAAAGATGAAATAGCCTGCACAAGTGCTACGATAGTGGATTCAAAGGCCAAAACGAGCTCAGATCGCGATTTCGGCACCATAGACGAAGGTGTTTTGATCACAAAAACATGTTGTGTATGCTCACCAAAATTCGTGCAATTCTGAGACTACAACCGGAGGAGTGTTGACTGCACCCTAGATGAAGCGACGACCTGCTCTAATACCAATTGTTGGAGTTAGACGTCTGTGGAAGCACGCGAACAACACAAAGAAGAAGAAGAATCTTGGAGCACAACACACAATATTGAATGTATTACTAGAGAATGTACAAAGGTAAGTAGCCCATTACGGCAATAGGCGTATATACAAGTCAGGGGAAAAAAACCTCCTAAAGAGAGAAAAAAGTGCCCCGGCGTTCCTAGTGTGTTCACACACATCACTACCTAAATATATCAACACCTTTGTGGTTTAGGAGCTGCATATACGCAGTGCAAAACTTCTATACAGACGAGGTAAAATGTTTTGAATTTTGTTGATCTAGTATCTATGCTGATTATTGAAGAAAAGAAACACGGTGAGGATTCAAACTCCCAAGGAAAGCCCAGTTTTGAGCAGGTATTCTACTCTCGCAGAGGAAGAGGCAGAGGTAGAGGTTTTGGAAGTGGAAGAGGAAATAGTCAACAAGACCAACATCAATAACAGAATCATGCAAAGGGAAGAGGACAGTTTCGAGGCAGGGGGAGCCAAAGAGGTCAAACAAATTTCCAAAGAAATGATTCAGGTAATGACAGTAAAGGATGTTGGAATTTTGGTAAACTTGGACACTTTGAACGTGATTATAGGTTGAAGAATCAAAATAACAGAAGCAACAAAACAACTATGCATCCACAGTGCAAATGATTCTGAGAAGCTGTTCATGGTTCAACATCACATGATGAATACGATGCCTACTGGTGTTTCAAAATTGAATTATAATGTCTGATACATTGATTTAGGTGCTTCAAATCACATGACCAGTCATATAGAATGGTTTAGTACTTTGCAAAAATTTCCAATTCTTGGATATGTTGAAACAAGTGATAACACATCACACCCTATTGAGCATACACAAAACATAGCATTGTCTATGGAGGACTCGAAGGTAAAACATCTTGCTGATGTGCTGCATGTTCCAAATATAACAAAGAATATGGTTTGTTGGATGAATGGTTGCCCAAGGATTACAAGTCAGGTTCAATGTTGATGGGTTATATATAGAAGAATACAAATGGGATGGAAGATTGATTGCCAATGGAAACAAAGTGGGTAGGATGCTCACCCTAAATGTGAAAATTCTTGAAATGAATGTAGACATGTTTGCAAAAGGTGGAGGAATCATTGCTAATATAGAGATCTAGCACAAACCGATTGGGCATGCAAACTTGCTAAGGCTAAAGTTGATGGAGTCCAAGGATATTGTCCATGGACTACTAAATTTCAAGGTTATAGAGATGCAAAAGGTATGTGCAGCATGTCAATTTGGAAAATAGTCAAGAGCATCATTTCCACATGATAAGCATGTTATTGAGAACATACTAGAAATAGTACATATAGATGTTTGGGGTCCTGCAAAGACCACATCTATGGGCAGTTGTAGGTTTTATGTCACTTTCATTGATGACCATACACAAAAAGTATGGGTGTATTTCATGAAAGAGAAGAGTGAGGTGTTCATTCAGTTCTAGATGTTTAAAGCCATGGTAGAAAAGCAGGCAGGGAAGTATATTCAAACATTAAAATATGATGGAGGAGGTGAATACATATCAAATGAGTTCAGCAATTTTCTAAACAATCATGGAATTTCGCGTGATTTTTCATGCAAGTACACACCAAAACATAATGGCATTGTTGAATGCAAAAATAGAGACATCGCAAAGATAGCAAGAGCCTTGATGGATGAGAAGAATATGCCTCATTGTTATTCGCCAAAAGATGTTCATACTACTATATACATCATAAACAAAAGATATTACACCTGAAGAGAAGTTTACAAATAAAAAGCCAAACTTATCACATCTAAAACATCTTGGCTGTATTGCACATGTACATATTCTAGATGAATTGAGGACAAAGCTTGATCCAAAAGCAGAAAAATATGTCTTCATTGGATACTCCCTCGAGCAAAAGGGATATAAATGTTATAACCCACTCACATGAAATGTGAAGGTGAGCAAAGATGTGGTATTTGATGAAATGTGAAGCTTCTATGCACATGCCAAAGAAGGACTGACTCTTGAACCAAATGACAACGAAAATGCCGAAAAAACAAGCACAGAATCTCAAGCTTTGAGTGGACTAGATACATCACCAAGCAATAGTTCCAACTCAAATCCATGGAGTGGAAGATTGCGTGGAAATTTCAGTATAACAAATTCATCAAATACATCCAAGAAAGGTAAGGAAAAGCTTTATCTTGGTCATAAAACAGGTGCAAGTTTTGAAGACGTTGATGGAGATTGAAAAGGTTCAGAAAAGATTCTTCATGAGGAACTTGGATTGCCCTCTATAAAGATTGTAGGAGTAAGAAAGGCACATGTAGATGATATAAGGATAAGTGAACCAAGAACAAGAAGATTTGGGAGGATACGGAATTCATTGCAACGATAGACATATGATAGTTACATGGCTTGTCATTGTGCCTACATGACAAAGGTAATACAAGATGTTGAACCTTCTTGTTTTGAAGATGCAATTGGAAATGTAGATTTGGAAAAATCTATGGATAAGGAGATGGACACACTTTATGGAAAGGATACATGGAAGGTTCCATTCCCACAACGAAAGAAATCCATGGGCTACAAGTGGGTTTACAAGGTAAAGAACAATGCTGATGGTAGCATAAGCAGGTATAAAGCACGTTTGGTAGCAAAAGGATATACACAAACTTATGGCATTGATTATGAGGAAACATTCAACCTTGTAGCTAAAATGTCTAGTGTCATAACACTTGTTGGATTAGCTATAGTAAAAGGATGGACATTGCATTAGATGGATGTGAAGAATTTTTTTCTACATGGTGAGTTATAGGAAGAAGTATACATGGAATAGCCATAAGGATATGAAGAGTCAAAGTATGCAAAATATGTTTGCAGGTTGTAAAACGCTTTGTATGGGCTGATGCTTGTAGGTTGCAAAATGCTTTGTATGGGTTGAAGCAAGTGCCTCATGCATGGCATGCAAGGATTGCTCATTACTTGACCACCATTGGATTTTCTATGTGTGATGCAGATCATTCACTATATGCAAGGAAGGGTGATGATGGCATCACAATTGTGGCTATCTATGTTGATGAGTTGATCATACGTGGTGATAATGAAGAAAGCATCAAAGAGGTAAAGCAACTTTTTATGCAAGAATTTGACATGAATGATATTGGTGTGCTATGCTGTCGTCGATATTTTCTCTCCTCTATCATTCATGAAGGCCTACAGGAAACACATTTGGTGAAGGTATCCAAAATTCCTTGAGAATTCCAAGATGCATCAAGGATGTCAAAGGGAGCTCACATGCAAACTTTGGAAGAAATCAAGCAAATCAATGCCTCCAAATCACATCAAAATACTTGTAATGCCTATCAAACGCAGTCTATAGCCTGAATTTAACATGAAAATGGATCTTGTAACACATTGATATGCCATGTGCATTTTGTAAAGAAATGTAAATTTTCCACTTAGACCCTACAAAATGTTGTATAGGTATTTGTTAGCCATATGGTTTGACATGTATAAAGATCATATGTGGCTACATATTTGTACGAATTTTCAAGGCTATCAAAGCTTCCTTGACACCTTAATGCCATCTTGCAAGCTTCCAAATATAGTGAAACTTGTATAAGGGAGATTCAGATGGGAGTTTTTTCTGCATATTCCTAAAGGAGACCTTTCAAAACATAGCCTTACAAATTTTCATCTTCATCTAGTTTTCAAGGTCACCACAGTTTACTAGAATAATAAAATTGAAGGCTTAAAGGGCTTCCACATGGCAAACTCTTATCTGGATCTTCAGTGCATGCACACACATAGGTAGACAGAAGATGGAACAGGAATTAAAAACAGAAAGACACTCAACGCGATATTGGGTGCAATCTCCCCCCATGTACTCTCATGGAGGAGTCTATCAGAGTATCCGTATTTATAGGTTTATTTCTATTACATCCTGAAAATAGAAGTTACATTAGAGCCGTCGCTTTTAGAAACGACTTTTAGGAAAAACTACTTTATTTACAAAAGGCGTCGCTTTCTAAGCAAACCACTATTTTTACAACAAGTTAAAACTAAATATAACTTATTCCAAAAGTCTTAGATTTAATCTTCGAATTTATTTATTTATTTATACGCATCCACTTGTATCAAGGTCCTCATGTGTCTTCACCTGCTAGATCAAACACAACCACATTAAAACCTTCTTGACATTTAAAACATTCAAAATCCATTTAACCTTCCATGATTCCATAATATACAACATGCCTCCCAGTTGATAAGCAACTGACGTTAGTTGATCAATAGAAAAACAGACAACGATGATCAATCGCATGTCCCATCACTAAACAATAGTAAGCAAGAACCATGTAAAACACATGCATGGAATCGGAAATCTAAAAGTTTAATGTAATTGGGAATGATATGCAAAAATTAAATGGTCATAATGAGGTGATAAAGAAGTATTATGTATCCATTGTGATTCCTCAAGAGAGTGATTTTTATATTGGACTAAATATCTATGATATTGCTTACGAGTTCGTGTAGTGGTAACATCATAATGTATTAGTTTCTCGGGAATCAATATTTCTGCATCCTCCTCAAGTAAAGGAGGATCATCTAAAAGAGGCATGAGTGATAAAGTACCTCAAAAAGATTTCAACAAGCTTATATGGAAAGAATTATGTATACCCCAATGACAAGGTATACCTAAACGAAAAGAATTTTCATTTATTTTCTCAATAATGCAAAAAGTTCCGTAATATCGTGGGGCAAGTTTTACCTTAGGATGTTGAGAGATATTTTTTAAATGCCTTTTAATGGTGTGTAACCAAACTAAATCATTGTCATTAAATTGTTTGGCTAAAGGCTTCTTATTAATACTACACATGTAACATTCTTGAATCTTCCGAATATGCTCATGCACTTCAGCAGGTGTAGAAATATGATCTTGTGCAAAAGAATCAGCCATAGGAATGTCAGTTTGAGTGAGACTCATGGGAGTGGGAAGCTTTCTTCCATAAAGAATTTCATATGGTGCATGACTAGTAGTAGTGTGTGGGGTGTTATTATATGCAAACTGAAGTAAAGGAAGTTTGTCCTCCCAATTACTTGGATTGTCTAAAGAATAACAATGCAATAAATCCAATATAGTACTATTTGTAGCTTCACTCTGACCATTACTTTCAAGATGAAATGCAGAACTAAAATCTATATTGGATCCTAGATGTTGAAATAATGCTACCCAAAAATGGTTCAAAAACGAACATCTCGATCTGAGAGAATAACTTTAGGAAAACCATGATGTGGGAAAATACATTTAATAAATAACTTAGCAGTTTGAGGTGCAGTTAAAGTCTTTTTAGAAGGAATAAAGTATGTATGTTTACTAAATCTATCAACGATTGTCCAAATCATATCATTGTGAGATGCAGTTGTCAGAAGTCCAGTAATAAAATCCATAGAAATTTGTTCCCATGGTCAATGAGATAGAGGAAGTGGCATTAATAATCCGAATGGTTTACCATGATGTTGTTTTACACGCTGACAAACAATGCAGTGAGAAACATATTGTGCAACATCTTTGTCCATGTTAGGCCAAAAGAAGAAATCTTTACATGCAGAAATAGAACTTTGTATGCCCCTATGACCCATTATGGTGGTTCATGCATCTCTTTCATAACAAACTCTTTGAATGCTTGTGTAATGCATAACTTGTGTTGAGAATACAAGAATCCATTGTGAAAGGTGTAATGATCCTCATGACATGATGTGGAATTATTGAAAGCAATCCATGTTTGTGAAAAATACAGGTCCGATGTATAAATCAGAATCATATCATTAAATGAATGAATCTCAATAGCAAAAATATTATTTATTGAAACAATAGTTATTTGTGGGAATGGGAGACGACTTAAAGCATCAGCTACAACATTAGCTTTTCCTGGTTGATATTGAATCAGAGGTTGGAAGTTTTGTAGAAATGAAGCCCATTTAATATGTCTATCGGAAATCAATGGCTGATGTAATAAATGCTTAATAGCTTGTTGATAGATTTTAATTAGAACTTCTGAACCCTTAAGGTAATGTTTCCAAATTTTCAATGCATGCATAATAGCTAAGAGTTCCTTATCATATGTACTATAATTGCGTTCAGAAGGTTTGAGTTTCCTACTTCCAAATGCAAGAGGATGATCATTTTGCATTAGAATATCACCTATTCCAAAACCACTAGCATCTGTAATTACGTGAAATAGTTATGAAAAATCAGGTAATTGCAGAACACGTGCATGAGAAAGTGCATACTTAAGTTTAGTGAAAGATTGTTGTTGGGCTACTCCCTAGACAAATTTTAGATTTTTCTTCAATAATAAAGTAATGGAAAGGGCTATATAAGAAAATCCCTTTACAAACTTTCGATAAAAGCTAGCTAATCCTAAAAATGAATGGACATCATTCACTGATTGAGGTTTAGGCCATTCTTCAATTACTTTAATCTTCTTGGGGTTGACATGAATGCCGTGACTAGAGACGATATGTCCAAGATACTCTATCTCATTTTGAAAGAAACAACTCTTTTCAGAATTAGCATAAAGTTTATTTTTACATAACAAATAAAAAACTATTGCTAAATGAGTTTCATGTTCACTATCATTCCTACTATAAATAAGTATATCATCAAAGAAGACAAGAACGAAATCTTGGTATTCAAGGAAAATATTATTCATCATGCATTGGTAAGTCCAAAAGGCATTACCATGAATTCAAAATGGCCATGTTGAGTTCTAAAAGCAGTTTTATAAATGTCATGCGATGTCATTCTTATCTAATGATACCCAGATTTGAGGTCGATTTTACTGAAGACACATGATCCACGAAGTTTATCTAGCAAGTCATCTATCCTAGGGATAGGATACCTATTCTTAATGGTAATTTTATTAAGTGCTCTATAATCAGGTGCACATTCTATACGCCTTGTTTTTCTTTTCAACTAAAAGAATAGGAGCTCCAAAAGGAGAAGAGCTAGGCCGTATTAGTCCTTTATTGAGTAAATTTTTAACTTGTCTAGCTATTTTATTTTGGTGTAAAGGTCCATGCCTATAAGGTGCTTTATGAGGAGGAGAGCTACTAGGAATTAAATCAATCATATGGTCAAGACATCCCCTAGAATCTGGTAATGCGGAAGGAAAATCAGCCATAAAACAATCCTTATATGAATCCATAAATGACTTATGTACACTTGGAAATGTATGCATGTAATCATTATATGATTTACAAAGACAATACATGAGTTATAACCTTTCCTAAAAGCTCATTTGACTTGCGTATGACTAATGAACGGAAAGGGTTGAAAATCATTCATTGCAGACAATGAAACATCTTTTTTTCAAAATTTAAAAGTAATTGTGTGTGTATTATAATCAATGCAAGGGTTGTAATTATGTCGAAATGGCATGCCAAGTATAACATCATATGACTACAATGGAGAAGTAAAAATGAACGTTCATCTACATAGGATCCTAAAAAATTTTGAACATTATGTACCTCCTTCGTAACATTATACCTATTCCCTATAAACATAGCCTTAACCTTATACGTAGAAGGATGAGTAGTAAGGTTAAGATTTTTAACTAACTTATGAGAAATAAAATCATGTGAACTACCATCGTGGTGTAAAACATTTACTACTACGCCATTAATGGTGCCATGCATGCAGAGAAGAGAATGGTTAGAAATTCTGTTACTTAGGATACTTAATTTTTGCTCTAATACTTCTTCAGACCAGTTAGGTTCAGCGTGAGCAAGAACAACCTCCATGTTGTGTACTTGAGCTTCAATGGGTTGCCTATTAGTAGATCTTATCCGACAGGCAGCTTTGGTATGACTAGTCTTTCCACAATTCTAACAAGTTATACAGAGTCATTATTGTTGAGCATTCATTGTCATATTTTGAAGAGTGATAGGTTTGTAAGGCTAGCCAAAATTTGGTTTGTTGGATGGTACTGAATGGGATTGAGGAGGGCGTTGGGAAGTAGATGAAGTGTACGTAGTAAAAGGATGCTTAAAAGGAAAATCGGCTTTGACGGGTGATTGATGTTGACAAATTTGTTGTAAGCGAAGTGTTTTGGTGATAGATTGAAACTCCTTTTCAACATCATGCGCAAAAGAGATAGCTTCATACAAGGTTGTAGGTGAGAGGGTATAGATCTTATCTTGAATTCCCATTTCCAAGCCATCTTCATATTTTTGTTGTAGACTTTCTTCAGGAACCTGCTCAAGTGAACAAAGTAATAAAAGACATTGCCAAAAACGTTCAGTATAAACGGATACATTATCTCCTTCTCTCCATCCAAAAGTTGTCCATGCACGATGCACATGTAGATGGAACTGGGAAGGAAGGAAAGATTCCTTATTTTTTTCCTGAAATGCATCCCATGTGGTAGGACGGTTGGAACTATTCTGTAAAACATTCCTTTATAACTGCACTTTTCCTACCAAATAATTGGTAGCAAACTTGACTTTCTCATGTTCTGAATATGACTCATCCGAGTAGAAATCGTTGAATTGAGAGAGCCATGACAGGACAAATTGGCCATCCTTTCGTCCATCGAATCTGGAGAATTGGAAATTCGTAGCACCTATCTTGGAACTTGCACCTTCTTCTTCTGTTGTGATAATTGCTTTCACCACTCTGATTAAGCTGCGATCATCACTTTGTAATTATTGTAGCATAGCATCACATTTGTGTACAGCTTGTTGAGTTTCTTGAAGTTCTTGTCACATAATCTCTAATTGTTGCTCAAGTGAAGCTCCAGGTAGAGGTGAATTGCCAAAATCCTGCATCGTTGTAGGGTCTATAACTAGAAAACAAAATCCCTCATTAAAACTATGTTGGTTTATCAATCTAATAGAGGAACTAAAAAGCTTGTTCCGAGAGCTTTCCAACGATATATTATATGCTAAAATCCGAGTTATATAGTGAAAGTTATGCCCTTTTTATGATGCACTTCCCTAGGAAATTCGATGGGCGCTTCCACATGTGTGAGCTTAACTTGGGACTTCGAAAAAAAAGAGAGAGGTGAAGTTGATGTAAATATCACAAAAGGGAGATAGAGTGATGACTCAAAGAGATCGAGTAGTGATTAAAGTACTTCGCTTGTAAGTAGGAGGTTGTGGCTTCAAATCCTCCTACCTTAGGGAGTCTAAAACTCTCTATTGCCACTCAAAATTAAAATTGCCTCGCACATAGCCAACGACTACCAACGATTGCCAAGGGAGCCTTGGGTGCCAATGTTGCCAATGTATTGCCTAAGTTCTGGTTATGAAACTGAAACAGAGACAGTGACACAGAGAGAGAGAGAGGCAGAGGCAGAGGTAGAGGCAGAAGCAGATGCGGATTCGGATTCGGATTCGTGAACAGAGAACGCAAACAATCCCCTCGGAAAACAATCTCCTCCAAAGTGATACGTGCCAAGCTCTGATACCACTGTTATCTGGATCTTCAGTGCATGCACACACAAAGGTAGATAGAAGACGGAATAGGAATTAAAAACAGAAAGACACTCAATGCCATATTGGGTGCAATCTCCCCCTGTGTACTCTGATGGATGAGTCTATCAGAGTACCCGTATTTATAGGTTAGGAGAGCCATCGCTTTTAGAAATGAATTTTAGGAAAAACTACTTTATTTACAAAAGGCATCGCTTTCTAAGCAAACCACTATTTTTACAAGTTAAACCTAAATATAAATTATTCTAGAAGTCTTCGATTTAATCTTCAAATTTATTTATTTACACGCATCCACTTGTATCCATGCCCTCAGGCTTCTTCACCTGCTAGATCAGACACAACCACATTGAAACCCCTTGGACATTTAAAATATTAAAAATCCATTTAACCTTCCATGATTCCATAATATACAACACAAACAATAATTGAACCATGTTGTACAGTGAGGATGAGCTCATATTCAAGGGTGGGGATGAACTAAAGCATAAAGCAAGGAGGATCCACGAGTTTTTTCATCGAATAAGATTTTTTGATAATCAAAGATAAATAATGCAGAGTTTCTTCAAAAATAGTAGCTTATCTTATCCAAATTGATATTAGCACTGATCCAATGGTCTAGAACAGCCCCAGATCCAATGGTGGAGAATGAAGAAGCCTATTTTCCCCCCCTTTTCCCTAGATATCATATAAAGAACCAATCTTATCCATCCATTTGATAAATCCAATGGTTGTAATCAAAAGCAATTGATCCTGCGATTGAGAGTTGATTTCTCTAGATCCAAGGACCCAAATTCAGTCAAAAAACTATATAAATGCCCCCTCCATACTCCTAGAGCATCATTGTTACGCATCCATAGGGCCCTTGCTAACACATGGTTTCCTTGAGAGGATCACCTTCAGTTGAGCGTGTGACGATCCAAGGTGGACTAGTAAGAGCATAGTTCCTAGAATCAATATTTAGACTTCCACTCTATGATAGGATCATAAACCTAGTCTCTGTTTCTTTGCTCACCCTTAGTGGAGCTTGTGAGTGAGCTAGAGCTGGTCTTTTGAGTCTTATACTTCTTAAGAAACACATTACGATCCTAGAAAGACATAGGGTCAATGAAGTGGAACATATCCTATTACATGTGACATTCGGTTGAACTATGATGATGAGAGGGTTGTGCGGACCATCTTTGACTAGTAGAATGCTTAGCTTAACGTTTCACAACATTCATGTATATGTTTGTCATAACAATATCTTCTAATTCATGTCTCTTGTCTCTTATTTCTTAGTCTCTTATATGTTTTTACATGTCTCCTTCTATCTCTTTCTATGTGTGAGAAGGCTTTGCAGTCATGCCTTGAACCAATGAGGATGATCCATTGAGATTGAGAGAAAATCATGACCCATGTGCATTCATATCACCCACAAACAACCATGCATATGTTTTACTTTTGAAAGTTTATAAGAAGCTTCATTCTTGGACTATTCTTTCTTTTGAAAATAACTCATGTGTGTGGTTTTAGTTTTTTTATCATCATGCATACATTCCATCCAAAAGAACCTATGCATATGAGTTAAATTTAGAAAGTGTATATGAAACTCCATATTTTTAGACCATTATTCCTTTTTGAATGGATTCATGTAAATGGTTTCTTTTGTCCTCGTCATTCATGTTCATGTGTTTATCTTGCATTCATATGTTCCCTTTTGTATAATCAAATCATGATATCTCTTCTCCCCATACCCAACTTCATCTTCACCTTCACATTTTTTATCACATAAACCTTCCAACACTCACTAGTTTCATACACTCTATGTGTGCTGCGACCAGACCCGATCCACCCCGATTGTGATCACCTCCACATTTGAACCCAACATGAAACACTTCGTGGCGTTTGCTTCTGATCTTGTTGGAAGGTTGTGATCCATATCCTTTGTTTCATATTTTTCATCATCATCATCATTCTTGAGTGTTGCACTGGATTTCTCATAGTATCTTGCACATCTTCATCGTGAAGTAAATGCATTTGTGAGAGATCTAGAACATCGTGCATCACTTGCTTATTCACGTAAGATGGAGGAAGGATTCAAATCCCATATGGTTGACAAACAAGGCCAAAGAATAGTCTCTTCTATGCTTAGAGAGAAGGGAAAATTGAATGGCATCAACATTACAAGATACTTAGATTTGTTTGAAGAGCAAGCTATGATTTTTGGTCTTCCCAAAGATCTCTTAATATCATTCTTTGAATGAATCGTTGATAGCTCTATCATAAACCATGTCACTCAATAAGATACTCTTCCTTGGAGTGATTTCAAAACAGAGATGTTCTTAAGATGGGCAATTCCCCAAAGCCTAGTAGCTCTATTACTCACTTACAAAATGAGTGTATTAGATGCTATGAACAACTTCTTGATGAGGATAAGATAACTTTGGAACCTAATCTTGTGATAAATTTTCCTAAGCTTCTTCATCCTGAAACTCGTAGGGAAGTTGAACGGTGATTAGAAGAGCTAGATAAGGGCTATGGGCTTATTGAAAATTGGCAAAAAGTGGGTAAAGTAGTAGAGGTTGTAACCCATAGACATCAAAGACAATCCACACTTTATGAGCAAACTAGTCTTCCTCAAGCTAGCCTTCCACAAACTAAGGAGCAAGTTAGAGAACAATCCATGCTATGCTTTTTGACTCTACTTCTATCCTCAAATGATGGAACCTAGTCAAGGTTTTAAAGTAGAGGCAAAGAAAAGCATAGTTGAACAATCTCAAGTGCAAATTCTCAGTAAGCACATGGAATGTCTTGTTGATATATTCAGGTAGTGATGTGTGTGAACACACTAGGACTGCCGTGGCACTGCCCTCTTCAGGAGGTTTTTTCCCCCGGCTTGTATATACGCCTATTGCCATAATGGGCTACTTATCTTTGTGCATTCTCTAGTAATGCATTCAATATTGTGTGTTGTGCTCCAAGCTTCCTCTTCTTCCTTGTGTTGTTCGCGTGCTTCTGCAGACGTCTAACTCCAACAATTCGTATCAGAGCAGATCATCGCTTCATCTAGGGTGCCCTCGACACTCCTCCGATTCCAGTCTCAAAATTGCACGAATTTTGGTGAGCATACTCAGCATGTTTTCGATATCAAAACAGTTTCACTTCATGGTGCCGAAATCGTGATTTGAGCTCATTTTAGCCTCCGAATGCACTATCGCAGTGCTTGTGTAAGCTATTTCATCTTTTTATGCCAAAGATATATACCGGTTTTTGTTCGCCAATATAAGCATCTCAATTTTTTGCATCAAGGTATTTTAGTCACCAGCCATGGCTGAAAGTAGTGATGTATTCAGTATGTTGGCTATTGAGGATAAGTTGGATGGTACCAACTACCTGTTATGGGCTTATATGATGTGACATGTGTTGGTTGCAAAATGAATATGGAACATTGTGCAGGGTGTCAAAAAACGTCCTATCACACCTGCAACTGTTACAACTACAGGTACTGAAGCTGATGTAGAAGGTGTCAAAGATGATGATATTCTGCATATTCCTGTTTGTGCTATTCTTTCTCCGACACCTACTACAGAGCAGATTTGCTAGGATGGCAGAGATGCCTAGGCACATGCATTGATAACTTTGTCTGTCAAACGTGCCATTATTCCTCACATTCGCTCTTGCAGAACAGCTAAGGATGCTTGGGATACACTTACCACATTGTACTAAGCTAGGAACGGCTTGTGTTGCTTACCTCCGAAAACAGTTGGAGAGTGAGCACATGAATGAAGGTGATTCTATGGACAGTTTTCTAACGAAGATCAAAGACTTGAAGGAACAGTTGATTTCTGTTGATGACCTTATACCAGATAGCTCACTTGTGTAGACCGTTCTGAATGGTCTTCTTGATTCATATCAGAGTTTTGCTTCTACTCTTTGGTTGATGATGAAAGGCAATCCAAATGCCTTATCATTTGACGAGTTAGTCTTTGTTATATTGCAAGAAGATCAGTCTAGGCAAAACAGGTCCATTATGCGAGTTGCAGATCAAGCTTTCCTTGCTAGTCAGAAGGGCAAAGGAAAATGGGGCTCTTCAACTAAGTGAGTAGAAATCTACTAATTCTGCATATTCGAAGAAGGAAGCTAAAGATGAGAAGAAATCAAAAAAGAAGAAATTGTTTTGTAAGTACTGTAAAGGGAATGATCATATCATAAAGAACTATCCAAAATTGGCTGCTAAAGAGGCAAAGAAGAAAGAGGCTAGAATGGTTGTTGCAGAGACCTCTACACCAAAAGGAGCCTGCTAATCTTGTGCAGGAAGAAGAATGGGTGTTTACTACTATCTGAAGTTTTGACCCATCTTCTCATGACTAGTGCATGTCTGGAGTAGACTTAGATGTTTGGTATTTTGATAGTGGGGTGAACAAACATATTACCTCGCAACGTTGTTTCTTGTCTTGACTCGAGCCTGCCCCTATAGGGAATACTATTACATGCGCCAACAAGTCCTCTTATCCTATTATGGGAGTTGGTAAGATCTTTTTGAGTACTGCTGATGGTAGTTCTTTCACTTTGTCGGATGCTTTATTTGTGCCAGGGATCAAGAAGAACTTGTTATCAGTTTCTGCATTAGCCAAGATTGGCTTGGTTGTGAAATTTGTTGATGACAGGTGTATAGTTCATGATCTGTCAAATAGCGATGTGATTATTGCTTCTTGCATTTATGTCGTGGGCTGTATAACATCATAGACCATGAAAGATCTGTAAATGATTTGGCATGTGCAATAAATGATTCTCAGGCTATGTCAGATGCTAAGCTTTGGCATGCATACTTTGGTCATCTGAATTTTGCTAGTTTGCTACTCCTGCAGAAATCTGAAATGGTGTCCTCTTTGCCCAAACTTGAGGCACCTGGAAAACATGTTTGTGAAGGCTATATTTTGGGCAAAATTAAGCATTCGTCCTTTCCAAAAGATGGTTCAGTTCGGGCTACTCAGAAATTGCAGCTTGTACATAGTGATGTCTATGGTCCTATGCAGACACCTTCTTTTGGAAATTATCTTTACTTCGTGACTTTCATCGATGATTTTTCCAGGCATGCAAGGGTATATCCATTGAAGGCAAAGTCCGAAGTATTCATGTGCTTCAAACAGTTCTTGGTTTTGGCTGAAAATCTGTGACACAACATGTAAAATGGGCACCCTCCATTGTAATCCAAGGGGGCAATATATGTCTTCTGATTTTAATGCCTTTATGGCTGAATGTGGGATAAAACACTAGTGTATAGTGCCGTATACACCTCAACAAAATGGAGTTGTTGAACGAAAGAACAGGTCACTCATTGAGATGGCAAGATGTATGGTCAAGAGTCAGGCTTTACCACATAGTTTCTGGCTTGAGTCTATCATGTGTGCAGCATATGTACTAAACAGGTGTCCCATTAAAGCGCTGTAGTCTATCACTCCATATGAGGCTTGGCATGACCGCAAGCCATCTGTTTCTCATCCGCGTGTTTTTGGTTGTTGGAAATATGCAATAGTTCCTGAACAACATCGCAGAAAATTGGATGATAAAGTAGTAAACTGTATTTTTGTTGGGTAGAGTTCTAAAACATAAAGGCTATCGTCTGTATCATCCACAGACTAAACACATTCTGGTTAGTCATGATGTTGTTTTTGTGGAAGATACTATTCAGCCATTGCTTTCATGTACTAAGGAGACATCTGTTAGCTACAAAGACATGTATGATACTTTGCTGCCTCTTTTTACAGGTGGACAGTCTAGTGCTGGTCCTAATGAGGCAACTTCTCACCCTTTGGAGGTTTCATGTGATGATGCAGATAATTCCATTTCTGATGCAGATGTACATGATGCACTTATTGATGAGAGAGCTGATATTGAGGAGGCAAGAACTATGCCAAAATGGCTAGTGCAGACCTTGCATGATAGCAAATTAGATGCACCTTGATCATATCGTACTCGTTCAGGATCTCATAGTGCCTCTTTTGCATCAGATTGCTATGTTATGGCTGCATCTAGTCTTTGTGATGAGAATGAGCCTGTTTCATTTGATGAAGCACAAAATTCAGAAAATTGCATGGCTGCTATGCAATCTGAATATGATGCTATAATGAAGACGGGTACTTGGTATTTATGTGACTTGCCTCTTGGCAAGAAGGCCATTGGCACTAAGTGGGTATACAAGCTGAAGCATAAATCAGATGGTACAGCTGATAGGTATAAGGCTAGGCTTGTTGCAAAGGGTTACGCTCAGGAAAGAGGCATTGATTTTGATGAGACCTTTGCACCTACATGCCGCATGACTACTATTCGGAGCATCTGTGCACTTGCAGCTCATCATGGTTGGAATGTACATCAGTTGGACATTAAAATAGCATTTCTGAATGGTGACTTGCATGAAGAAGTGTATGTTTTTCAGCCCTGTGGCTTTGTGCAAAAAGGGCATGAAAATGAGGTGTGCAAGTTAACGAAGGCGTTATAGGGTTTAAAGCAAGCACCACATGCTTGGTATGAGTAGATACATGCCTATCTAATTGCACATGGTTTTGAGAACAGTCCAACTGAAATCACCTTATATGTTAGGCATGCTAATGATGTGCTTCTGATCATTGTTGTCTATGTTGACGACATGCTGCTCACTGGTCCTATTGAGAAGCATATTGTTGATTTTAAGGCTAATTTTCATTCCTCATTTGAGATGTCTGATTTGGGGCATTTGCATCACTATTTGGGCATTTACTTTATGCAAGTTGATGGTGGAATGGCTTTGTGTCAAACGAAATATATTGACACATTATTTCAGCATTTTGGCCTTGAAGACTATAAGCCTATTGCCACTCCTATGGAGACAGGGTTACAATTGAGTCTTCATGATGTTGGAGATGCATTTGATGTTGTTCTCTATCAGCACACTGTTGGATGCTTGATTTACTTATGCATTACTCGGCCACATATTCAATTTGCTATCTTACAGATGAGCAGGTTTATGCATTGCCCACGAGTCAAGCATTGGCATGCAGTTAAGCACATCTTTCGCTATTTGAGTGGTACTCGACTAGTTGGGTTGTTTTATCCCAAGGGGGGGATCACTACCGCCAGATTTGCATGCTTTTGTTTACTCTGACTAGGCTTGTTGTTATGACACTCGTGTATCCACTAGTGGCTTTTGCTTCATGCTTGGTAGCTCATGTATATCTTGGTTGAGCTAGAAGCAGCCTACTGTGGCCACTTCCGATTGTGAGGCTGAGTATAGGGCAGCTTTCAGAACGACTGTTGAGTATTTGTGGCTCAGATGCCTTATGGCTGATTTGGGTGTTGGTCAGACTTCTGCCACCACTATCTTCACTAACAGTCAGAGCGCATTGACAGTTGCGAGGAACCCTGTGTTCCATGCTCGCACTAAGCACATTGAGGTGCATTATAACTATGTCAGGGAGAGGTTCTCTGCTGGGGAGATTAGCTTGGCATATATGCCCACGTAGGAGAACATTGCAGACCTTTTCACGAATGCTCTGCCTAGGGAGCAGATTGAAGCTTTTCGCAAAGCTTTCCGCTTACTTCCTTTTCTGGAGTCATTTCCACATAGCTTGGCACTTCCATATACATGAGTGCCAGCTCCTTGTTCACCGCATCACTCCTAGGGGGGATTTGTTGATATATTTAGGTAGTGATGTGTGTGAACATACTAGGACTACCGGGGCACTTTTTGCCCTCTTTAGGAGGTTTTTTCCCCTGGCTTGTATATACGCCTATTGCCCTAATGGGCTACTTATCTTTGTACATTCTCTAGTAATACATTCAGTATTGTGTGTTGTGCTACAAGCTTCCTCTTCTTCCTTGTGCTATTTGCGTGCTTCTACAGATATCTAACTCCAACATGTCTTATTTTGTACACAATCCAATTTGGCCAAGACTGTAGATGCTTTACAATCAAATGACATCAAAACTTTCCAAAATTAAATGAACCGAATGTCTTCTCAAGAGCCTAATCAACATCTTTTAGCTCCCAATCAAGATCCTCAAGTAGCTCCTACTCAAGCATATCATGTTCCTCCAATGCATAATCATTCACTCCAAAATACTCAAATGTATCAAAACATGTATCCTCAAGCTTCTCAAATAGATTTTGAAAATCCTAAAAATCAAAATTTTAAAAATCATCAATAGTACACTATCAAAGCTCCTCTTGCACCTCAAGTGCCACGTGTTGCTCCCCAAGCTCCTCAAATACATCAATTGCCTTATCAAAATCCTAATTATCCTGTTCAAGCACTTCCTTATCAACAAAATACTCAATCTCAAAATTTCCCACCACAAGTTAATCAAAATCCTCAAAATCAAAATGGTTTTGTGTGCGACCCTTGTAGGTGTCCTTGTTGTGATTCGTTAGAGCACTTTTTGAGAGATTGTGAACTATTGAAGGCTGTTAAGGACCAATGACTAGTACATAGACAAGAAAATCTATGACTATCAATCTAGGCTACCTTTGCAAGGAAATTATGGTAAGGGAGGAATGAAAATGCACTATAAAAATATAACCATAATGGATGCAGGAACTAGAGGGGTGAAACTAGAAGCTCTTGATGAACAAGAAGTAGAATCAAGTAAACCCACAAAGGAAGTTGACTTTTCCATAGAGGCTTTAGTAAGAGCATGAGATGAGATTAGGAGAATAATGGCTTGGCAGTCACCGATAGAAGATCAATCTCTTATTTCTCACATATCCAATGTAGAAGAAAAACAAAAAAGAGATGAAACTGAGCCTAGTGAAAGAAGAGTGACTCGAAAACAAACCTGAGAGGGAATATAAACAATCATAGAGCAAGGAGAAACATCATAACCCAAAGATAAGAAACAAGAATCACAGCCTAATGAACAAAAACAAGAGGAGAAACAAAAAGGTAAGAAGACAAAGCAAAGAAAAACGGAACCAAAGACTTTAGACAAACAAGAACAATAAAAAAAAAACTCAAGAACAAACACAAGAACATAAACAAAAACAAGATCATGAGCAAAAACAAAAGAGACCAAAGAGAAAACCTAAAGCCATCTTGATTTCAGAAATTAAGAGAAAAATAAATCCTATGGAGATTTTAGATGACATTTTTCTTAAGATTTAAGTGACTATGTCTTTAGAACAAGTTTTCTCTATTGCAAAACCTATTTTTAAAGATAATTTTATGGGCCTAATTAAAAGGAAAAGGTTTCCACTTAATCTAAATACTGAGATGCAAGATTCTCTAGATCAAGATCAAGCTATGAATGAAGACTTAGACTTTGATGAATCTGATGAAGAGGACCTTGACGATGATGAATTAAATGTTAATAAAAATTTCTTAGGACCTATTCAACCTGACCATGAAAGTCATGAAAACAATCTTGAAAGTCACTTTAAAAGAAAATTTTGGTCTAGAGGTACATCAGAGATGCATGTTAAAATAGGAAATGATAAGAATGCTATCATTGTAGATGCATTAGTAGATTCCGGCTCCAAAATCAATGTGATTTCAAGAGAAGTCTATGATAAATTTTGATGGCCCATATATAAAGATTGTGGATGGCATATGAGAACTACAGATACTGGTGTAGGAACCCTCAATGGAGCCTATGCTAGTGTGTATATATCCATAGTAGGAATCACAAAAGAATTTCACTTTTTTATTCAAGGTAATTACTCCTATGAAGTTCTCTTAGGTCAGCCCTTTATTTGTGAGAATCGTATGGAAACTAAAGCCATGGATGATGGGTCTACCTATGCTAGAACTAAGTCTAAGGATGGAATGCAATCACTAAGTCATGATAGTAGGAGTGAATCATCTTAGGAATCGATTGTCAATTAAAAAGAAACCTATTCTTAGTCAGGGTCATGAGCATGCTTGTAGTGATTGTGCACCTCGATTCATGTTTGGAGCTACATATGATCAAAATTTTGGATAGAATCTATTGTTGAGCGGGACAATAGTATTGTTTGACATCTCACAACCAACCAACCTGTACAATAGTTTGTCACTTTGTTTTCCACATTCTAGATTACATTTTCTTCATAAGAGTCAATTGTCCAAGTCTTTTATCCAAAAAACCCAAAAAAATTACAAAACCAACAAAATCATGGAACATGATGAGTACATTGAGAATGTGATTGAGACATCTCATTGTTTCTCTACTCTCGAGGAGTTAGAGTTATGTCTTCAGCAAAATTATAATTCCCATATATTCTTCTTTCTTGCCTTGATGAGTATGTTGTAATCTAAGACTATGCTCTCAATGTTGACAAGTGCTCAATATTTAATTAAAACCATGATGCCTTAGTTGAAACAAAGTACAAAACTATAGACAAAAAAATCAAACCCATAGCTCAACCATTACTCCAAGGAAGTAACAAAAAATTATTGATGTGAAAAATGATCCAATTCTTCGGGATAAGAAAAACATATTACATATAATCATGGATGAGACAATCAAATAGGTGAAAATTGGTAGAGATGATGACTTTCTTTTTCCAGCAGAGAGAGATAAATTTGATAGAGTCATACTTAGCCATGGAAAAGCCTTTACTATGTATCCTCATGTGATTGGTTGTATAGATCCTAAGCTAGTTGCACCAATGATAATCTTTACTATTCCACATATTCCATGGAATCTTTGCCCTATATTGGTTCCAAAGGCTCACTTACCTGAGCTAATGAAACTACTTAAGTAGAAGATAAACATAAGAATTTTAAATCCATCTTTTCCACCTTACTCAAACAAATGGTTCACTATGACTAAAAAGAATGGGAAACTACATTATATTCAAGATCTCCAACCTGTCAATAAAGTCACCATAAGGAATGTAGGAACACGACCCATTGTAGATGAGTTTGCTGAATCATTTTCAGGACATTCTATTTATTCAATGGGTGATCTATATTCAGGATATGACCAATTCCAAGTAGCAGTTGATAGTCATGACATAACCACAATGAAAACTCCCTTAGGCTTAGTGTGAATGTGTACTTCACCTCAAGGAGCGACTAATTTTGTGGCTCATATGATGAGTGCTATGAATATGGTCTTACATGATTTTATTCCTCATATAACCATGCCCTTCATTGATGATATTGCAATTAAAGGGACTGACGAACATGTAAAGGACATTACTTTAGATTCATTTGGATGTTGTAAATTTGTTATTGACCATATCTCTCATTGTGAATGGATATTTCAATGATTTGAAGAGGTAGGTCTCACATTTTCCATAGAAAAATCTATTTTTAATGTCAATGAGGTTCTTTCTGTTGGAAATTTATGTGGTCATTAGCGCCGAAAACCTTACCCACAAAAAGTTGATGTCATTAGCGAAGACTTTTGAAACATGTAACAACGTGAATGAGGTACATAGATCTCTTGGTGCTTGAATCTTTTATGTTATTTAGATCTGACACTTTGCTCATGTTGCTGATTGTCTCTATGACTTGTTGAGGAAGAAAAACACACAGAAGCTATGCGTAAATTGAAGAAATTATTGCTTGAAGCTCCCATTCTTAAGCGTAGACTATTACGTTAAGAAACCTATTATTTTGACAAATGATATTGGTCCTATTGGTATAGGCTGGGTCATAAGTCAAGATGATAGTGAACATAATAGATATCCAATTAGGTTAGGGGCTAAAATTTTACATGAAACACAATGAAAGTATCCACAGATCAAACGAGAACTATGGGGTAGGGTAACTGCTTTGAAAAAAGATAAAGAATATTTCATTGGTGCAAATGTCAAAGTTGAGACTGATTGTTTGCCTCTCATTGGAATCATAGCCAATTGTTCATCTCCTGATATAGCCATGCTTAGATGGATCTCACACATTAAGTTCATAAATCCTGAGTTAGTTCATATATCAGATAATTCAAATTGAGTTGTTGATATGTTATCAAGAGCTAGATTTGATAATGATCTTGAAAGTGATCTAATAAAGAATGTGAACTTAGTTGAATATGTTCCACATATATATGAGTATGAGAAATTTCATGACTTTGAGTACGAAGATGAACGGAGAGACATAGGAAAGTATCTGAGTACACTTCAACCATTACCTAGTTGGACTATGGATAGAATTCATAACATGAGGAAACGAGCTTATAATTTTTTCCTACGTAACGCTTATCTTTGGAGACATGCTAAGGGTAAGGTTAAGAATCCACAATAAGTTCTAGGAAAATGAGGTCTTTAGTTGCAAGTAATGAAGGAAATGCATGAGACATTTTGGGTGGGTCATTAAGGATTTTTTGGAACATCTGAAAAATTAGAAGTACCTACTATTTGCCTAGGATGTATGTTGACATTAGTGGCCATGTTTCTACATGTTCTACTTGTCAACTTCATTCGTCAGTCAAACATAGAGATCCATTGCATCCTACTTATCCACCCTGTATTCACTACAAGTGGGAAGTAGATCTTGTAACTATGCCTAAATGTATTGACAAAATGTGTTACATTGTAATTGCAAGAGAAGACTTAACTAATCATGTAGAGGGACATGCACTACGATCTAAGACCACTTACAATGTTTGCAAACTCTTGCTTGAAGATGTCATAAGTCGCTTTGGGTACATAGAGAAAGTAGTTGTAGATAGTGGAGAGTTAAATGCGAGAGAAGCTAAAGAGTTCTTTGAATATCACAGTATTCATTTGTCTCTCACTATCACATATAATCGAGAGGCCGATGGTAAAATAGAGAGAGGGCAGCCACCTATTGTGAAAGCCATATCTAAAGCATGTAATGGTGACATTAAACAATGGCCTAGATTCTTAACCTTTGCACTTTGGGCAGATAGAATGACATGCACACGTACTACTAGGTATATGCTTGTTGAACTCATGTATTGTCAATAACTGTTGTTTCCAATTCAATCTCATAATTCTACATGGACAAATTTGCTTTCGTTTTTAAACATGTCTACTGATGATTTTTTGAGTTTGTGCATTAAATAGTTAGAACAAGGTATATTAAGACTTGATGATTCCGTTGAAAAACTAAGAGAATCTAGAATAAAGAACAAGCATTATTTTGATAAAACTCATCAATTGCATCCTAAGCCAATTGAAGTAGGAGGTTGGGTGCTCATTTATGATAGTACATTTGACCCTCAATATGATGCACACAAAAAGCTCACTCAACGGTGGTTTGGGCCATACATTGTAACAAAAGTCAACAACAATGGTACGTATGATCTTTGTGAATTAAATGGTGTTTACTCTGATTAGGCTGGTTGCTATGGCACTCATGTCTCCACTAGTGGCTTTTGCTTCATGCTTAGTAGCTCATGTATAGCTTGTGTGAGCAAGAAGCTACCTATTGTGGCCACTTCTAGTTGTCAGGCTGAGTATAGGGCAGCTTTCACGACTGTTGAGTGTGTGTGGCTCAGAACGCTTATGGTTGATTTGGGTGCTACTCAATCTTCTGCCACCACCATCTTTAGTGACAACAAGAGTGCATTGGCAGTTGCAAGGAGCCCTGTGTTCCATGCTCGCACTAAGCACATTGAGGTGCATTATCATTATGTCACTAAGAGGTTCTCTACTAGAAGGATCAGCTTGGCATATGTGCTCATGCAGGAGAACATTGCAGACCTTTTCATGAAGGCTCTACCTAGGGAGAAGTTTGAAGCTTTCCATAAAGCTTTGGGCCTACTTCCTTTTGTGGATTGATTCCACATTGCTTGGAACTTCCTTATACATGAGTGCAAGCTCCTTATTCATTGCATCACTCCCAGAGGGATTTGTTGATACATCTAGGTAGTGATGTGTGTGAACACACTGGGACCACTGGGGTACTTTTTTCCCTCTCTAGGAGGTTTTTTCCCCCGACTTGTATATACACCTATTGTGCTAACATGTTACTTATTGTTGTACATTCTAATGGTACTACAATTAGTATTATGTGTTTTGCTCCAAGCTTCTTCTTCTTCCTTGTGCTATTTGCATGCTTCCGTAGACCTTGAACTCCAACAGTTTTCAATCCTATTTTTGCTTCCTATTTTGTGAATAAGCTTGATGATGCCTTCATTGAGACTCTTGGGAATTGCACCAAAAGATATAGCCTCTTGCCACACCATAGTAATGAGGTCATCACCACATGCTTGAAGGTCTTGAAAAACTCATTGGTAAGGCCATCCAACAACCTCGGGCTTTTGTCATTAGGAAGGGAATCAATAACATCAAGAATCTCAGCATCTGAAATGGGAGCTTTAAAAGGAACTTTCAAACTTTATGGGATTCTTTTGGTTTTACCTCTAGAGGTGGAGGCCATGGTGCCTGTGAGGAAATAGAGGCATGGACACCCCCAAAAGCTGGGAAAAGTGATTCACAATTCTTCATCCATCTTGCATTCAAGACCATCGATATCCATCATGAAAGGGATTGTTTCTTCTTAAGGAGGCCGCACATCTCTTTAGTAGTTTTGTCAGTCCCACAAGCCCACCAACCTTTAAAGTACATTTGTAGAGTCTTATTTTGAATTTCTTCTTTGTATCTCAACATGGTTTTGATTTTTTAGAGCCCTCTCTGGTATTGCGAGTGGGCATTGTTAAATTCTACCTCTAAACACCTAAGCCTTAGATAAAGGTTTTCCCTTCTAGTACGACGAATGATTTGAAGATTCTTCTAAACTTTGACCAAGATGTGATGACTTTGTAAAACCACCTTCTCCCCACACCTATCTGGAAATCAGAAGATGTGAAAGGCCCTACTCTAGGTAGCTATAATCTCCTGATCAAACGAGGGGAAAGAGAAGATCGTCAGTTTGGCATGAAACCAAGGGGGTTTCATGAGATTGGGGATGGGCTTGAAGGTATGCACAATTGGATAGTGATTAGAGACAACAAGGTCCATACTTTGGGAGAGGGAAGGAGAGCCCAATGTATTGATGATATTTTGCATGATATAGATCCTATCGAGTCTAGCTTTCCGCAAGTCAACTCTAGCTTGGAGGTTTGACCAAGAGAAACCAACATCATCTTTAATCTCCACAAGATCTAGGTGGAGCTTGACTTGGACCCATACTTCCTTCTCCTGACCATCAATCACCTACCCCTTCCTCCCCCATCTATCAGAAAGAACCTACACCATATTAAATTCCCCAGAAATGATGATGTTGAGGGGTAGAGAAAGGATTTCCAAGTGGAATTTGTTTTTGAGTCGGTATTTTGAGCATACATGGAGATAATGGAAAACTACAAAGCACCCCCAAAAGAAGCACCAACCCATCAACGGCTTTGGTCCTCTTGGGCATCCACAATTCTAGCATGCCAAGTTCTATTGATGCTGATAGCCGAGCCACCATTTGCCTTGGGTGCATAGTGGAGAGCCAAACATGGGATGACAAAATGCATTCAAGTCTCTTCCATAGCTAGGTTGCATTTATTCAATCGAATAATTGGAAAATAATAAATATTTTGTTTTTTTCATGGTAATCCGAATAAACACCAAAAAATGGACATGGATGGTCTTTCAATCAAAAGAATTTCAATCGAAAAACTTTTTGATCGAAAGTACTTTTGATTTGCCTTAATCCTAACAAATCCACCATTGCAGTCAAATGTAGAAAATGATTGGGACACATTATTTCGGAGAAAGGCATAGTAGTGGACTTTGATAAGGTTAAGGTTATATTGGAAACACCACCATCCCAAAACCCGAAAGAAGTTTTACGGTCACCACATACTCCATTTGGCTGGTGTAGATCAAGGATTTTGTAGCACCACTTCATCTTCAAACACATATCTATCCATCTCTTTACAGTAAATACAACTACATATTTGGTTAATAGGTTACCATGTAAAGCTTTGTAGGATATGACAAGTGGGGTAAGAGACCTACCTTAGATCATTGCAAAGCATTTGGATGTTTGGCTTATGCATATGTGCCATCTCAGTTGAGGCATAAATTGGAACCTAAAGCTGAAAAGTATGTGTTCATTGGATATGATGATAAGCTGATGGGATATAGGTTGTGGAGTCCATCCACAAAGCAATTCCTTGTATCAAAGGTTGTTACATTTGATGAGCAAAGTACTTGGTATGCAGGAACAATCAATAATTATGCAGATGATGAAGAAGTTTTGAATCAGAAGAAAGGTAAATCAAAGGTTCAGATATTTGATGAACAAGAGAACACTGAAGTACATGTTGAAGTTGAAGAAGCTCCAAGGTTTGATCTAAAATGTGATGAACCAAAAACTTCAAGAAGTGGAGAACTCAGAAGGTCATCAAGACACAAATGGCAACATACAAGGTATAGCTATGACACTTCTTTTTTTACTACTAAAGATTATGCTCTAGACTGAAGAGGCAAAAGTTAAGGAAAATTGGGAGAAAACCACTATGTTAGTTTTGAAAGCTATGGACTGGAAACAACCTTTTCATGTGTTTTTGGATGCTTGAGATAAAGCTATTGGGAGTGTGGTTATGCAGAAAGAGGACCGCAATTGGTTTACACACCGGATATCTAAAGCAGATAGTAGCTTGCTTGTTAAAGCAAGTGATAATGGGTTCATTTACATGTGCATATATGTTGATGATATAATTCTTACAGGTATAGATGAGAAAGGCATTCAAAGCCTAAAGAATCAAATGGAGAAAGAGTTTAAGATTAGTGACTTGGTAGACTTGTCATATTTCTTGGGCATGGAGATTTCATACACTGAACATGGAGTGTATATAACTCAAGAAATGTACTTGAAGAACTTGTTGATCAGTTTAAAATGAATGATTGTAGGGTAGCACCTACTCCAATGGAGGTGAATCACAAATTAAGCAGATATGGAGGAGAAGAGATGAAAGATATGAAGCTATATCAAAGTTTGGTTGGTAGTCTGATTTATGTTACATTAACTAGGCCTGACTTGTCATATGCAGTTGGAGTATTGTCTCAAATCATGCATTGTCCTAGGAAAGAACATTGGATTGTAGGACAAAGAGTGTTGAGGTACATTAAGGGTACTCTCAAAGAGGGTTTGTATTATGGTTTTACATCATATACAAACATCAAAATATATAGTGATGCAGATTGGGCAGGTAATCCTGATGATAGGAGGTCAACTTATGGATACTTGTGTTATGTGGGAGATAAGTTAATTTCATGGTGTTCAAAGAAGCAAAACATAGTTGCTTTGTCATCTACACAAGGAGAGTATAAAGGTATGGTGGAAGCTGCAAAGGAAGTGATATGGCTTAAGACTTTGATGAAGAGTTTTGACATCATTCAGAGTACACCCACTATTCATGGAGATAACATGAGTTCATTGTATTTAGCTGCTAATCCTGTTTTTCATGCGAGGACCAAACACATTGAGATTCAGTATCACTTTCTAAGAGAGAAGGTGATGGATAAAGAGATTGAAGTAATACATACTTCAACAAAAGATCAGATAGTTGATATGCTAACCAAGAGTTTGGATGGACCAAAGCTACAGAGATTTAAGGACATGGCAGGCATAAAGAAGATAGATAAAACCTCAATTGATGATTGAGGGGGAGCTGTTGGTGCGGAGCAATCAACAATTGAAGTTTTTATGAGGACTTGGAAGTTAAGAATTGAAGAAAAGATCAAGTTATGAAGCATGAAGGAAGTGCATATCCAGAAGATGAAGATGTGTATACATATGTACATTAATTTAGAGTCAGTTCATCATATACTTTTGTATGGTCATGAGCTTGTAAATATTTGCCTATATATACAAAGAAAATGTCGGGGCAAATATGAGAGATTGTGTAAGAACAATATTTGAGGAGAATTAGATGTCATTAGACACTTTAGGAGTTAGTAGAATCTCTCTCATCACTCAGATGTAAATTTCTCAGAAATAGGAAAATGTTGCACCCGATCTTTCTGAGTATTCTCCTTCTGTGTTGAATCGTTTGTGAAATACTTTTTTACAAGTCTAATTCTATAGACGATTGACCTGTGTACAAATTTTCAGCTTCTAATTGTGATCAGGCTCAGAGAATTGAGTGTAGGAACATTTATATGTGTAAGTGAAAAGAAGAGAAGTTGCAGGAGGCGCAAAATTTGATGCTAATGTTTTGGTCAGTTCTCCTTCCACAGTGTAAACTTTTGAGCAAGCAAGCACTCATTCTTTAAGTTGGAAGGAAAGCTACCTATGGCTAAAAGCATTTCCATAAACGGGTTCTAGTTTGAGAGAACCAAGTGTTAGAAGTTACAGGTGTCTGAATCAACTTCTCAGAAGAATAGTTTTAGACATAGGTGAGTTGTTAAGTTCATTTCTCAAGATCTACTGAGTCTTTTGGAATGATTTAACTTGGATAAGGTGCAAATACTGTAGTCGACACGTTATGCAAAGTTTTATAAAAAACGTTACACATCTGATAAGTTAATGAGAGAGTTATGTGCAGCAGACTTTCTGTAGAATCTTCTTCTTCACAGTTTATCCAAAATTTCCATTGAGCCTCCAAATTGGTGAAATTTTTTAGTTGCTCTTGATATAGAGGTGCTCTAATTTCAACAATAGCTTGTTCTTTTGGAGATTAACACCCTCCATCAATGAAGGTGCTAATTTGCAAGCTTACTATGCAGGGAGAGTTAAGAATTCAAGAGGAAGGGGCAAAGGAGGTAAGCAAGGTAGGGGGATACCTTTCAACTCTTCCCCATGCAGTATATGTGGACTATCTAATCACACAACAGATGAGTGCTATAGGAACTTCATGAACCAAGCAGGAAGAGGATTTCAAAGAGGTGGATACTCACAATCAAGAGGAAGATTCAATCATAATCAAAGTTACAACCATGGCTACAACAACAATTACAACAACAATTATCAAGGAGGATACAAATCAAGAAGAGACTTCAACAGCTATACAGAGGATCAAGAGAATTCTCTTCTCATTATGAACATGAGTTTGAAACAAGGTATGAATGATGAGCACCTCTTCTATATTGACTGAGGTTGTTCAAACCATGTAGCAGGCAATATTGCTCTCCTTTCTAATCTTGAAGAGGCCAAGGGAAAGCACCAAGTGCAGACACGTGATGATACCAAGCATTCACTTGTCAAGGTAGGAAATGTCAAAACTTCTCATGGGAATAGGAATCTGTTGAGCAGAGTTTTTTATGTACCTACTATCACAAATAATTTTATGAGTGTTGGATAGATAGTGGAAAAGGGTTTGCGGGGTAGGTTCAATAAATTTGGAGCCTTTGTGGAGAATCCCCAACATGGATTGAGGAAAATTGCAAAAGGAGAGAAAACAGGTAGATTGTTTACATTTCAGCTTGAGGACACTAGAAACATTGCGCTTTATAATTATAAGGATCAAACCTTGTCTGAGTTAGAGATATGGCACAAAAGACTAGGACACAGTGGTGAGAGAACATTGAAGCAGATATGTAGAGATCAATGTGTACTTGGGATACCTAATGTATCCAAGCAAAATATGATCTATAAATGTGGTGCATGTCAGTTTGGTAAATCACAAGGGTTACCCTTTACAAAGAAAGGCAATATGCATGAGAGACAAAGCACAACATCTGGCACAGTCGGGTCCTTCTTTGTGACTGTCATAGTGACTATGGGAGATGATAACGGTGATGGAGGAACTCCAAACTCATCCTCTTTATCACTTCCTTTCGGTGTAGGATTTATCACTATGGTGGAAGCTATCTTCTTTTTCTTAGAGAATCCTTGAACAGGTGTTGCCCTAAACATCCGTAGAAAAACCCTTCTTATAGTGCCTTTTCTTTATGCTGAGGGGTAAGTATAGACCTATTATAAGATCTCTTAGCCAAAGTAGAAACTTTTCTCTTACCTCCTGCAACTATCTTGATCATATGCACCTGCTTAGCCTCTCAAGAAGTTTTTGCACTAAACGAGCTAGGAGTTGCTGTGTGAAAGGATCGACTGACCTTATGCCATGAGGACCTTTGACCCTGGAAGCTTGTGCTCCTATGTCCATCCTCAAAAACTAAAGCCATCTTTGTGGCATGGAAGCCTGTGCTCCTATGTCTTATAGTTTCTTCAAGTCACAAGATGAACTTGTGGATCTCAAGAAACTCTAGGATAGTATCAAGGACTTTAAGAAGCACCTCTCTATACCTATCCGCATACTTCTGAACTATTTGATTCTTCTGAATAATGAAAAACGAGGTGTCTAGTGCTCTAGACCTCTCATCAGGTGGTACAAAGCTATTATAAAATACGATCTTGAACAAATCCCAAGTCTTGGGCTCTTTCTTATCCTATTCTATCTTACACCACCACCTATGGGAAACCTCCATAAGATTATATGTAGCCTGCTGAATATTGTGCTTATCATCCACAATGTGACACAGGAAAAATCAGTGCTCCCACTTGCTAAGCCACTGCTCAATAGCATCACTAGTCCTAGCACTACTCAAACCATGATATCTAGGTGGCTTAAGATCCTTAAGCTACCATCTGGCCTCTCTAACTAGAATGTTATCTCTAGGAAGTTCTGGATTTTGATGCTCAACTAGAACATCTACATCCATCCCTGGCAATTCAGGATTAGGCACTTCTTCCTCTTTCTTCGACCCACTAATGTGTGCCAAAATGTCACGAAGAGTTCTCTCTAAATTGGTAATCCGATTATTCATGAGTTGCATGGTATCTACAAGGTGCTCCTCCATAGCTGTATCTAGCCTACAAGGGGATGATGGTGTTGTGTCCATACTCGATGATAATGATGAATATTTTTGGAATTTTTGTGTTTATATTTTTATGTTTTTAGAATAGAACATTTTATGTAAACCCAAGTAAACTCAAAATCACAACAAATAGATTTTATATGAGAAAGTTATTCGAGTTCAAGGTTCTAGGGATTAAAACAGGGAAACAGGATCTCTTTGGGAGAACTTCAGAATAGATGATATTGGTCGCTTCTCACCTTGCCCTATGCCAAGCAAAGAAGAGTTCAAATTGAATGACCAAAAATACCCCAAATAGTTTTGAAAAAGTTTGAAAAACCCTAATATAGTGTTCTACCTAACAGTCACGATGGTCAGACACCATCGCGATGGTGTGTCACCGTCTCGATGGTGTGACACCCAAGATGGTTAGAGGCCATGATGATCGGCCTACTATAGTCAGGTCCATGATGATGAGTCAGAGTCATGGCGATCAAATGACGATGGTCAGGCTATGATGCTCACTAATAGTCATGATATTCAAGTCACGATGGCCAGTCTACGAGGATCAGACCACGATGGTCAGTCAGGATCATGATTGTCAAGCACCATCGTGATGGTCAGACACAATCCTGATGATAAGTCATGATCCCGATGGCATGATCCAATTGCCACAATGGTCAGTCATTGTCGTGATGGTCAAACACAATCGCGATTATAAGTCACCATTGCGATGGTCAGCTAAATGTATGATTTCAAAAAAATAAGTTTAGATCTATGAGAGCGCTTACCTTAGCTCCTGTTTCATGCATAAATTTCAACCAAAGCTAACCTCAAAAATGAGCTCTCTAGCTCTTTTTATAGTTTTTTGACTATTTTTGGCCTTGTCCAGACCTAGTGTCCGGCCTAGTTAAAAATTAGGTTCGAAGGCTTATTTGGGGGCTCAAAAGGACTCTACAAATTATGAAAATTGGTAGGTTGATACTTCTAATACTCCTCAAGCTCGAGGACTCCTTGAGTTCAACAAAATAGAGTTTTAAAAATATGAAATGGTATCTACAATGGTTTTTAATGGTGAAAATCACTATTTTATAGGGATTTCTTCTATAAATTTGACATACACTTCTTGGAGCTCCCAAATTGCTCCTCTTCTTGTGTGTCCACTTCTTTGAAGAATTCCTTTGCCTTGTGTTTGACCTTGAGTGCCAACAATGACCATGAGTCCCACATATGTTTCAATGTAATGTTGAGCCGAGTACATCTAGTTATCATTGGAATGCCCTGGTTAAAAAAGCATAATCCAAACAATAGTTGGGAAAATAATAAAATCACCTGTCGAGATATCCAAAAGAACCCAACATATGTCGGAGCCAAGGCCTTCATACATGTGGTAGGGAAGGAACGAACATATATGATCTATGCCATACTAGCTCAAGAATCCAAGAAAGATGATCCAGTGCAGCTACCCAATCAATACAAAGGCTTTGAAGATGTTTTTGAAAAGAAGAATGCATATATCCTCCTAGAGCATAGACCTTATGATTGTCCCATAGATCTTCAAGAGGGAGCAAAAGCACCCTTTGGACAAATCTACAGACTATCATTAGAGGAACTTACAAAACTACACAAGAACATTGATGAGAATCTAACAAAGGGGTTCATCAAACACTCAAAGTCTCTAGGAGGAGCTCCTATTTTATTTGTAAAGAAGAAGGATGGGACTTTCTCGATGTGTGTAGATTATTGTGGATTGAATAAACTCACTATAAAGAATAGATACCCTCTGCTTCTCATATGAAGGCTCTTGGAACAACTTGGAAAAGCAAAACTCTTTAGGAAGATTGACCTTCGAGGAGCTTACAACCTTGTCAGGATCAGAGAAGGAGATAAATGGAAGACAACATTTCGAACAAGAAATGGGCAATTTGAATATGTAGTTATGCCATTTGGTCTCACAAATGCTCGAGCTATCTTTCAATGTATGAGGAATGATGTCTTTCAAGAGTATTTAGATGACTTTGTGGTAATATATCTCAATGATATCCTAATATTCTCGAAAAATCTAGAGGATCATGAATATCACGTGAAGGTGTCCTAGAGAAACAAAGAGAAAAAGGGTTATATGCACAATTGGAGAAGTGCCCTTTCCATCAGGAAAAAGTGGAGTTTTTAGGATACATTGTATCAGAGAAAGGAATCTTTATGGACCCTAAGAAGATCAAGACAATCCTTGATTGGCAACCACCTTCTTGTGTTCGAGATGCATAATGTTTTCTAGGGTTTGCCAATTTTTATAGGATATCAAAGATTACTCCAAGATTCCTCTTACCAAGCTTACAAAAAACTCGAACTTCTCATGGACCAAAGAAGGAAAAAAAGGCTTTCAGACCTTGAAATGAGAATTCACGAGTGCTCCAATTCTAGTCCATCTTGGTTCTTGCAAGCCTTTCTTTCTAGAGACAGATGCATCAGACTTTTCCCTAGGGGCCATTTTATCCCAATATGGAGATGATGGACACCTACATTAACACTAAGCTTGGAATATGCACCATTAGATTGGGTAGAGACAATAGCTTTTACCACCCTCAAAAGGTTATCTTCATCAGATTGCATCTTTTGAAGTACTTCTTCATGTTGTGTGATCTTGTTCTAAGTGCCTCAAAGTTCATGCCATAGGAGATTGAGCTATTGCTCGAGTGATAACTCGGGTAGAGGTGACTCAGCAAAATCCTCCATGGTGTTCATAAGGTCCATGGGAATGTAGAGAAAAAAACCCTCTTGCTAGATATGTAAAAACAATTTCGAGATTGCTTGAATTAAAGAAGACTACCAACCCAATCTGATAGGTGTATCCCTAAATCTACAATTCTAAAAAGTTCTAGAAAACAATGCAGAAGCCAAAGTAGCATGCACATAACATAGTATCAGACTTCCATTCCGATATAGTGGCATACAAACTTCCTTTTAATGGGCCATACAATAATTATGTATTATAATCAAGGCATATTGCCTTTGGGATAGCCATATACATGTTTCTCTATGTATAGACTCGTTGCTTTATCCCCTTAATGCTTTCTTCATTATCACCATCTACAGCTAACTGATCACCATAAATATCCACAATCACAATGTCATCATCACTCTTCCTTGCACATGAGTGGTGTACATCACACATAGAAACTCCAATGTTGCTTAAAAAACAATCAGGACATTGATAAGTGTAGTTGCTACAAGGAATTGGAGACTCCTCCAACTTCATGTGAAAAATGCATTCTTAAATGGTTGGATACGTGAAGAGGTATACTTGTCACAACCACCAGGTTTTGAAAACCCGAATCATCCATCTTATGTTTGCAAACTTAAGAAATCATTGTATGGATTGAAACAAGCTCCTAGAGATTGGAATAACAGGTTGGTTACATATCTTTAAGATCAAGGGCTCAAATTTACCAGCTCACATCCTTCTCTATTCATCAAAAGGGATCACAATGAGGTTATCTATCTATGTGTATATGTAGATGATATTATTATGAGAGGTGATGATCTAAATGGCATTCAAAGGATCAATAGACATATGCAAGAGTAGTTCAAAATCAGTGACCTAGGTGAGCTCACATATTTCCTAGGTATGCAGGTGATATACATAGATCAAGGAATGTATTTGATTCAGAGAAGATACATTCATGATCTTCTTCTCAAGTTCAAAATGGAGAACACTAAATCTGCAGGTACACCTTTGGAGATGAATCCTAAACTTAGTGTTTATGAAGGATAGAAAATTGATTACATTAAAGAGTATCAAAGTTTGATAGGTAGCTTGATATATGCTAATCATACAAGGGCAGACATTTCATATAGTGTGGGAGTGCTTAGTCAGTTCATGGACTGGCCAAGAAGACCACACATGGATGCAGCTAAGAGAGTACTTAAGTATCTCAAAGGTACAATCAATGAAGGTATATTGTATCCTTACTCTTCAAATTTGGATATCAAAATCTATTCAGATGCAATCAGGAGCTAAGGATGATAGAAGCCGTACTTCTGGTTACTTAGCATTTGCACGTTCAAAGCTAGTGTCATGGAGTTCCAAGAGGCAACCTACAGTTGCTTTATCCTCGATTGACGTAGAGTACAGAGGTTTGACCATAGCAACTCAAGAGACAATATGATTAAAATCATTGAATACAGATTTGGGACTTGTGAGTTCCAAACCTCACATATTTTGAGATAATGTAAGTTCCATGCATCTGGTGGCAAACCCTATTTTCCATGCAAGAACCAAACACATAGAGGTGAATTACCACTTCATCAGGGAGAAGCTCATGGCAAAGGAGATTGACATTTCTTTTGTTCCTATTGAAAAGCAAGTAGCAGATATGATGACAAAGGCACTTGATGGAATAAAGCTTTATAGATTCAAAGCTATGGTAGGTATTCAACCTATCAAAAAATGAAGACTCAAGCATACTTTATCTTGAGAGGGAGCTATTGGAACATCAAGATTACAATATTCTTGAGGTGGATTTGATCTACGTCAAAAAATATTCTTGGATTATGGCAAAAGAATATCCATTGGAGAGTTTTTTTACCTATGTTCATTTATTATATTTTTTTGAGAGATTTTTGATGGTTCATTTACTATTGTAAAAACCTTCAGCTTTACACATGTACAAGGATAAAAAGAGAGCCTAAAGGCCATGAATTTTTGGTGGTTGAGTTGCATTCAATCATGCAATCAATCACCTAAAAGTAGATCATACTATATCTTCATTTTTCCTAGATTATAGAAAAGTGAATTGATTCCCTTCTACAACCATTCCCATTCATTTGAATTCAAAATCCACTTGTAGAACTTGTGGAGCTTTTCTACAGTCTGTATAAAATATTGAGATCACTTGTACAATACATGGAAGCAATATACATACACTTGTGACCATCATTGTCTTACTCCTTCAATTTTTTGCATCATCTTCTTTGCTAATAGTAATCTTGTAGAGGCTCGTACTCTCTCTCTCTCTCTCCAAATCTCCAAATTTGATGAGAGATGGCTCATTTGAAGGGTATTAGTGGCTAGTTTATGATATAACTTTGCATAGCATTTGGTTGAGTATATTGGGAGAAATCTTATTTTTTTTGTGTTGGGGTCAATCTCTGCATATTCCTGAAAAATAGGAGGTATCACCCTTGAGTGTCTGATTCATTCCTATAGCATATTTTGCTTATTCCTTATATTTTTTTGCATTGTATACACTGAACTCTATGTCTATCAACCCCATAAAAGGATTTTGGTTCTAATCATAATCATGCTGGTCGCTATAGGCATTTGAAGTTCATTGTCTCTTCCATAGATAATAAGTTTTTTGAGCTAGTTGACACGAGAACCTATTTGTTTTGTATCGAGTCCTTCTCCTTGATGCCCCAAAGTACATAGTGCATTTATTTGCACTTATCGCATGCCTATAAGGTCTATTTGGGTCTCCATGAGCTCAAGGGCTGGTCTTGTGCCGGTTGGCTAGACCAAAACTCATCGCTTCGAAATGCACTTTTCTACCTCCTACAAGCTTCTTTAAGTTTCTTTTAGAGTGAAGTGAAGAAACTATGCTGCGAGGTAATATGTTTGGTTTCCCAACTATCAAAGTACCAAACATGTGAGTCTACTTTATACATACACTATTCAAGAGAAGATGGTTCAAAACTGCAAACAATAGTAAACACCCATTCTTCATTCTACACTAGATAATCACATACTATTCTTGGTGTAGAGGCTTCTACAACAACCATTCTAGCCTCTTTTTTCTTTGCCTCTTTAGTAGCCAAGTTTTGGACAGCTCTTTATGACATGATCATATGCTTTAAAGTATTCACAAAACAATTTTTAATTTTTTGTTTTCTTCTCATCTCTATTGATTATGTAGAATTCGCAGATTTTTGCTTCATAGTAGAAGAGCTCCATTTACCTTTGCCCTTCTCATTAGTGAGGAAAACTTGATGTGCAACATGCATAATGGACCTGTTCATCCTAGATTAATCTTCCTGCAATAGAATAGAGACTAACTCCTTAGTTGTTAAGGGATTTGGATTGCCTTTTAGCATAAAATGAACAGTGGAAGCAAAACTCTTACATGAGTCAGGAAGGCTATCCAGAATAGTCTATGCAAGTAAATTGTCAACAGAAATCAATTAATCCTTCAAATCTTTGATCTTTGTGAGAAATTTATCCATGGAATCACCTTCATTCATGTGCTCACTCTCCATCTGTTTTTGGAGGTAAGCAACACGAGCCTCATTCCTTGCCTAGTATAAAGTGGTAAGTGTATGGCAAACATCCTTAGCTATCATGCAAGAGTGAATGTGAGGAATAATGGCACGTTTGATAGACAAGGATATCAATGCATGTGCCTGAGTATCACGACCATCCCGATGAACTTGCTCTACAACAAGTGCAATAGGAACCACATCATGAACAGGAACATGAAGCATATCGTCATCTTCAACACCATCTCCATCACCTTCAACAACTCTGTTTGCAGGTGTAATAGGTTGTTTTTCAACACCTTGCACAATATTCTATAGTCTTTTTGCAACAAATACATGTGGCATCATATAAGCCCATAATGGGGAATTGGTACCGTCCAACTTATCCTCAACAAACAACATACGAAATACATCACTATTTTCAAGCATGGCGACTAACTAAAATATCCTAATGTAGAAAATTAACTCTACCTAAAAAAGTTGAATAGAACCACCCTGTCCAGTTTTGCTAAACCTATAGTAGACTTCAAGATGCTTATACTAGAAAACTGAAACCTATATAATATTTGGCACAAAAAAATGAGACAGCCTACATAAGCACAACGATAGAGCATTCAGAGGCCATAATGAGCTTAGATCGTGATTTTGGCACCAGAAAACAAAGCAACTTTGATCTCCCAATCACCTCGAGTATGATCACCAAATTTCATGGGATTTTAGGACTATGACTGAAGAGGTGTTCACGACACCCTAGACAAAGTGGCGACCTCTTTGATAGCAATTGTTGGAGTTTAAGGTCTGTAGAAGCACGCAAACAGCACAAGGAAGAAGAAGAATCTTGGAGCACAACACACAATACTTAATGTATTACCACTAGAATGTACAAAGATAAGTAACCCATTAGGGCAATAGGCATATATACAAACCATGGGAAAAAACCTCCGTGAAAAAAGTGCCCCGGTAGTCCTAGTGTGTTCACACACATCCTTACCTAAATATATCAATAGGGAACTTATAAAGGATAATACTTTAGATTCATTTGGATGTCATGAATTTGTTCTTGACCATATCTCTGATTGTGAATGAATATTTCAATGATTTGAAAAGGTAGGTCTTACATTTTCCATAGAAAAATCTACTTGTGGTGTAAATTGAAGAAGTTGTTGCCTGAAGCTCCCATCCTTAAGTGTGTAGCCTACTTAAGAGGACATGTTGAGGGCATATGTGTTTGAGAGACAGATAGATTGAGATATATTTGCCACTAGTTGAGTTTTCTTATAACAATAGGCCTCACAAGGTGACCAGTATGTCTCCTTTTGAGATGAACTATGGCATGAATCCCAAAGCTCCTAGTACCATAGGAATGCCAAAGAAATTTCCTAGTGCTTTAGAGTTCTTAGAAAACCTCCAAGCGAATTTAGAAATAGCTAAAGCGAAGATGCAGCAAGCAGCTAATAGGGCAAAAGAGTATGTTGATAGGAAGAGATCTCCTAGATCCATTGAGGAGGGAGAGAGAGTCTTTCTTTAGGAACCATCTAGATCTACTTCACTCTCCACATGCAAGCGTAATAAGTTATCACCAAGGTTTTGTGGACCTTAAAAGATAGTTAAAAAGCTAAGTGAAGTTGCATACCGATTAGAGCTTCCACCTGATTGTAGAGTGCACCCCATGTTTCATGTCAGCAAACTTTGGAAGTACAGTTCTAGGGAGGATACTCTAATAGAAGGTATTGTGAATTTGCAAGAAAGTAATATCATAGATCATTTTCCAGATAGGATATTAGATTGGAGACAGAAGGGATTGAGGAATCGTGTCATCCAAGAGTATTTAGTAACCTAGAGAGGATTACCACTTATTGACTCTACTTGGGAATCCGAAGCTTTGGTTCACAAGTACTTTCCCTCATTGATCATTGAGGACAATGATCTTTAGAAGGGGGAGGGAGTATTAGACATTGATCCAGAGGGATCAGTTCATTTCTGTGAGGGAAAAGGGTTAGTTAGCCAAGGTCCCAAGCTCGAGGGATACCCGAAGGCTCTTTGGTAGTAGTGGGAAATGCTTTGGTAGTAATGGGAATAAGTGTTGCATGATGGCCACATATTCACACTAGAGTATTCCAGATCATTACTATTTTTAGAGTATACCATTCCTATTTTAGAGTGCAAGAGGCTATATATGGATGGAAGGAGAGACACACACACATCATTCAAGCGGTTTCTAACAAAGAATGTCACTCAAGAGGGATGCCGGAACAAACTTATTGGGTACAAGGAGGTGCTCAACTATTAACCAATGTGATGGTAGCAGCATCTAGTCAAGGTAACTATTATAACCAAAGACCTAGGGAAAATTTTGGAAATGGGCCTAGAAGGCCAATTATTTGTTTCAGGTGTGGAGAATGCCGAAAAATGCCCGCCCCTTGCCCCTTGCAGAAATTGTCGAGGTGCTAGAGATCATTACACAAATTATTGCCCACAAAATAAAGCATCTACATCGGGACTCATATACAAATGATCTCGATGAGCTAAGAAAGAGTTGTATAACAAGTCAATGTGCGATCACCAGCTACTAGAGTAGTGAAATTAGAAGAAATTGACTCCTTTTCTAATGTAGATAAGAATCAAGGGGAAGGCCCAAATAGACATAGGCCAATATTCAAGTACTAGTTGATTAAACAAAGGAAAAGGGATATCCAAAGACAAGTCCAATACCTGTGAAGATACAAGCCAAAGAGAATATCTCATAGGTACTAGTGATGCCATTGGGCATGCATCCAACAAGGCTCGTGAGGAGTTAGAGTAGTCAAGTATAGCCCATGCTCTTAAGGAATCTAAAGCTTCAAACTACTCAAATCAACTAAAATGGAGGTCAATATTTTTTATTTAATAAACATGGATGCAAAATTGAGGTTAGAGGTCTTGGAGATCATTGACAAGGCCTCCACAATAACTTTAGTGGCAAAGACTGCTACTTTGAGTAAGGATAAAATGGTATGGGAAGCCCCCATCACAGATTATAAGATCCCACTTCAAATAGTCAATATCAAAAGACATTAGTTACAAGGAGCTATTGTGGATGGAGGTTCTAGCTAACTTGATGCCTGAGCATACAATGAAAAATCTTGGACTACAACCTTCAAGGCCTATCAAATTCACTATAACATTTGTAGATCAAAGCATAGTAAGGTCTATGGGAGTGGTTCCTTGAGTCTCGGTTGAGATACAAGGTACCATGTTTAACTTGCATTTTGTTATCTTAAGGCAGTCAGAGATAGACGGAAGTATTGCACTGTTGATTAGGAGACGTTGGTGAAGGCATGCCAATGTGCTATATGATTGGGGCAAGGACACTATGTAGGTAAAGCAAGAATGAAAAGAGCTGCAATAGATATTCTTAGAAGAAGGACTACACAACCAAAGACATACCAGCACCATGTAGACAATTGACATTTGTATGGAAGAAGATATGTTGCACAACCCACAGGTAGATTTATATGAAAAACAGAACATGTTGGCTTGTCTACATGGAGAAGACTCATCTTCCTACTATTAAGTTTTTGCAAAAAAACTCAAGTAGAGAGGAAGTCTATGAAGGAAAGAGGAGATGATTCAGGTTGCTAATTTGGGTGAACCAATCACATGCCAAAAAAGAGAGAAGAGAAGACACATCCTTAAGTGCAACATGGAAGAAGCTACTTTAAATCCTATATCAGTGGCCACTTTGTTATTGATAATGGTATGGATATCATCCGTTATGATACCTTTTATGGCAGTAAGTGTAGGGCTTCACAATGATGTTGAAGGAGTACTAGCAAGTCTTTGGAAACTCAGGATTCCATTGCTTGAAGATGTTGGAATAGTAAGATGGAAATGCTATAATTTAACTAAAAAATTTGCTAAAATAGAGATACAAAAGGTGGACTATGCAGGAAATTTTATTCCAATGAAGGATTTAGGGTGACCCTATCAGATGGTCAGTGTGCCCAAAAGGAAAACTATTCAAATGAAGTGCGCTATAGTTAGAGACTATGTTTGATTTTGAGGTCTGCAAAAGCACGTACGCAAACAACAAAAGGAAGAAGAAGAAGAAGATTAGAGCACAAAACACAATACGGAATGTATTACCACTATTTTACAAAGATAAATGACCCCTTAGGGTTATATGTGTATATACAAGCCGGAGAAAAAAACCTCCTAAAGAGGGAAAAAAGTGCTCCCCGACAGTCCTAGTGTGTTCACACAAATCACTACCTAAATATACCAACAAATCCCCCGTGGGAGTGATGCTATGAACAAGGAGCTGGCACTCATGTATAAGGAAGTGCCATGCAGCTACACTTACCAATACTCTGATGGTTGGCATCTTAGCCACTAGTGAAAAGGTTTCTTCATAGTCTATTCCATGGGTTCCTACAAAACCCTTAGCCACAAGCCTAGCTTTGCACCTATTTATGGATCCATCTCAGTTCCTTTTGATTTTGTAAATACACCTAGAACCAATTACCTTCATTGATGCTTTCTTGGCTAGTAGCTCCCAAGAGTCATTCTCTTGGAGTGCTTCTATTTCTTCATCCACAGCCTCCCATTCTCCTTTGGTACTTGCTTCTTCACATGAACAAGGTAATTCAAGTGATGAATCCTTAGTAAGATAAATAGAATGCTTAGTGACTAATCAAGTATCATACACATATCTGATTGGCTTCTTACTCTCTCTTTGTGATCTCCTTAAGGCTTAGTTGGATGACTCAGGTATGTCCTCCAACCTCTTCACCTTGACCTTGCCTTTTGATTTCCATGCTCTAAATTCTTCCAAGTTGATGGTGTCCTCATCATCTGATTTGCTGTCTTCGATTGTCTTAGGCTCCTCCTTGGTGAGGCTTGGAAATTCTTCTTCCAAGTCATATGGCAATTTGACTTTCCTGCATTCACTTTCAAACCAAGAGTCATTCTCATCAAACATTGTCAACATCTCTACTGACTATAAATCCTTTGTTGGATGGATCATAAAGTGATGGTCTACAACACAACCAAATATTCTGCAATGTTCAAGTGATGGTCTCCTACAATTCCATGCCTCATAGGGGGTCATCCCATCAAGGGACTTCAAAGGTAACCTATTAATAAGATAAGTCGCAGTAGACATAGCCCCTACCCACAAATAATTTTGCAACTTCTTTTCATTTAGAATAGATCTAGCTGCTTCCACAATCAATATATTCCTCCTCTTTACTACTCCATTTTGCTCAGGAGGATATCTGGTTGTGATCTATCTCTTAATACCTGTGTCTTGGAGCAAACATGTGTCAAACTCATCGGAGAAGTACTCATCTCCTCCATCTGACCTTATACTCTTTAAACTGTTTCTTGTTTGATTTTCCACAAGTGCAAGATACATTTTGAAACAATTGAACACTTCATCCTTATGTTTCATGAAATTCAAGATAGTCGACCTATTGAAAATCATCAATAAATGACACATAGTACCTTGAGGCTTAAATTGAAAAGTGCTTGCTTGGTCCCCACACATCTATGTGCAAAAATTTAAAATAATCCTCATGCATATAGCCTTTCTTTTTAAAGGGTAACCTGTGTCATTTTCCAAACTGACATGCACCACATTTATAGATCATATGTTGCTTGGATACATTAGGTATCCCAAGTACACATTGATCTCTACATATCTGCTTCAATGTTCTCTCACCAATGTGTTCTAATCTTTTGTGCCATGTCTCTAACTTAGACAACATTTGATCCTTATAATTATAAAGTGCAATGTTTCTAGTGTCCTCAAGCTCAAATGTTAACAATCTACTTGTTTTCTCTCCTTTTGCGATTCTCCTAAATCCATGTTGGGGGTCCTCCAGAAGGGCTCCAAATTTATGGAACCTGACTTGCAAAACCTTTTCCACTATCTTTCCAACACTCATCAAATTATTTGTGATAGTAGGTACATAAAGAACTCTGCTCAACAGATTTGTATTCCCATAAGAAGTTTTAACATTTCCTACCTTGACAACTGAATGCTTTGTATCATCACCTGTCAGCACTTGGTGCTTTCCCTTTGGCTCTTGAAGATAAAAAAGGAGAGCTATATTGCGTGCTACATGGTTTGAAAAACCTGAGTCAATATAGAAGAGGTGCTCATCATTCATACCTTGTTTTGAAGTCATGTTCATATTGAGAAGAGAATCGTCTTGATCCTCTGTATAGTTGTTGAAGTCTTTTCTTGATTCGTATCCTCCTTGATAATTGTTGTTGTAGCCATGGTTGTAACTTTGATTATGATTGAATCTTGCTCTTGATTGTGAGTAGCTACCTCTTTGAAATCCTCTTCCTCTATGGTTCTTGAAGTTCTTATAGCACTCATCTGTTGTGTGATTATACAATCCACATATATTGCATGGGGAAGAATTGAAAGGTCTCCCCCTACCTTGCTTACCTCCTCTCCCCTTCCCTCTTGAATTCTTACCTCTGTGTGCATAGTTAGCTTGAGAAGTAGCAACTTCATCCTCAAACTTCTTGCTCTTTCCTTTATCCTTAGACTTTCCTTTATCTGTATAGAGGGCAGAAGAATTGTGACCTCTTGATGGTTCACCATTTTCATTGAGCTTGGCCTCATGAGTGAAGAGTTGCCCCATGAGAGTGGTAAGATCAGGGATTTGCATATCCATATAAAGATCCATTGCATTTGTGAAGGATTACCATTTATCATCTACCTTGATGCCATTGATTATCTATCTCACTATTTACTCCTCTTCAATCTCCTCTCCTATCCTTACCAACTGATCAGCCACATCCCTTACCTTGGTCACGTACTCTGAAATATTCTTCTTAGCTATCCACAATTGATTTTTCCTAGCTCTTGTATTGGAAGAAAATCTCTTGTATCCCAAGTCTCTTCGGAAGTTTTGTGATTCCTAATATAAGGAATAAGGAATTCAAAGATAGAGTTAAGTAGATATGACCTCGCTAAAGCATCTTTGGCACACCATGAGTTGAGTCTTTCTTGCTCCTCTCTTGTAGGTTAAACTTTGCTTCTAAATGTGGGCATCTCCTCATCTCCTGATATGTATCCATAGAGACTCCTTCCTTGTAGATGGATCTTCATCCTCAATGACCATGCTGGATAATTATTCCTATCCAATTTGTCAATGAAAGAAGGAAAACCATCTCCCATTTTACCTCAACTTGCTCTAATACCGTTGTTGGAAGAGATGGATGGATACGTCAAGGAAGTGAGGTGGTACTACCTAGATCTTCTTTGTACTAGCCCTGATGCACTTTAGAGTTTAGAAGTAGGCCCTTTCAACTTCCAAATAACACCAAGAAACTACCTATATACTTTCGAGTTGATACTTGAAAGAGTTAATAAAAAAACAAACTAGTTCAAGAATAACTATTGTTGAAAAACTTGCTATTTTAGTCCATACACCTACTGGCTTTTTTACTCAGAGCTCACACTACAACAACAATTGATGAAATTCCTTTTTGGGAATTCAATTAGCTTAGATATTTAATGATTTCAAGTGGAATAATTTAAAATGATCGACTATGCTCTGAGAAATATATTTAGGAAATCAAATCTTACCCTAGACTTTTTAGGGACTAACTAGTAGATGACCAGTGAGCACCTCGAAGATGATTTCTCCTAGATGCCTAAACCAAATGCCATGAAATTTTGAAAGCACAAAGTAGACTTTAAGATGGTTCCCAAAAAGTCAAAGATTATGAAACATGGTTGAGTATTCACTAAGATTTGACCAGAAGTAGTTGGCTGTTCTGAGAAGTCCTAACAGAGAAGTAGACAAAGATGTTCAATGAGATATATGTATTATAACACATGATTGTACAGTGTCATTGGCATTATAATGATGCTCAATGATGATGAATTGAGTGAGCTATGTTGTGAGCTACTCAAGTTCTACAAATGATCAAGGAGAGAGCTCTAAATTGTTGGAGATAGACGTCTGCGGAAGCACGCGAACAACACAAGGAAGAAGAAGAAGCTTGGAGCACAAACACACAATACTGAATGTATTACTAGAGAATGTACAAAGATAAGTAGCCCATTAGGGCTATAGGCGTATATACAAGCCGGGGGAAAAAAACCTCCTAAAGAGGGAAAAAAGTGCCCCGGCGGTCCTAGAGTGTTCACACACATCACTACCTAAATATATCAGCCAATCCCCTCTGGGAGTGATTCGGTGAACAAGGAGCTGGCATTCATGTATAAGGAAGTGCCAAGCTATGTGGAAATCACTCCGCAAAAGGAAGTAAGCCCAAAGCTTTGCGGAAAGCTTTAAACTTCTCCCTAGGCAGAGCCTTCGTGAAAAGGTCTGCAATGTTATCCTGCGTGGGCACATATGCCAAGCTGATCTCCCCAGTAGAGAACCTCTCCCTGCCATAGTGATAATGCACCTCAATGTGCTTAGTGCGAGCATGGAACACAGGGTTCCTCGCAACTGCCAATGTGCTCTGACTGTCAGTGAAGATAGTGGTGGCAGAAGACTGGCCAATACCCAAATCAGCCATAAGGCGTCTCAGCCACACACACTCAACAGTCATTGTGAAAGCTTCCCTATACTCAGCCTCACAACTGGAAGTGGCCACAGTAGGCTGCTTCTTGCTCAAACAAGATATACATGAGCTACCAAGCATGAAGCAAAAACCACTGGTGGACACATGAGTGTCATAGCAACCAGCCCAATCTGAGTCAGAAAAAGCATGCAAATCTGGCGGTAGTGATCCCCCCTTGGGATAAAACAACCCAAGTAGCCGAGTACCACTCAAGTAGCGAAAGATGCGCTTAACCGCTTTCCAATGTGTGACTCCTGGGCAATGCATAAACCTGCTCATCAGTGAGACAACAAACTGAATATCTGGCCGAGTAATGCATAAATAAATCAACCATCCAACAACCTACTGATAGAGAACAACATCAAATGCATCTCCAGCATCATGAAGACTCAATCGTAAACCTGTCTCCATAGGAGTGGCAATAGGCTTACAGTCTTCAAGGCCGAAACGCTGCAATAATGTGTCAATATATTTCGTTTGACACAAAGCCATTCCACCATCAACGTGCATAAACTGAATGCCCAAATAGTGATGCAAATGCCCCAAATCAAACATCTCAAATGACGCATGCAAATCAGCCTTAAAATCAGCAATATGTGTCTCAATAGGACCAGTGAGCAGCATGTCATCAACATAGACAACAATGATCAGAAGCACATCATTAGCACGGTTAACATATAAGGTGCTTTCAGTTGGACTGTTCTCAAAACCATGTGCAATCAGATAAGCATGTATCTTCTCATACCAAGCACGTGGTGCTTGCTTTAAACCATATAATGCCTTCTTTAACCTGCAAACCTGGTTTTCATGCCCTTTCTGCACAAAGCCACGGGGCTGAAAAACATACACTTCTTTAGCAAGTCACCATTCAGAAATGTTGTTTTAATGTCCAACTGATGTACATTCCAACCATGATGGGCTGCAAGTGCACATATGCTCCGAATAGTAGTCATACGGCATGTAGGTGCAAAGGTCTCATAAAAAACAATGCCTCTTTCCTGTGCATAACCCTTTGCAACAAGCCTAGCCTTATACCTGTCAACTGTACCATCAGGTTTACACTTCAGCTTGTATACTCACTTAGTGCCAATGGCCTTCTTGCCAGGAGGCAAATCACATAAAGACCATGTACCATTCTTCATTATAGCATCATATTCAGATTGCATAGCAGCCATCCAATTTTCTGAATTTTGTGCTTCATCAAAAGAAACAGGCTCATTCTTATCACAGAGACTAGATGCAGCCATAGCATAGCAATCTGATGTAAAGGAGGCACTATGAGAGCCTGAACGAGTACGATATGACAAAGGTGCATCTAATTTGCTGTCACGCAAAGTCTGCACCAGCCATTTTGGCATAGTTTTTGCCTGCTCAATGTCAGCTCTCTCATCAACAAGTGCATCATGTAAATCTGCATCAGAAATGGAATGATCTGCATCATCATATGAAACCTACAAAGGCTGAGAAGTTGCCTCATTAGGACCAGCACTAGCCTGTCCACCTGTAAAAAGAGGCATCAAAGTATCATACATGTCTTTGGAGCTAACAGATGTCTCCTTAGTACATGAAAGCAATGGCTGAATAGCATCTTCCACAAAGACAACATCATGGCTAACCAGAATGCGTTTAGTCTGTGGATGATACAGACGATAGCCTTTACTTTCAGAACTGTACCCAACAAAAATACATTTTACTGCCTTATCATCCAATTTTCTGTGATGTTGTTCAGGCACTAATGCATATGCCAAACAACCAAAAACACGCAGATGAGCAACAGATGGCTTGCGATCATGCCAAGCCTCATATGGAGTGATAGACTGCAACGCTTTAGTGGGACACCTGTTCAGTACATATGCTGCACACATGACAGCCTCAAGCCAGAAACTATGTGGTAAAGCCTGACTTTTGACCATGCACCTCGCCATCTCCATGAGTGACCTGTTCTTTCGTTCAGCAACTCCATTCTGTTGAGGTATATACGGCACTGTACACTGGTGTTTTATCCCACGTTCAGCCAGAAATGCATTAAAATCTGAAGACATATATTCCCCCCCTTATCAGAACGGAGGGTGCCCATTTTACATGCTGACAGATTTTCATCCAAAACCAAAAACTGTTTGAAGCACATGAACACTTAGGACTTTGCTTTGAGTGGATATACCCATGCATGCCTAGAAAAATCATCAATGAAAGTCACGAAGTAAAGGTAATTTCCAAAAGAGGGTGTCTGCATAGGACCACAGACATCACTATGTACAAGCTGCAATTTCTGTGTAGCCCGAACTGAACCATCTTTTGGAAACGAAGAACGCTGCATTTTGCCCAAAATACAGCCTTCACAAACATGTTTTCCAGGTGCCTCAAGTTTGGGCAACGAGGACACCATTTCAGATTTCTGCAGGCGTAACAAACTAGCAAAATTCAGATGACCAAAGCGTGCATGCCAAAGCTTTGCATCTGACATAGCCTGAGAATCATGAACTCCACATGCCGAATCATTCATAGATCTTTCATAGTCTATGAGCTTATACAGCCCACGACATAAAATGCCAGAAGCAATAATCACATCGCCATTTGAGAGATCATGGACTGTACACCTATCATCAATGAATTTCACAACCAAGCCAATCTTGGCTAATGCAAAAACTGATAACAGGTTCTTTTTGATCCCTGGCACAAATAAAGCATCTGACAAAGTGAAAGAACTACCATCAGCAGTAGTCAGAATGATCTTACCAACTCCCATAATAGGATAAGAGGAGTTATTGGCGCATGTGACAGTATTCCCTGTAGGGGTAGGCTCGAGTGAAGAGAAGAAACTGCGCTGCGAGGTAATATGTTTGGTTGCCCCACTGTCAAAGTACCAAACATCTGAGTCTACTGCAGACATGCACTGATCATGAGAAGATGGGTCAAAACTGCAGACAGTAGTAAACGCCCATTCTTCTTCCTGCACAAGATTTGCAGACTCTGTTTTTGGTGTAGAGGCCTCTACAACAACCATTCCAGCCTCTTTCTTCTTTGCCTCTTTAGCAGCCAGTTTTGGACAGTTCTTTGTAATATGATCATTTCCTTTACAGTACTTGCAGAACAATTTCTACTTTTCTGATTTCTTCTCATCTTTATCTTGGTTCTTCGATTGTGCAGCATTTGCAGATTTCTGCTTACTAGTAGAAGAGCTCCATTTTCCTTTGCCCTTCTGACTAGCCAGGAAAGCTTGATCTGCAACACGCATAATGGACCTGTTCTGCCTGGACTGATCTTCCTGCAACAAAACAGAGACTAATTCCTCAAATGACAAGGCATTCGGATTGCCTTTCATCATCAATTGAAGAGTAGAGGCAAAACTCTGATATGAATCAGGAAGACCATTTAGAATGGTCTGCACGTGAGCTATCTGGTATAACCTCATCAGCAGAAATCAATTGTTCCTTCAGGTCTTTGATCTTTGTAAGAAAATTGTCCATAGAATCACCTTCATTCATGTGCTTACTCTCTAATTGTTTTCGGAGGTAAGCAACACGAGCCTCATTCCTAGCCTGGTACAAAGTGGTAAGTGTATCCCAAGCATCCTTTGCTATAATGCAAGAGCGAATGTGAGGAATAATAGCATGTTTGACAGACAAAGCTATCAATGCATGTGCCTGGGCATCTCTGCCATCCCAACGAATCTGCTCTGCAGTAGGTGCAACAGAAACAGCAACACGAACGGTAATCTGCGGAATATCATCTTCGACACCATCTTCATCAGCTCCAACACCTGTATTTGCAGTACCTGTCGTTACATGTGTAACAGGACGTCTTTCAACACCCTGCACAATGTTCCATAATCCTTTTGCAACCAGTACATGTCGCATCATATAAGCCCATAATGGGTAGTTGGTACCATCCAACTTATCCTCAACAACCAACATATGGAATACATCACTGCTTTCAGCCATGGCCGGTGACTAAAATACTTTGATGCAGAAAATTGACTGTATCTTAAAAAGTTGAACAGAACTACCCAGACGAGTTCTGCTAGACCTGTAGCAGACTTCGAGTCGCTTAAACTGGCGAACAGAAACTGGTATATACCTTTGGCACAAAATGATGAAATAGCCTGCACAAGCACTGCGATAGTGTGTTCGGAGGCCGAAACGAGCTCAGATCGCGATTTCGGCACCACAGAAGGAAGCTGTTTTGATCTTGGAAACACCTTGAGTATGCTCACCAAATTTGGTGCGAATCTGAGACTGAAAACGGAGGAGTGTCGACGGCGCCCTAGAAGAAGCGACGACTTGCTCTAATACCAATTGTTGGAGATAGACATCTGTAGAAGCACGCGAACAGCACAAGGAAGAAGAAGAAGCAGTATTGTATATCAACATAAATGAGGCACACTACCCCGTGAGATTTACAAGAACTTTTTATAAGTACTTCTTCTAATTTTGAATTTTGAATTCAAGCTTGGCTCGAATAAAAAAGTAACTCCTTCAATTTACGAGACATTGCCTCACCTTGAATTCTTAGCTAATACTCCTCCTAATTCCACGAGTTATAAGATTTAACAAGATTCTGCAAGGATTTAATGACTTACAATGGTAAATGATCAAGTAGTTACAAGCTATAGTTCACATGACTCATCACGTCCTTCCACACAATGTCTTCCATGGTTAAGCCAAATGTGTAGGCTTGTACATTTGCACCAATAGGATTCCCCCTCGAAGGTATGCTTGCATCCTTAGGGACCATGCTGAGTAGTTTTTCTTGTCCAATTTCTCAATGAAGGATGGAAAACCATCTCCATCTTGATTGTGCTTGCCTTGACACCACTTTTAAAGGATATGGTGGATAATCAAAAGAGATGAGTTGGTATATCTAAATCCTCCTTCACACTGGCTATAATTGATGGCTCAAGAGTGTTGTGGGCCTCCTTAGCTAGCTAATAAGCATAAATGATCATATATGCTGCTTGGAAGATGATTCACAAATGATAAGATCCAAACAGATAGGTAGGCATATGATTCAATGCACAAAACTTGCTATTTTGGTTGAGACACCTGCACAGTGTTTTATGCAATTCTCTGAGTAGAGTAGTAATTAGAAAAATTTGTTTTGGAGAACTTCAATTATATTAAAAAGCTACCAATCATGAGTGGAATCATGTAGAACGATAAAATATATGCAAAGAATTATGTTTAGCAAATAAAGCAATTCCCCTGATTTTTACGGGCCTTGAGAGTCACAAACCAGTGAGCATTAATCGAATGATATCCAATGATTGTGAGAACCAAATTCAATCACACTTTGTAGGATCAAAGTAGACAATACGCTAAAGATGTTATGCTTTGAATCATGCAAAATGATGCACTACACAATGAGAAGTAGCTTAGACAAAATCAGTGTTCTGATGGAGTGTGACAGAGATATGAGAGGAGCAAGTAATGAACATGTATTGATTAAATCATGTAAAATTACAAAGTCATTGGCAATAAGGCATTGCTCAATGAGTGTAGGATGAGAGAGCTATGAGGCGAGCTCCTCTTCTCAAAGAAGGTACATGCAAATGATCCCAGAACCTGGGGATGCACGCACGATTTTCTTCTTAACTTATATAGCTTTGTGTTGGAGCCAAACATTTAAATTCAAATTCAAATCCTCACCTAAAAGTAATCCTAAATTATAGGATTGATTTTCTCTTGATTTTAACAACGAAATGATATGATATTCCAAGCTTCCTAACTCCTCATGGGTCTACATCACTTTTACAATGAGTAATTAGACTCAAAGTTATAAGGGGTTGTACATATGAAGCTTCTCAAGTGACATGCTATTATACCAAGCTTATGTGTGTTTATGAACTTGATTCTCTCTTGATTTTAACCACCAAATGATACAAGATTCCAAGCTTGCTAACTCCTCATGGGTCTACATCACTTTTACAATGAGTAACTAGACTCAAAGTTACAAGAGGTTGTACATATGAAGCTTCTCAATTGAGATGCTATTTATCAAGCTTATGTAGGCTTGGAATTAATTGCACCAACACTTAGTACATGAATGTAAGGGCTGAATAGCATCTTCCACAAAAACAACATCACGGCTAACCAGAATGCATTTAGTCTGTGGACAATATAGATGGTAGCCTTAGCTTTCAGAACTATAACTAGCAAAAATACATTTTACTGCTTTATCATCCAATTTTTTACGATGTTGTTTAGGCACTAATGCATATGCCAAACAACCAAAAATAGGAAGATGAGCAACAGAGGGCTTGCAACCATGCCAAGCCTCATATGAAGTGATAGACTACAACACTTTAGTGGGCACCTGTTAAGTACATATGCTACACACATGATAGCCTCAAGCCAGAAACTATGTGGTAAAGCCAAACTCTTGACCGTACACCTTGTGATCTCCATGAGTGACCTATTCTTCCATTCAACAACCCCATTCTGTTGAGGTGTATACAACACTATACACTTATGTTTTATCCTACCTTTAGTGAGAAGTGCATTAAGAGTACATATGTTGCACACATAATAGCCAAAAGCCAAAAACTATGTGGTAATGCCTAACTCTTGACCATACACCTTATTATCTCCATGAGTGACTTGTTCTTTCGTTTAGAAACTCCATTTTGTTGAGGTGCATAGAGCACTCTACACTGATGTTTTAGCTCAGGTTCAGCTAGAAAGGCATTAAAGTTAGAAGACATATATCTCCCCCCCCCCCTCCGATCAGAATGGAGGATGCAAATTTACATGCTGATAGACTTTCATCCAAAACCAAAAACTATTTGAAGCACATAAACACTTTGGACTTTTCTTTTAGTGGATATACCCATGCATGCCTGGAGAAATCATCAATAAAAGTCACAAAGTTATCAAAGTACCAGACATCTGAGTCTAGTAGAGACATATGCTATTTTGGAGAAGATGGGTCAAAACTGCAAACAATACTAAGCAACCATTCTTCATTCTACACTAGATTAGTGGAGTCTATTTTTGGTATAGAGGCCTCTACAACAACTATTCCAGCCTCTCTTTTTTTTGCCTCTTTTGCAGCCAGCTTTGGACAATTCTTTATGACATGATCATTTGCTTTAGAGTACTTGCAAAACAATTTCTGCTTTTTTTGTTTTCTTGTCATCTCTATCATCCTTCTTTGATTGTGCAGAATTAGCAGATTTCTGCTTACTAATAGAAGAGCTCCATTTACCTTTGCCCTTTTGATTAGCGACAAAAGCTTGATCTACAACACACATAATGGACATGTTCTGCCTAGATTGATATTCTTGCAACAGAACAAAGACTAATTACTTAAATGTTAAGGCATTTGCATTGCTTTCATCATCAAACAAAAAGTAGAAGCAAAACTCTCATATGAATCAAGAAGACCATTTAGAACAATCTGCACAAGTAAACTATCAAGCAAGACTTTAGCAGCAAAAATTAACTGTTTATTCAAATCTTTTGATCTTTGTTAGAAAACTCACCATAGAATCACCTTCATTCATATGCTCACTCTCCAACTATTTTTGGAGGTAAGCAACATGAGCCTCGTTCCTAGTCTGGTACAATTGGTAAGTATATCCCAAGTATCCTTAGCTATTGTGCAAGAGAAAATGTCAGGAATAATGGCATGTTTGATAGACAAGGCAATCAATGCATGTGCCTAAGCATCTTTGCCATCCCAACAAATTTTCTCTATAGTAGGTGTAATAGAAACCACAACACAAAGAGGAATCTATAAAATATCACTATCTTCGATGCCATCTACATCAGCTTTAGTACCTATATTGGCAGGTGCAATAGGACGTTTTTCAACACCTTTCACAGTATTCCATATTCCTTTTGCAACAAATACATGATGCATCATATAAACCCACAATGAGTAGTTCGTACCATCCAAATTATCCTCAATAGCCAAGATATGAAATACATCACTACTTTTAGCCATGGGCACTAACTAAAATACCCTAATGCAAAAAGATGATTGTATCTGAAAAAGTTCCACAGAACTACCCTGAGGAGTTGTGCTAAACCTATAGCAGACTTTGTGATGCTTATACTAGCAAACCGAAACATGTATATGTCTTTGGCACAAAAAGACAAAATAACCTACATAAGCACTATGATAGTGCATTCGGAGGCTGAAATGAGATTAGATCACGATTCGGACACCACATACCGTAGCCCTTTTGATCTCCTAATCACTGTAAGTATGCTCACCAAATTTCGTGTGATCCTAACATTGTGATGGGAGACGTGATGATGATGCTCTAGATGAAGGGACGACCTGCTTTGATACCAATTATTGGAGTTCACGGTCTACAGAAGCATGCGAACAACACGAGGAAGAAGAAGAAGGTTGGAGCTCAATACACAACACTGAAAAGTATTACCACTAGAATGTACAAAGATAAGTAACCCATGAGGCCAATAGGCATATACACAAGCCGGGGGGAAAAAACATCTTAAAGAGGGAAAAAAGTGCCCTGGTAGTCCTAGTGTGTACACATATCACTACCTAAATATATCAACAATAACAAGATCCACAAGCCTATAACCAACTTTAGAGCTTGTATTTATGTAACACATTTGAAGAACTACAAATTTATACAAGGGATAAGTCTAAATCTAGCTTCACCATAGTTTGGGGTATGTATACGTATTGAGCGATTATCTTTCGAGTTTCTAATGATAGAGGGGCCTCTTCGCATGTTTAGATTTTATATGAGAGAAGTTATCTTCGGGATTAGATGGAAATGTTCTTAGATAACTTTTTTTTTTAATAAAAGGGAGTTCAGCAATACCTACTCTCCCTCACTTTAATTAAATAAAAGAAGAATACAAGTGAATAGGACTAGTGCCCATGGGACCCCCCAAGTCCCACAACGTAGGGGTAACACTAACACATCAAGAATTCATACCTTCGTGGTAGACCTTATAGAGCTTACATGAAGTTATAGAGGAGGTTGATAATCCTCACATCCCCATCGTACAGAGCCCACTTGGTTCTAAGCTTATTGTTGACATACTTTAGCTCTTTGTGATGTCTGAAAGGGGGGTTTCTTATAGGTAGCAATTCTTTTGCCAAGAAGGAATAGGGACTTCTTGATCAACCACTCCTTGGGGGTATTGCCAAAGTTGTGAGTGCATCTTTCTCACCAAAGCTTCCAAAGGATCTCTCCCTTGATCGCATTCCACAATGCCGCAGAGCAACGGATCGTCTCACCAATGAGGGCTTACTTCCAATTACTTTGTTCTTGGAGCCCTAGAGTACGACCAAGGACCCACCATAGCTGAAGGGATTTAGGGCAAGCAAAGAACAGGTGACCAATATCCTCTTTGCTACAACGAAATCGCTTGCACCAGGGCAGAACACCACATATCTTGTTAGCTTTTGCATTGGTCCATATTCCACAGTGTAAAATTCTCCATAGGAGGATCAACTTTTTGTTTTCAATGAGAAGGTGCCAGATAGGCATAAATTTCATATCCCATCAAAGTCGTGTCTAGTTGAGACACCATTTCTTGTTGAGATTGATGTGAATGTCATTGTGAGCTTCAACATAAGGAAGCTTGGAAAGGCGATTACCATTATACCATTTAAGGCCCAATAGGTCCAGAGTATCCTATCCCATAAGTAGTCAAATTTTAGAGCAGTCCCAAGCGTTGTGTCTGCTCAATAAAATATTCCATTCCTCGTACATGACCGTAGCACTAGGGTCAGGTTCCTCAAAGTCCACCCATCTATTCATCTCCTATCTCCACAGGTGCTTCCATTGTGTGAATCCCTTATTCCAGATTCTCTTGGCACTTAAGACATTTCAAGGCTCCACGTTTCTCATGCCTTGGATAGGGAACCAAATAGAGTCATTTTGTCTTATATCTGTAGCCCACTTCCAATCTTCACTGATTTTGATGTGAGATAACTTTTTATAGACCATGTAATCACTCAGAATCATATTTCTATGAATTAAGAGAAAGTGGAAAAGGTTCGGAAGTTTCTACCCCCTCCAATATTCGGGCAACCACGAGGCTTTTTTTGGGCATAGATATTACTATAAAGATTTAGGCACACCAATGCATTATTTTATCATAAATCAAAAGATCCGTTCATTTGGAGCAACAACTCTCAACACACTTTTCATGAGGCTGTTTCAATGATCCTTGATCCCAATTAAACATGATGCTCCTTCTTGATATAACTTTGCAAGAGAGTTGACAACTTAAAATGTACTCTTCCTTATTCAATATTAGCGGTGTAGTGCAAGAGATGTAACAAACGTATGTGAGTGGAGATAGAATGAAATTGATGTTGGACTTAAATTCCTTTTATAAATGAGCAATGTGTATTTTGGGGATTCCTTGTTTCGTATGTTTCGGTAGGTAGTGATTATCCTACCAACATGGAGGCCAAGGTCTTGAAGATTCAACAAAGAGATGGATGAGGTTAATCTATTTATGTGAAGATCATTGCTTGATTTGGTTAATCTATTTATGCGAACATTACTTGATTCCGAATGCGTTATAAGTTGAGAAATGATGGAATTGCATGAGGTCAAACATATTATCTTCGGGCAAATGGTAAGGCAGAGAGCACGAACAAATTCCTGGGTATTATATTGACCAAGACTATTCAAATCAGAAGACAGACATCCATAAAAGATAGTTCAAATCCTTATGGGATGATGATACCAAAAGCATAATTCGTTTTCTATACTCCATGGAAAAGTGGAAAGTTTTCGTTTTGAGAAAGAGATACTCACCTTCAGAGTTGCTCCTGAAAAAGAGTTTGGAAATGGAGGATTTCTTGAAATTGAGGGCAGTTGCAATGGGTCACGCTGTACTAAACTAGTTTGGTTTGCTTGCAAAGCGTTAATTCAAATGGTTTTGCACGAAAGAGACAGAGGTCAAAGGTCATGCTTCCATATGTCTCGAAAGATTCAAAGGGAAATATTCTTTAACTGGAAGGATATGGGTTCTAGATGTGGAAGCAATTGCAAACAAGATGATGCTCAAATGAATGATTTGAGAGGTATGAGTGGTAAGATTCTAAGTCCCCCCTCATGGTTGGTCCATAACCCCCTAGATTGTTTTGTAGGTTTTGAGGTGGCAAAGTGACAAGACGATGGTAGATTTCCTAAGAATCAAAAGAAACATGGAATTTCATCACTCTCTTAACAAAGAGTATATCAAGTGGCCTTGGATGAGATGGGAATTCACGTTCAAGGATTTGTGACACTCGCTTATAAAGAATAAAAAAGTGGTTTTAACATTATAGTAGCTGCATAGGGGATATGGATCAATGTCAAAACTAGTAAAATTTATAGTGTTGCTCCTTGGTGCAAGCGATGCATGAGTGATAAGGAAGACCAAAGACACCTTTTCTTTTCATATTCTAGGATCTTTCTCACTTAGAAATGGCCCAACAAGCTCCTTTTATGGCCCAACTCGAAGTAGGACTTGCTTACGGAAGGGATAAGGTGCTCCTTTGCTCTTTGAATACCATTAGAGTGATGCAGTCTTGAAGATCTGGAAGGAAAGATGTGTGGTTAACGTTGGTAAGCAATCCAAAGAATGTTGTAGTGAAAAATCACTTAGACCTTTAGATAGAAGGATCCATGATTATAAAGAGCCTTCTCTTTTAGGCACCACAAGGTGTTCATTCTAGAAAAGAACAAGCTAAAAACAACTGGATCATCAAGAAGGGGAGAAAATGGTTATCAACCTTCTATTTAATTCTCCTTTGATCTCTTGTATTTTTTTCCCTTGTTTATAGTTTAATGCACCTTTATGAAAAAAAAAAAGGTAGCGAGAGGGAAGTTATTCTTTAGAGAGAGGTTCTAGAACAAAGTTATGGATGAAAACGCTTTAATTTTGAAGATCATGGATGAACAACAAAACATGTAGAAAACAAATTGCAAAATATCTCTTTGTGGGTGTTTTTGTGGAGTTTTAACTTTTCATTCGGAGGAGAGATATGTTTGAACGTGGATAAGAGGTGCTCCTCTGCTGAAGGAGGCAAGTAGGTAAGATAGTTGATTGAAGTTTACGATGGGAGGTTGATTTCATAATGTGGGTTTTTAAATCTAGATGCCTTTGGGCAGCCTTTTCCGAGTGGTACTTCAGTAGTCTCACCCCTTCTTCTTTGTGGGAGAGGAGGGGTCACACGGGTAGTATGCCCTTTATTTGTACAATTGTTCTTCCAATATATTCAACCTCGAAGAGATTAAGCTTCGAACCAATTGAAACAAAGAAACAGTGTGAGAGGGAGGACATGTGAGTTATTACAAGACGTGGATTGGGGTAAGTGGTACGTGGATAAAGATGGCTTAACATAAGAGGTGGAAAAGACTTAAGGTGTGCGGGAAGTGAATAAGTAGTAGTGGTGAGCAAGGATAAAGGTAAGTGTGAAGCTGGGGAGGAGATAGGGAGAGGATAATCGGACAGGGGGTAACGTACTGTGAAGAAGAAGACAAAGATGCCCTCAATTCATTCAGAAAATCTGGGCATGGAAACACGCGGGAATATTGTCTCCATATTTTAGGGAATATTAAAATATATTCTCTTAGAGAAGCGTTCTAGAAAAAAGAAAAACTGTGATTGGTAGTGCCTCTCCTACAGTGAGTACTACGTATGCCCATATATGTGTGGCGCATGCGTTCGAGGTGAATAGCTGGGTGTACTCTTCCTAACCATGTGGTCGACAGCACTGCGCAAGATGAAAAATAGTTCAAGTCCGTATGGGATGGTGATTCCAATGATCAATTCTGGTACACAGCATATCGCCTTTTCTATACTCTATGGAAAAGTGGAAAGTCTTCGTTCTGAGAAGGAGGTACTCACCTTCAGAATTGCTCCTGATGAAAAAGAGTTTGGAAGAGGAGGATTTCTTGAAATTGAGGCTAGTGCAATTCGTCAGGCTGTAGGAAAATAGTTTGGTTTGCTTGCAAAGCCTTGAGTCAAATGGTTTTGCATGGAAAAGACTGACGGCAAGGGTCATGCTCCCATATGGCTCGGCTTTGGCTTATGATAATGGGTACTACAAATTTTGTGGTAGCCTCTAAAATTGATGGATCACATAATTTCGAGCTCTATAAGTAGGCCCTAATGTCAGTATACGATGTAGCTGAGGCTCATGAACTAATGAAAGTGAATACATTGCATGTTAGCCCTACTATCAATAGAATGCTACATTTTACTCCCATTTTTTCATAGCACGTGGTTTGAGGAAGCATTTTTCATTAGATGCTAGAAAGAAGGGCCTTAATTTTGTTTCTCAGAAACGACAGATGAAAAGAACGTTTAGTACCTCTAGCTATAGCCAAACAAGATAGGGAGAGGGTAGATCGAAAAATTACATGGGAAATATTTTTTAGCTCAAAAGAGATGGGTTTTATATGTGGAAGCCATGGCCAACAAGATGATGGTCAAATGAACGATTTGAGTGGTAACACTCTAAGTCCCCGCTGAAGCCCATAACCCCCCCCCCCCCTATCATTTTGGAGGTTTTGAGGTGGCAAAGTGACAATAAGATGGTAGATATCTAAGAATGAAAAGAAACATGGAATTTCATCACTCTCTTAACAAGGAGTATATGAAGCGGCCTTGGATGAAATGGGAATTCACGTTTTAAGGATTTGTGACAGTGGCTTATAAAGAATAAAAAAGTGGTTTTAACAATATAGTAGCTGCATAGGGGATATGGATCAATGTCAAAACTAGTAAAATTTATGAGTGATAAAGAAGACCAAAGACACCATTTCTTTTTATATTCTAGGATCATTCTCAATTTGAAATGCCCCAACAAGCTTATTTTATGACCCAACAGGAAGGATGTCTTGCTTGGGGAAGGGATTAGGTGCTCCGTTGCTCTGTAAATACCATTAGAGTGAAGCACACTTGAAGATCTGGAAGGTGAAGTTAACTTCTATAAGTATTTCAATGAGTGGTCTATTGAGAAATCCTTAGACATCTAGGTAGAAAGATATGTGATTGTAAGAAGCCTCCCCCTTTAAGGCACCACAAGATGTTCATTGTAGAAATCAACAAGCTAAAAACAATTAGATCATCTAATAAGGGGAGAAAAAGGTTATCAACCGTCTATTCAATTCTCCATTGATCTCTTGTACTTTTTTCTTTGTTTGTAAACTAATGCACTTTTTGTTTATAAACTTTTTTGTTTGTTTATAAACTTTTTGTTTTCAATGAGAGGGTGCTAGATAGACATAAATTTCATATCCCATCAAAGTCATGTCAAGTTGAGATACCATTTCTTGTTGATACTGATGTGAATGTCATTGCGAGCTTCGACATATGGAAGCTTGGAAAGGTGATTACCATTTAAGGCCCAATAGGTCTGGAGTAACCTGTCCCATAAGTAATCGAATTTAAGAGTAGTCCCAAGCATGGCGTCTGCTCAATAAAATACGTGACTGTAGCACTAGGGTCAAGGTCCTCAAAGTCCACCCATCTATTCGTCTCCTATCTTCACATGTGCTTCCATTGTTTGAATCCATTATTCCAGATTCTCTTGGCACTTAAGACATTCCAAGGCTCCACGTTTCTCATGCCTTGAATAGGGAACCAAATAGAGTCATTTTATCTTATATATGTAGCCCACTTCCAATCTTCAATGATTTTGATGTGAGATAACGTTTTCATTCATTCTGAGATCGCCATGGTTAAATTGATCGAGTTGGACTTAACATAGAGGTATGGAGATGGGTATAGCCTTAAATGTGAAACTTGTTTATTAACGGACAAAAAGGGACTTTTCTTAGACCATGTAATCTCTCCGAATCATATTTCTATGAATTAAGAGAAAGTGGAAAAGGTTCGGAAGTTTCTACCCCCTCCAAAATTCGGGCAACCACGAGGCTTTTTTTGGTCATAGATATTACTATAAAGATTCATGTTCAACTTTGCCTCTTTGAGCACACCAATGCATTATTTTATCATAAATCAAAAGATCCGTTCATTTGGAGCAACAACTCTCAACACACTTTTCATGAGGATGTTTCAGTGATCCTTGACCGCAATTAAACATGATGCTCCTTGATGTAACTTTGCAAGAGAGTTGACAAGTTAAACTGTACTCTTCCTTATTCAATATTAGCGGTGTAGTGCAAGAGATGTGACAAACGTATGCGAGTGGAGATAGACTGAAATTGATGTTGGACTTAAATTCCTTTTATAAATGAGCAATGTGTATTTTGGGGATTCTTTGTTTCGTATGTTTCGGTAGGTAGTGATTATGCTACCAACATGGAGGTACTATAAATTTTGTGGTTGCCTCTAAAATTGATGGATCACATAATTTTGAGCTATATAAGTAGGCCCTACTGTCCGCATACGATGTAGCTGAGGCTTATGAACTAATGAAAGTGAATACATTGTATGTTAACTCTACTATCCATAGAGTGCTATATTTTAATTCCCTTTTTCTCATAGCATGTCGTTTTAGGAAGCATTTTTCATTAGATGCGCTAGAAAGAAGGGCTCCAATTTTGTTTCTCAGAAACGACAGATGGAAAGAAGGTTTAGTACTTCTAGCTATAGGCAAACAAGATAGGGAGAGGGTAGATCGAAAGATTAAATGGGAAATATTCTTTAGCTCAAAGGAGAGGGGTTCTAGATGTGGAAGCCATGGCCAACAAGATGATGGTCAAATGAATGATTTAAGTGGTAAGACTCTAAGTCCCCCCTCAAGGTTGGCCCATAACCCCTTAGATCATTTTGGAGGTTTTGAGGTGGCAAAGTGAAAATAAGATGGTCGATATCTTAAGAATAAAAAGAAACATGGAATCTCATTACTCTCTTAACAAGGAGTGTAAGAAGTGGTCTTGGACAGGGGGTAACGTACTGTGAAGAAGAAGACAAAGATGCCCTGAATTCATTCAGACAATCTGGGCATGGAAACACGTGGGAATATTGTCTCCATATTTTAGGGAATATTAAAATATATTGCGTTTTCTAGAAAAAAGAAAAACTGTGATTGGTAGTGCCTCTCCTACAGTGAGTACTACGTATGCCCATATATGTGTGGCGCATGCCTTCGAGGTGAATAGCTGGGTGTACCGTTTTCCTAACCATGTCGTCAAGAGCACTGCGCAAGATGAAAAATAGTTCAAATCCGTATGGGATGATGATGCCAATGATCAATTTTGGTACAACGCATATCGCCTTTTCTATACTCTATGGAAAAGTGGAAAGTCTCCGTTCTGAGAAGGAGGTACTCACCTTCAGAATTGCTCCTGAAAAAGAGTTTGGAAGAGGAGGATTTCTTGAAATTGAGGCTAGTGCAATTCGTCAATAGGTTTTTTTTTTTTAAATAAAAGGAAGTTCGGCCTTAGCCTAATCTCCCGAACTTTAATTAAAATAAAGAAAAAAAGTTACAAGTGAAGGGACTAGTTACAATTCGTGAATAGTTTGGTTTGCTTGCAAAGCCTTTAGTCAAATGGTTTTGCATGAAAAAGACTGACGGCAAGGGTCATGCTCCCATATGGCTCGGCTTTGGCTTATGATAATAGGTACTATAAATTTTGTGGTAGCCTCTAAAATTGACGGATCACATAAGTCTGAGCTATATAAGTAGGCCCTAATGTCCGTATACGATGTAGCTGAGACTCACGAACTCATGAAAGTGAATACATTGCATGTTAGCCCTACTATCAATAGAATGCTAAATTTTAACTCCCATTTTCTCATAGCACGTCGTTTGAGGAAGCATTTTTCATTAGATGCGCTAGAAAGAAGGGCTCCAATTTTGTTTATAAGAAACGAGAGATGGAAAGAACGTTTAGTACCTCTAGCTATAGCCAAACAAGATAGGGAGAGGGTAGATCGAAAAATTACATGGGAAATATTTTTTTAGCTCAAACGAGATGGGTTCTAGATGTGGAAGCCATGGCCAACAAGATGATGGTCAAATGAACGATTTGAGTGGTATCAATCCAAGTTCCCCCACAAATGCCCCACAAAGCTCCTTTTATGGCCCAATTTGAAGGAAGCTCCTTTGCTCTCTAAATACCATTAGTGTGAAGCACTCTCGACGATCTGGAACGAAGTATGTGTAGTTAACTTTTGTGAGCAGTGCAAGGAGTGGTCTATTGAGAAATGCCTTTGGCATCTAGGTAGAAGGATCTATGATTGCAAGAAGCCTCCTTTTAGGCATCACAAGGTGTTCATTGTAGAAATCAACAAGCTAAAAACAACTCGATCATTGAAGAAGGACAGAAAAAAGTTATCAACCTTCTATTCAATTCTCCTTTGATCTCTAATAGTTTTTCCCTTGTTTATAATTTAATGAATAGGTTATTCTTTACGAGAGAGTTTCTCGAACGAAGTTTGGGAGGAAAACGAAAATATATGGAAAGAAGTTATTTTCGAAGATCATAGATGAACAACAAAATCCGTGGAAAACAAATTGCAAAATATCGCATTGTGTCCGAGCCTGCGTAGCCTAGTGGCAGATGCCTTGAAGCTGTAGGAGGATGTCCTGAGTTCAAGTATTGACTGGACATGTCCATGAGTCTTTCATGAGGGGTGCCTCTACCTTAAGAAGTTGTATTTCCAATTCACTATTCTCTCAAAAAAAAAAAAATCGCATTGTGGTGTTTTTGTGGAGATTTAATTTTTGAGCCGGAGAAGAGATATGTTTGAATGTGGATAAGAGGTGCTCCTTTGCTCAAGGAAACAAGTACGTAAGATAAGTGATGGAAGTTTATGACGGGAGGTTGACGCTGAGTAAGAAAAAGTGTGAGCCAATCTATTTTTGTAATGCCTTGGGGTCGCTAAAACTAAATGTCTTTGGGCAACTCTCTTTTTTAGTGATGCTTTGATAATCTAACTCTTTTTTTATGAGAGACGAGAGGTTCCATGGATAGTGTGTCTTTGATTTGTTGTATAATTGTTCTTCCAATATATTGAAGCTTCATATCCAGTGGACATGGTTTAGCGGATGTGCCTTGTACTCTTAGGTAGATGGCCAGAGTTCAAGTTTGGCCTAGGGCTAGATGCCTCACTGTTCCCCAAGATGGGTGCCTCTACCTTACGAGGTCGCGTGTGTGTGTCTTTCCAATTCATTGTACTTAAAAAAAAAGGTGTGAAGAAGAGGTTTTTTTTTTTTTTTAAAGGAAGTTCGGCCTTAGCCTAATCTCCCAGACTTTAATTATAATAAAGAGAAAAAGTTACAAGTGAATGGGACTAGTGCCCATGGGACCCCCCAAATCCCACAACGCAGGGGAGGAGTATGGCAAGCTACAGAGCATTACAAATGAGGCGGATAACATTACCATCACCCTCATGTGGGACCCATTTGGGTTTCAACTTGTTGTTTTCGAGGAGATAGATACAGTGATGTCTAAACGGTGGCGATCTCTTGACTCGGGAGATTCTTTTACCAAGGAGAAACAAGGATTTCTCGATCGACCATTCCTTAGGAGTTTGGCCAAAATTGACGGCACAGCGCTCTCTCCAAATCTTCCAGAGAGCCTCACCTCAAATGGCATTCCACAGCCTCGAAGAGCATCCGATCGCCTCACCCAACAACACTTGTTGCCAGTTGATTTGACACGTGAGTCTCAAAACCCGGGACACGTGATGCCAGATAACACGGGACTTGGGGCAGTCAAAGAACAGGTGAGCTAAATCTTCTATGCACCGATGGCAACGCTTGCACCATGGCGGCACACCACAGATTTTGTTAGCCCTTGCATTGGTCCAGATTCCTTTATGCAAGACTTGCCACATGAGAACGGACTTTTTGACCTCAATTAGGGGGTGCCAAAGAGACATGAATTTTAGCTCCCACCGAAGTTTGGTCCAAGCAAGGCACCACCTCTTGTTAAGGGTGTGGTGAACATCCAAATCCCCTTTGAAGTTCGGGATTCTGGAAAGCTTCTTACCATTGCTCCATTTGAGGCCCTCCGAGCAAGGAAGATCCTGACCGCAGAGAAGGCGGGTAGTTGAGCGGTCCCAGGCTAAACACCTGGTTTGAAGAAGAGTCCATTCCTCAAAGGTAACGCTAAGTCTCGGATCCAAATCTTCGAACCTAATCCACTGGCTGGTCTCTTGTTTCCAGAGCTGTTTCCACTGTTTGAACCCCTTGTTCCATAACCGCCTTGCAGTTTGGAGGTTCCAAGACTCCACTCCCCGAATGCCACTGATCGGGAACCAAATAGAGTCATTTTGTCTTATGCCAGCCGCCCACTTCCAATCATCACTGATTCTGATGAACTGTTTGGCCTTGTTCCAATTCTTCCATAAGGAACACACGAGGCTAGAGCCTTTAGGGCAGACCGGGTGGGTGGAGAACAAAAGCGTGAGAATCCCTATGTCCTTCCAACCAGGGAGGCCAACAAAGGTAAGGTCTTCCGTGTTTCTGAAGATCAATTTAGCCCAAGAGGACTCCCTATTGCTCCAGGCCTTGATAAGCCATCTAGCCGCCAGCTTGTCAGCCAACCCAGCAATATCCAGAATACCCAAGCCCCCTGAGTCTTTAGGGCTAATGCAAGTTTCCCATTTGATTTTGGGAACCCCCCTTCTGTTGGGGTCCCCAGTCCAAAGGAAGTTCCTGTAGATTCTTTCTACTTTGGCCAAGTCTTTCTCCTTAGGTCTCCAACACGAGATAAAGTAAATAATTGTAGACAACATAAAAGTGTTAATAACCATAGCACGTCCTGCCAGGTTGACTTGCATACCTTTCCACTGATTCAGTTTGCTATCCAGCTTGGATAGCACCCAGTTCCATCGTTGGTCCATTGAGATGTCGAAACCCATCGGAATGCCAAGGAGACGGAAGACTTGACCGCTGGGGATGACTTGACATCCCCGATCCACCAACAATTGGGGAGTAGGCCCGCTGATTACTCTAAAAGCAGTTTTAGCATGGTTGATTTTTGAGCCTGATGCCACACAAAAGGTGTGGAGGCACCACCAGAACACCTCAATGCTGTTTATATCGTTATGCACAAAGGCATTCATGTCATCAGCAAAAAGTCTCACAACCAATTGGCCGTGATTTAGAGGTAAGGAAAGACCCTTGAGACTGCCAGCGTCCATGTGATGCTTTAATAGGCAGCTGAGTCCATTCGAGGCGATAGCGAATAGTAAAGGAGCCAGAGGGCAGCCTTGCCTAATTGATCTTTTTAAACGAATGGGCTCAGAGAGCTTACCGTTGATGTTTATTCTAGTTGAAGCATTTCCAAGAAGAGTGGAAACCATCTTCGTGAACTTAAGGGTGCATCCAAGGTCTTTCAATGATTGAAGAATAAAGTCCCATTCCAATCTGTCATACGCTTTGTCGAAGTCGATCTTAATGAAAACTAGATCTTGAGCAGACTCCTCCGCAAAAGCAAGGCCTTCCCAAATATCAATAATTGCTTCAAGTATAGATCTACCTTTGATAAAACCTTTCTGGTCCTCGCACAACCATGACTTTAAATGACAGGAGATTCTGTTGGCGATAACTTTTGCAATTATCTTGTATCCAGTTTGGAGCATGGTAATCGGACGCCAGTTTTCAATTTTGTTCTTATCTCCCCGTTTGTGGATTAACTTGATGACGCCATTATTCAGGCACTCAAGGAGGGCACCGAAGGAGAGAGCCTCTTGCCACACTAGGCGTAGTGGGGTGGCCACCTAAAGTTTGAAGGACTTGAAATACTCATTGGTAAGGCCATCTGGACCCGGACTTTTCCCATTGGGAAGGGCATCAATAACCTCGATAATTTCATTCTCGGAGATGTTAGCATCCAGTAGAGCAATCAAGTTCTGTGGGATTCTGGTTTGAGCAACCCTTGAAATGGTTGCCATGGAGTCGCGCCTGTGGGGGGAAAGAGGAGTCGAGACCCCGAGAAGATTGGTAAAATGTTCGACGATGATAGTTCTATTCTCCACTTCCGTGCAACATTCAGTTCCATTGTTATCGACCATTAGGGGGATGGATTCCCTAGCTTGTTTCCTTTTGAGGATGTTACACATCTCTTTCGTTGGTTTGTCGGCCTTCCCTGCCCACCAATCTTTGAAGAAAATTTGAAGATTTTTCCTTTGGACCTCCTCCTCTAATCTTAGCCTTCCCCTGATTTTCAAAAGACCCTGTTGGCAATGTAACTTACCTTTGTTCACCTCTTCTTCAAGCCGTGAGAGCCTCCGGTACACCGTTTCTCTTCTTTTTTTTCGAATTCCTCTTATAGCCTTTTGAGTCCTGATTAGAATTTTACGAGTCCTTTCTACTGCGTTTCTCCAACACTTAGCTGGTTCATTACAGTAAGCAAAGGCTTCTGTCCACACCTCAGAAATTTCCTGGTGGACAGAGGGGAGGGAAAATGATGTGTGACAAGCATGAAAGCAAGGAGCTTTCTGGAGCATGGGAATCGGTTTGAAGGACAGAGTAATCGGATAGTGGTCTGAGATAGTGAGGTCCATGTGTTGAGAAATCGAAGGAATACCCCACTGAAGGATGGTGTTCTGATCGATGTAGCATCTATCAAGCCTTGCTTTCCTCAAAGAGTTCCCCGACTGGAGATTAGACCAGGAGAACCCCTGCCTGTCTTTCACTTCGACCAGGTCGAGATGGAGCTTGATTTTATCCCAAATCTCTTTCTCCTGACTGTCAATAATTTTTCCTTTGTTATTCCATCGGTCCTCAAGAAACTCAACCATGTTGAAGTCCCCACAAATCAGAACATTGTGTGAAAGGGAGTCAAGGGAAGCCCAAGTATCCATTCTATCTGCTTCGCCATTAGGGGCATAAATTGAGACCACAGTGAACTGGAAAGGAGACCCGAAAGAGGCAGCAATCCAACGATGATTCCGACCTTCAACAGTCGAGGTCACATTGCTAGACAAGGCGTGACTGATACCGATAGAAGCACCCCCCGTCCCTCTAGGATGAGAAGTGGAGAACCAAAGGTGGTTCGGAGAAATGCATTTAAGCCGTTTTTGTAGATCCTCTCCGTCGATTTTAATCTCTTGTAAGCAAATAAAGTCAGGGGCGAAGCACATGTCTTTGAACCACTGGCCAAGAATCGAAGCTCTTGACGGGTCAGACAGACCCCTAACGTTTAGAGATGTGAGTTTCATTAATGATGGTTGCCCTCTTTGAGGGGAGGGACCCGATCTTTTTTCTTCTTGTGGTCTTCTTTTTTCTTCCCTACTTCTTGACTTATGATCCTACTCTTGAGGGGGCTCTTCCAAGGCATGCCGGAAGGTTGTTTACCTTTAAGCTTGGACTTTTGTTGCGGTAGTCTTGGAAAGCATACCGGGAGGGTAGGACCAAGAGCGGAGCTTTCGCTGTCTGGGTTGTCTTCATTGCTGGTAGTGAAGCCTTCCTCTTTACTCGTGGTGTAACCTTCTTGGTTCTCTTCTTTGCTGGTAGAGCACCCAAGGGTATTATCAGTGGGGTCTTCTTCAAAGAGGTTGTCCCCTGGGAAGTCGAGCTCATTAATCTCTTTTTCTAGGTTACAGTATATGTTATTCGAGGGGGCAGCTGTCGAAGAATTCCTTGTTTTTGATCTTCGAGGGCTAACTTTCCTCTTGCGTCTCACTTCAGTGAATCCTTCTGAATCCGTCTCAGCAACGCGAGTACCCTCTTCTTCCTCCAATGGAGGGGGATGACCCCGAGTGTCATCTTGGGGGAGAGGATCTAGGGTCCCATCTGGTTTAAGCTTGTTTTTATTGGTACTTTTCTTCAGGGGGCAGTCTTTGATCCTGTGACCTTGATGCCCGCACCGGAAGCACGCGTTTGGAAAATTCTTGTAAGTAACCTCTTGTGTCCAGGTCTTACCATCTCCACAGTTTATGGCGATCTTCGAGGGAAGGACCTGGTTCAGGTCTGTCTCAATGCAGATCTGTGGATGCCATCTTGCGTTGAAAGAATGTTGAGCACCATCGTAGATTAACCCCCCAACATCCTGTCTTGCGGCCCTCGGGCGGCCGATCGGTGAGACGATTTCACGAAGAAATCCATACATGAAGAAAGGCAAATTGGGAAGCTCCACCCAAAGCAGGTAACGAAGAGGCTTTGATCTGTTCGGGACAAAGTCTGGGGTCCACTTAAAAAGGCAAAGGGTGGACCGATCCACTTGCCAGGAACCGGTCTGCAGGGCTTGGAAAGCCATCTCTTCGTTCTCAAATACTAGAAGCAGGTGATTCGCCGGCAAGAATTGACATTTGGACACAATTAGGCCACGCGGGAACCACTCCTTGCGAAGCCAAGTTCTCACACTTTCAAGAGGGGGCCTGGGGCCAAACATTTGACCGATCAGGCAAGTTTTCTTCAGTTCTTCTTGCTTAGCCGCCACAGACTCCTTGCATAAAGAGACCTCTGGGGGCGCGACATCCACTGGGACGGACTCCATCTCAAGGGGGGACACGGACTCCTTTGAACCCGCTAAAGGTTCCATAAAGGCCTTCAAAAATTCGCGAGAGAGAGAGAACCTTTTTCTATCTCACGAGCGTCTCTCAATATGCCAACAACTGCATCGAGGTGTTTTGGAACGGCAAGCAGATCAAGGAACAAGGGGAGGGGGATCACGACGATGGGCCCAAGGGAACGAAAAAGCTGGCGATGGCCAAAAGAGAAAGGATAAGCTTTAATACTTTAAAGAAGAGCAACGGCATCGCGATGGCCAGCAAAAAAAGCGGGCGCCTCAGGCCGGAGAAGCGCGATGGTCGCTGCCGCGATGGACCAGAAGATATCGGGAGAGTCGCGCGCGAAGGATCGCGATGGTGCGTCCTCGGGAATCGAGCCCCACGCGAGCGAACTTTTTGTCTGACGCGCGTCACAAGGACGGTGGGCATGAGCCACACCGTCGCGATGGGCAGTTAGCCACACCATCGCGATGACACACTGGACGCGGACTCATCCTGCCTGCCATGTCACCATCATCGACCCATCGCGATGGTAACAAAACGTGAGGAACCCGAGGCACTGGACCATCGCGATGAGAGCACGACCAACCGAACCGTCGCACTGAGAGAACTGGACCGTCGCAAACTTTGCCCTTCTTGCAAGTTGCTTGCTACCACCTCCTTACGTTCCACTGTCGTACTTTCTCTCTACCTGATCTCCGTCAGTAACTATACGACAGCGCGTCGCATACGTCTTCGACGGTTAGACTGTTCAAAGCCCTTCCAAATGTTGAGCATGCCTTCCATCCTACAGATTCCCATCTCCTAATCCATCATTCTTCAATTTCTCTACCCTTCACGTCCTCATTTCCGACACACACACACACACCCCTACATCTCTGCCTACCTCCAATCTCCCATCCCACAACACCATGCTCTCCACTCACAATATCTCGTAAAAGAAGATATTCATTTAGCAAATCCCTGTTCCATTAAGCGTCTTGTGCACTCGATGTACAACACATGAAAGACGCTGCCGTCGTCTGGTTCATAAAGACGATGCACAATCCTAATTTAAGAAGTGATACCTGTACGTTGCAGCGTGCCCATTAGAACATGATTTTCATGACATGAGAAAGCTCCTTGCGATCATCACTTATGTGTGCTAGGTATGACGGCTCGCAACTATCCACAGTACGCAGTAACTACCATGTAAGGACGAACTCTATCTAGAAACAGTAAGCAGCTTACGTTTCTCTTGCCGGAAAGATTGCTTGAAGAAAGCGAGTGAATTACAGATTCAATACCTTGAAGTCGTATGTTCTAGTTGTTGCTTTCGAGAATAAGATTTTATATGCGAAGGTGCGGATATCTCATCAAAGAAAATCTCTGTATAAACTATTGGAGGCATAGTGCAGACAAATTCTTAATATATGCATTCATGTACTTTGCAAGACGATTCCGGGGTCGAAAAGCTACAGGGAGCTTGCAAATTTGCGCATATTTCGCAATCACACCCGTGTGAAGAAGAGGTTGAGTGTGTGTGTCTTCGAGAGATTAAACTTTGGCTGAAGTTCCTCTAAAAAAGAAAAAGGAGAAAAGTGTGAGGAGGAGATGTGAGTTCTTACGAGGGAGACAATGAAGGTGGGGAGGAGATAGGGAGAGGATCATTGGATACGTGTAATTTCTTCTGAACAAGCCAAAGATGCGAATGTGACTGGTCAACATATAAAGCCCTCAATTCATTAGACACGTGGGAATATTCTATCATTGTCTCCATATTTTAGCGAATATATGATGTTGAAATATAATCTCTTAGAAAAGTGTTTTCTAAAAAAATAAAAGCTCTTAGAAAAGCTCTTCTGCAGTGAGTACATATGCATTGGAACTTGGAGCACGAGCCACTATGTATGTATTCTTCATTATGTGTTTTTGTCGCATGTATATGTATTCTCCTCCATTTTATTGTGTCGATAAATAAGTGTAACCAGCTTGGTTGGGTGGGTGGTCAAGTCACGAATCTTATTCAACGATATGAAGCCTTGCTTCAGATGGATTTTGGTAGTTTTACTCGCTGGCAGATGCTCCATATTCTCTATAATGTTTTTTAGCATGAACCATGTTTACATGTCTCAAATATTTATTTGTAGATATAATATTTATTTGTGGATATAAATCAGAAAACATTCCGAGGCTACCAAAATATGTACCGGCTTCCCCCCGTAGGATAGACTGAAGAAAAGCGAAACAAGATAAATCAACGGTTCCAAAGAGTCTCTTTAAAAAATGGATGGCCAAAATTTTTCTTGACTCAATGCCTCTCCCGCCTCATATGAATCGATGGGTGGAGTAAACAAAAATTGCATCCAGTGCCGCTGAGACTGTGTGAACACACCCTTAGTTCCTGTTTTGACGATCATCCTCTATAAGACATGAATTATTGGGCATAGAAGCTACTCATGAAATGCTCAATGGCGGATCGTTTTGGGCACACAAGGAAAGGGTGATGCAGATGTCATTCCCTTTTTTCTCATTATCCCATCTCGGGACTCGTTGTCATGCCTGCCTCTAAAGTTATCCGTCATGAGTCATGACAAATCATGTGCTGACAGACCAACATCCTTCAGGCATCAAGTCCTTTCTGCGTGACAGGGCAACTTGCAAGCCGTATACAAATAAGTGTCCGATAATTCAAAATTGCAGTATAAAGCAGATTCGCCTTGAAACTGAAACAAATCACTTTTGTTGTTTTTTTTTTTTTAAATAAAGGAAGTTCGGCCTTAGCCTAATCTCCCGGACTTTAATTATAATAAAGAGAAAAAGTTACAAGTGAATGGGACTAGTGCCCATGGGACCCCCCAAATCCCACAATGGAGGGGAGGAGTATGGCAAGCTATAGGGCATTACAAATGAGGCGGATAACATTACCATCACCCTCATGTGGGACCCATTTGGGTTTCAACTTGTTGTTTTCGAGGAGATAAATACAGTGATGTCTAAACGGTGGCGATCTCTTGACTCGGGAGATTCTTTTACCAAGGAGAAACAAGGATTTCTCGATCGACCATTCTTTAGGAGTTTGGCCAAAGTTGACGGCACAGCGCTCTCGCCAGATCTTCCAGAGCGCCTCACCTCTGATGGCATTCCACAACCTCGATGAGCATTCGATCGCCTCACCCAACATCACTTGTTGCCAGTTGATTTGGCTCGTGAGTCTCAAAACTCGGGACACGTGATGCCAGATAACACGGGACTTGGGGCAGTCGAAGAACAGGTGAGCTAAATCTTCGATGCACCGATGGCAGCGCTTGCACCATGGCTGCACACCACAGATTTTGTTAGCCCTTGCATTGGTCCAGATTCCTTTATGCAAGATCTGCCACATGAGAACGGACTTTTTGACCTCAATTAGGGGGTGCCAAAAAGACATGAATTTTAGCTCCCACCGAAGTTTGGTCCAAGCAAGGCACCATCTCTTGTTAAGGTTGTGGTGAACATCCAAATCCCCTTTGAAGTTCGGGATTCTGGAAAGCTTCTTACCGTTGCTCCATTTGAGGCCCTCCGAGCAAGGAAGATCCTGACCGCAGAGAAGGCGGGTAGTTGAGCGGTCCCAGGCTAAACACCTCCTTTGTAGCCCCGTCGCGATGAGGCCTCAGCACACCGTCGCGATGTGATCAGCACAGTCACGGTACGATGTCTTGCAAACACATGTCTATGACGAATACCTAGTCCTTCGTGAGTTGCTCTCGTCGTTGTTCCGCCATAGCCAATTGCAGATTTGAAAGCGCATGTAATAACCAGGGGTGTCGAGCATGTGTGTATTCTAATCTCCTTCGTGTCTAGTTCCTGCCATCACTGAGTTACTAACTTACTACCCACTGTATTTCTCCATTGCTTGCATTCGTCGTCTCGAGCACCGAGTGCAGACCTTCGCCGACCTTTTGCACAGCTTCACTCTCTTTCAATCACTTTTGTTGTTGGAAAGAGTAGATATCTTGAGTCTTTCCTTCAATGGCCAAAGAAAGCTTTTGCAATGTGTTCTACCGCCCCTTGCTTTTTTTTTTAATGAAAAAAGAAATTCGTCCTTAGCCTAATCTCCCGGACTTTAATTAAAATAAAGAAGAAAAGTTACAAGTGAATGGGACTAGTACCCATGGGACCCTCCAAATCCAACAATGCAGGGGAGGAGTATGGTAAGCTAGAGGGCATTACAAATGAGGCGGATAAATCTATCATCACCCCCATGTGGGATCCATTTGGGTTTCAACTTGTTGTTTTCGAGGAGATAAATACAGTAATGTCTAAACGATGGAGATCTCTTATCTCGGGAGATTCTTTTACCTAGAAGAAACAAGGATTTCTCGATCGACCATTCCTTTAGACTTTGGCCAAAATTGACAGCACATTGCTCCCTCCAAATCTTCTAAAGAGTCTCACCCCTCATGGCATTCCACAGCCTCCATGAGCAGCCAACCGCCTCACCCAACATCACTTGTTGCCAATCGATTTGGTTCGTGAGTCTCAATACCCGAGTCATGTGACGCCAGATAACATGGGAGTTGGGGCAATCGAAGAACAGGTGAGCTAAATCTTCGATGCATCGATGGCAGCGCTTGCACCATGGCGGCACACCACAGATTTTGTTAGCCCTTGCATTGGACCAGATACCTTTATGCAAGATCTGCCACATGAGAACGGACTTTTTGATCTCAAATAAGGGGTGCCAAATAGACATGAGTTTTAGTTCCCATCGAAGTTTGGTCCAAGAAAGGTACCATCTCTTGTTAAGAGTGTAATGAACATGTAAGTTCTCTTTGAAGTTGGGGATTCTGGATAGTTTCTTTCCATTCCTCCATTTGAGGCCCTCGAGGCAAGGAAGATCCTTACCGCAGAGCAGGTGGGTAGTTGAGCGGTCCCATGCTAAACACCTACCTTGAAGAAGAGTCCATTCCTCTATGGTAACTCTAAGTCTCGGGTCCAAGTCTTTGAACCTAATCCATTGGCTAGTCTCTTGTTTCCAGAGTTGTTTCCACTATTTGAACCCCTTGTTCCATAACTGCTTTGTAATTTGGAGGTTCCAAGACTCCACCCCCCTAATGCTGCCGATCGGGAACTAGATAGAGTCATTTTGTCTTATCCCAGCTGCCCACTTCCACTCATCACTGATTCGGATGAATTGTTTGGCCTTGTTCCAACTCTTCCATAAAGAACACATGAGGCTAGAACCTTTAGGGGACACTGGGTGGGGGGAGAACAAAAGCGTGAGAATCCCTATGCCCTTCCAACCAGGATGACCCACTAAGGTAAGGTCTTCCATATTTCTGAAGATAAATTTAGCCCAAGAGGATTCACTATTGCTCCAAGCCTTGATAAGCCACTTTGGGGCCAGCTTGTCATCCAATCCACCGACATCCTAAATTCCCAAGCCCCTTGAGTCTTTCGGGCTAATGCAAGTTTCCCATTTGATTTTGGGTATCCCCTTCTTGTTGGGGTCCCCAGTCAAAAGGAAGTTGCTACAGATTCTTTCCACTTTGGCCAAGTCTTTCTCCTTAGGTCTCCAACATGAGATAAATTAAATAGTTGTAGATAGCATAAATGTGTTAACAACCATAGCATGCCCTGCCAAGTTGACTTGCATACCTTTCCAATGATTTAGTTTGCTATCCAGCTTGGATAGCACCTAGTTCCATCCTTGGTCCATTGAGATGTCGAATCCCATCGGAATGCCAAGGAGATGGAAGACTTGACCTCTAGGGATAACTTGACACCCCTGATCTAACAATAGTTGGTGTGTAGGTCCATTGATTGCTCTAAAAGCAGTTTTAGCATGGTTGATTTTTGAACCTGACACCACACAAAAGGTGTTGAGGCACCACCAAAACACCTCAATGCTATTTATATTGTTATGCACAAAGGCATTCATGTCATCGGCAAAAAGTCTCGCAATCATTTGGCCATGATTTAGAGGTAGGGAAAGGCCCTTAAGATTGCCAGCATCCACGTGACGCTTTAATAGGCGATTGAGACCATTCGAGGTGATAACGAAGAGTAATGGAGCTAGAGGGGAGCCTTGCCTAATTGATCTTTTTAAATGAATGGGCTCAGAGAGCTTACCATTGATATTTATTCTAGGTGGATCGTTTTGGGAAAGGAAGGAAAGGCTGATGCAGATCTCATTCCCTTTTTTCTCATTATCCCATCTCGGGACTCATTGTCATGCCTGCCTCTAAAGTTATCCCTCATGAGTCATGAAAAATCCTGTGCTGACAGACCAACGTCCTTCAGGCATCAAGTCCTTTCTGCATGACCGAGCAACTTGCAAGCCAGGTGTTTAGCGTAGGACCGCTCAACTACCCGCCTTCTCTACGGATAGGATCTTCCTTGCCTGGAGGGCCTCAAATGGAGCAATGGTAAGAAAATATCTAGAATCCCCAACTTCAAAGAGAACTCCGATGTTCATCACACCCTTAACAAGAGGTGGTGCCTTTCTTGGACCAAACTTCGATGGGAACTAAAGTTCATGTCTATTTGGCACCCCCTAATTGAGATCAAAAATTCCATTCTCATGTGGTAGATCTTGCATAAGGGAAGCTGGTCCAATGCAAGGGCTAACAAAATCTGTGGTGTGTGCCCATGGTGCAAGCATTGCCATCGATACATCGAAGATTTAGCTCACATGTTCTTCAATTGCCCCAAGTCCCGTGTTATCTAGCGTCAGGTGACGCGGGTATTGAGACTCATGAACCAAATCAATTGGCAACAAGTGATGTTGGGTGAGGCGGTCGGCTGCTCGGTGAGGCTATGGAATACCATCAGGGGTGAGACTCTTTGGAAGATTTGGAGGGAGCGATGTGCTATCAATTTTGGCCAAAGTCCTAAGGAATGGTCGATCGAGAATCATTGTTTCTTCTAGGTAAAAGAATCTCCGGAGATAAGAGATCTCCACCATTTAGACATCACTGTATTTATCTCCTCGAAAACAACAAGCTGAAACCCAAATGGGTCCCACATGAGGGTGATGATAGATTTATCCACCTCATTTGTAATGCCCTCTAGCTTGCCATACTCCCCCCTTGCATTGTGGGATTTGGGGGGTCCCATGGGTGATGGAGAATGTTAATCTCCAAAAGAACAACTTATTCTTGTGATTAGAGCACCTCTATACCAAGAATAAGTCAAAACCTTTCACACATTTAGAGGATCAACTTCTAATTATCAAAAGATGAACAAATCTGTGAAGAAGGTGATACACAGAAAAGTCTGCTGCACTATTTCCTTATATTGACTTATCAAACGTGTAAAGTTTTTGATGAAACTTTGTACGAATCATCTCCTAGAGATTGCGCAACTATTCCAAGTTGAATTACTCCAAAAGATTAAGTGTAGCTTGAGAAATCAACTTCTCAAGTTACCTATGTCATAAACTGTACTTCTGAGAAGTCGATTCAGACACCCCTAACTTCTTAACTTTGATTCTCACAGTATCTAACCCGTTTTGCCAAATGCTTTTAGCCACGAGTAGATCACCTTCCAACTTAAAGATTAAGTGCTTGCTTGCACAAAACTTTAAACTATGGAGTGAGCACTGACCAAAAGATTAAACACGAAATTTGCGCCTGTTTCAGAGAACTGTAGACATTCAACACATATGAATGTTCCTATTCACAATTCTCCTAGCCTGTTTACAATTGGACTCTGAAATTCAGGTCACAGGCTCATTAACTAACAACTTAGATATCCTCAAAAGGATTTCACTAATGATCAAACACAGAAGGAGCAGACACAAAAAGATCGGGCGCAATATTTCTTCATTAACTCAGAAGATTACAACTGAGTGATGAGAGCAAACACAAATTCACTTTCCACTATCTCATTGCTTCTATTTCCCTAATTCTTGACTTGTAACTATTGTCACATATGCTCTCATATATGCCCCGACTTTTCTCAAGGTATTTATAGATAATTTGTACATAATTCTTACTGAACAAAAGATCTAAGTCATCTATGACTATGCTAATGTACATATGTGTACAAGACAACATTCTGACTTCTTCTTAATTTTGCAAATGTCTTCCTTTGCTTCATTCTGACCATAAGCATTCTCCAAGATCTGTATAATCACCAATTTGTGATTGGTTTGCTCCAACAGCTCCCCCTCAATCACTAATTGTGATTATTCCATTCTTCTTCACTCCTGCCATCTCTTTGAATCTCTGTAGCTTAGGTCCATCCAAGCTTTTTGTCATCATATCTGCCACTTGTTCTTTTGTTGGAGTGTACATCACTTCAATCTCTTTATCAAGTACCTTTTCCCTCAAGAAATGATACTGTATCTCTATATGCTTAGTCCTGGCATGAAAAACAGGGTTAGCTGCCAAATACAAAGAACTCATATTGTCTCCAAAAATTATTGGAGTACTAAGATCAGTCTCAAAACTTTTCATCAAGGTCTTCAACCATATAACTTCCTTTGCAGCTTCTACCATTCCCTTATACTCAGCCTCTGTGGATGATAAAGCAACTGTGTGTTGCTTCTTTGAACACCAAGACACTAACTTGTCTCCAACATAACATAGATATCCATGAGTAGACCTTCTATCATCTGAGTCACGTGCCCAATCTGCATCACTAAACACTTTGATTCTTGTGTCAGAAGTGAAACCATAGTACAAACCTTCATTTAGGGTTCCTTTGATATATCTAAGTACCCTTTGGGCTGCAATCCAATGAGTCTTCTTTGGACAATGCATAAATTGTGACAACACACCTACTGCATATGATAGGTCTGGCCTTGTCAAGGTAGCATAGATTAGACTACCTACCAAACTCTGATATTTCTTCATGTCATTGAACTCTTCACCTCCATACCTGCTTAATTTATGATTTACCTCCAATGGTGTAGTTGAGGTCTTGCAATCTTCCATGTTAAACTTGGCTAGAAGATTCTTCAAATATCTTTCTTGTGAAACATATACTCCATGTTGAGTATACACAATCTGCATTCCTAGAAAATAAGATAAGTTTCCCAAGTCACTTATCTTAAACTCCTTCTCTATTTGCTTCTTGAGTTCATTGATTCCTTGAGCATCTGTTCCTGTAACAATAATATCATCAACATAAATGCACATGTAAATATATCCATTTTCACTTGCCTTCACTAGCAAGCTACTATCTGCCTTTGATGCTTGAAATCCACATTCATTCAAGAACTTGACCAATCTGTAATTCCAAGCTCTTGGGGCTTGCTTCAACCCATATAAAGCTCTCTTGAGCTTACACACATAATCTGATCCAATTGACTCCATGAAGCCTTCTGGTTGCTCCATATATACTTCATCTGCAATGTAACCATTAAGAAATGCATTCTTCACATCCAATTGTGATAATTTCCATCCTTTGCAAGCAGCAATAGCAATCAATGTCCTAATTGTAGACATCTTAGCAACAGGACTAAAGGTTTCATCATAATCTACCCCATAAGTTTGGGCATAACCTTTAACCACAAGTCTAGCCTTATATCTAGACACCTTACCATCTGCAAACCTCTTTGTTTTGTATACCCACTTGCATCCAATGACTTTCTGATTCTTTGGTCTTGGTACTAATTCCCAAGTTTCATTTTCAAGTAGAGCATCATACTCTTCTTGCATTGCCTTCTCCCAATTCTGTTTACCTTTGGCTTCTTCATAAGTGGTTGGATCTTCTTCTGTTTTCACAATGTAAGCATAATCTCTTGTTGTTAGGAAAGATGTATCATAGCTATACCTTATAGGCTCTTTCCTTTCCCTTGTAGATCTTCTGATTTCTGCACTTCTTGATGTTTCAGCCTCATTTGATTCTGGATCAAATCTTGGCCCTTCTTCTACATGATCCTGCACTCTACATCTAGAGTCAACTTCATCAACAATTTCTTCACAAACTTTTACCTTTGCCTTTCCTTTCCTTTGAACTTCTTCAACACCTGTATACTCATTTGGTGATCCTGTATACCATGTGTTTTGCTCATCAAATGTCACATCTTTAGTAACAAGAAATTGCTTTGTGGATGGACTCCACAACCTGTAACCCATCTGTCTATCATCATATCCAATAAACACATACTTCTCTGCTTTTGGTTCTAGCTTATGTCTTAATTGTGAAGGAACATAAGCATATGCAATACATCCAAATACTTTACAATGATCAAGACTAGGCTTCTTACCCCACCATGCTTCATAAGGGGTTCCTCCATCCAAAGCTTTGCAAGGCAACCTATTCACAAGGTATGTTGCAGTGTTAATGGCCTCTGCCCATAAGTAATTTGGACAATTCTTTTCCTTCATCATGGCTCTTGCAAATTCTACAAGAGTCCTATTCCTCCTTTCTGCTACTCCATTCTGTTGAGGGGAGTACCTGCAAGTCACTTCTCTTTTGATACCTGCATTCCACAAATAATCATCAAATTCTTTTGAGAAATACTCTCCCCCTCCATCTGATCTTAACCTCTTTAGCTTTTGTCCTGTGATCCTTTCTGCATAAGCATGGAAATGTTTGAATGTCTTAAAGACTTCTGATTTGTCCTTGATTACATACAAAGTAATCCACCTGGTTGCATCATCAACAAACAACACATAATATCTTGATCCATTTATGCTATAGTCCCTTGAGGGTCCCCATACATCTGTATGAACCAATTCAAGCATATTTGAATACTTGTACCCTGATTTGTTATAAGAACTTTTATGTGCTTTACCTAATTGACAAGCTTCACACTTGTACACCATATGTTGCCCTTCAATGTTTGGCGATCCTAGCACCACCTGATTCTTTGACATCTCCTTTATAGCTCTCTCATTGAAATGACCTAGCCTTTTATGCCATAGGTCTAATTCAGATACCTTTTGACCTCCATAGGTAAACAATGCATGTCCCACATTACCTTGGACCTTGAGAGTAAACAATCTTCCTTCCTTTTTACCTGCAATTATGGTTCTATATCCCTGACTTGGATCTTGTACATAGACACCATCATTTGTGAATCTTACTTCATATCCTTTCTCCACAATTTGCCCTACACTTATCAAATTTTTAGGAATAGTAGGGACATAAAGTACCTTGCTCAGAAGTGTACTTCCACTCTTTGTCTTCACTGATCCAATGCTCTCCACTTTATGTTTGGTATTATCACCTGTTTGAACTGTATGTCCATTCACCCTTGCTTCCATATCAGTCATCAAGGATAGGTTCCCACTCAGATGGTTACTGCACCCTGAGTCAATATAAAACACTCTTTGATCTTCTCCCATTGATTCATGAGTTGCATTCAAGATAAGAGTCATATCATCCTTCTGATCTGATGCATAATTGTAATAATTATTGTTGTAGGACTGAGATTGGAAGTTTCTTCCACCTCCTCTTCCATATGATGTCCTACCTCCTCTTCCTCTGAAGTTGCCTCTTTGGTTTCTGCCTCCTCTACCTCTTTGACTATAATTCTGATTGTTGTATCCTCCACTTTGATTGTTATACCAACAATCATTTGCCAAATGATTTGTTCTGCCACAAATCCAACAAGCTTTAGCATTATCTTTGTTCTTACCTCCTCTTCCTTTACCTCTGAAATTTGTCTTCCCTTTTGTGAAGTTGGCTTGATTTGAATTCCCTTCATCATCATTTGATTGCTTTCCCTTGCCATTCTTTTTCTTGTCTTTGGAGTACATAGCTTGACTTGTACTTCTATCATTGTCTCCTTTAAGATCCTGCTCAAAGGTTAGCATGTGTCCTAGCAATTGATTAAGGTCAGGAGTAAAGTGATCAAGTGATAATTCTATGGACAATATAAAAGGCTTCCACTTCTCATCACCTCTTAGACCTGTAAGTATTTGTCTTACCAACTTTTCTTCTTCAATGTCTTCATCCACTGCTCCCAAGCTATCTGCAATATCTTTCATTCTTGCCACATAATCTGAAATTGATTGTGAGCTCTTCTTCTTGAAAGTTGTGAACTCAGCCCATAGTGAGGACTTCCTTGACTTAGTTGTATTTTGGAAATGCTCTTCCAAGGCATTCCAAACATCTGTAGCACTTTCTAAACCTCTGATGTGAGGTAGAAGGTAATCATTTACAGCCATGTAGATGATGCTCCTTGCTTGAGCATCCTTTCTCATCCAAGTCTTCAACATTGCAAGTTCCTCCCTAGTAGGAATACTTGGATCTGCAAATTCTGGTTTTTCTTCATCTCCTGTAATAAATGATATAAGATCTTTGCTCATGAGGTGTGCTTCCATCCTCATGGACCATGCTGGATAGTTCTCCCTATCTAGCTTATCAATCTGCAAGCTTTCTCCCATCTTGTATCCACCTGTGTATTGAAATCTTCAAGCTTTACAAACAATATATGTACCTTTACTTCGAATTGAACTCCTTTTGCCTTTCTTGATGTCAATTTGTCTTCTCCTCGAGCTTTGACTCCAAGCTTTCACTTCTTGATACTTCAAATGTTGAATCTCTTGAATCTGCAGCAGTCGAGATCCTCCTTTTCTTCAAATTGATGTCTCCTGCTCTGATACCACTGATGGAGAATGTTAATCTCCAAAAGAACAACTTATTCTTGTGATTAGAGCACCTCTATACCAAGAATAAGTCAAAACCTTTCACACATTTAGAGGATCAACTTCTAATTATCAAAAGATGAACAAATCTGTGAAGAAGGTGATACACAGAAAAGTCTGCTGCACTATTTCCTTATATTGACTTATCAAACGTGTAAAGTTTTTGATGAAACTTTGTACGAATCATCTCCTAGAGATTGCGCAACTATTCCAAGTTGAATTACTCCAAAAGATTAAGTGTAGCTTGAGAAATCAACTTCTCAAGTTACCTATGTCATAAACTGTACTTCTGAGAAGTCGATTCAGACACCCCTAACTTCTTAACTTTGATTCTCACAGTATCTAACACGTTTTGCCAAATGCTTTTAGCCACGAGTAGATCACCTTCCAACTTAAAGATTAAGTGCTTGCTTGCACAAAACTTTAAACTATGGAGTGAGCACTGACCAAAAGATTAAACACGAAATTTGCGCCTGTTTCAGAGAACTGTAGACATTCAACACATATGAATGTTCCTATTCACAATTCTCCTAGCCTGTTTACAATTGGACTCTGAAATTCAGGTCACAGGCTCATTAACTAATAACTTAGATATCCTCAAAAGGATTTCGCTAATGATCAAACACAGAAGGAGCAGACACAAAAAGATCGGGCGCAATATTTCTTCATTAACTCAGAAGATTACAACTGAGTGATGAGAGCAAACACAAATTCACTTTCCACTATCTCATTGCTTCTATTTCCCTAATTCTTGACTTGTAACTATTGTCACATATGCTCTCATACATGCCCCGACTTTTCTCAAGGTATTTATAGATAATTTGTACATAATTCTTACTGAACAAAAGATCTAAGTCATCTATGACTATGCTAATGTACATATGTGTACAAGACAACATTCTGACTTCTTCTTAATTTTGCAAATGTCTTCCTTTGCTTCATTCTGACCATAAGCATTCTCCAAGATCTGTATAATCACCAATTTGTGATTGGTTTGCTCCAACAATGGGCACTAGTCCCATTCACTTGTAACTTTTCTTCTTTATTTTAATTAAAGTTCGGGAGAATAGGCTAAGGCCGAACTTCCTTTTAATAAAAAAAGAAACTTGCAAGCCGTATACAAATAAGCGTCCGATAATTGAAAATTGTAGTATAAAGCAGATTCGCCTTGAAACTGAAACAAATCACTTTTTTTTGGAAAGAGTAGATATCTTGAGTCTTTCCTTCAACGGCCAAAGAAAGCTTTTGCAGTGTGTTCTACCGCCCCTTCTTATTCACACGAAGGAGAGTCACTTAATGTGCACAATTGTTCACCCCTTCATGTGAAAAGATGGATGAAGGAATTGTATGTTCCTCAAACCTTATGTAAAATGAAAAATCAACCTTAGAAGATGGAGTCAAGCTTGACACAGTGGATATAGTGATGGCATCATACAATGTATCAAGACACTTCCAAGGTAAATGCATATACATGGGTGCATAAGAATGATATGAATGCATGCGGGACATGAATTACGAATGTAAAGAGGCCTTTCCCACAGCTCAGTAAAAAATAAATCCTCACTTATTCGATGCAAAGTTGTTGATCTTTCTCACAAATAGAACTATTTGAGAGGAGACATGTAAAACAAAAAAACTTAGGAGACAAGGTTATTTGAATTAAAAGAGATTACAATACAATACATGCACATGAGCATCATGGTACATCACGCTAAGCAATCTAATGGTCAAATGCAATTTGCACGACCCTCCACCATGATAGTTCAATTGAATGCCACATGTGAGAGGATAGAAACCAATTCAGTGACTATATATTTGACTAGGAACGCAACATCTATCTAACGAAGTCTATGTATAATAAATCCAACTCTAACTCACTCACATGCTCCACTGAGCTAAGCAAAGAGAGAGAAACCTTTGAGTTTATAAGTCTATTCTAGTTTGGAAATCTGATCAAATTTAAATCTAGGATATATGCTCTTACTAGCCCACCGTCAATACTCACATGCTCAACTCAGGGTGATTTTCACAAGGAAACCATGTGCTAGAAAGCCCCTATAGATCCCTAATAATGATCCTCTATGAGTTTGGGAGGGTGTTTAGATACGTTTTGCATAAACCTGGCCATTGGATCATGGAGCAATCGACTCTAAACCCTAGGATCAACTACTTTTGATGAAAACCATTGGATTTATCAAGTAAATGGCTAGGATTTCTTCTTCATATCAAATCTAGGAAAAAGGAGGGGAAAAATATGGCTTCATTCTCCACCCTTGTCTCTAGGGAGGATCTAGATCCTCATATGAATGTTGACATGAATTTGGATAAAATTAGCATGCTATTGTTGAAGAACTTTGCATTGTTGCTCTTGACCATCAGATTAGGATTTATCCAGGTGAAAGAACTCATGGATTCCTCCTAGCTTTAAGTTAGGTGCATCCCCAACCTTGAATGTGAGCTCATCCTAACCATAAGACATGGATCAATCGATGTTTTCCATGTGGCAATCCTTCAAGCCTCTAATTTGCTTAATCTAGAAAACTATTGTGACCTTGAAAATTAGCTTTTGTGCCCTTTGACCATCCAAACATGCTTTGATGAAGATGAAACTTTGTACGCTATGTTTTCAAAAATCTCCTTGAGGAATATGGATTAAAAACTCCCATTTGAATCTCCATTATATGAGTTAGAATACATTTGAAAGCTTTCAAAGTGATACAAAGGTGTGTAGAAAGCTCTCATAGCCTTGAAATGTTTTACAAATGTGTAGCCTCATATGATATTTATGTTTAGATATGAAGCTTAACATGTGATGATCTAGGATCATATGTATCACTTTGTCATTTCTCTCACCGGTATATGTGAGGTATACATTAGTAAGCTTTATTCAATTTATCTACCAAGAGTGATGGCACATTTGTTTCCTGCTAGCTCACTCATTCGCAGACATTAGGATTTTCCTAATATATTGTTCTTTATATATTGGGCTTGTTGTGTTATTGTATTAGGTCATTCTTGTATATTCTCTTTATGTAATAGAGGAAGAAGAAGAAGAAGAAGAAGAAGAAGAAGAAGAAGAAGAAGAAAAAGAAGAAGAAAAAAAGAAGATCATTCCCCTTGCCTCAATCTATGTGTGCTCCTCTCTTTGAGTGTGAGAGCTCTCTTCCTTAACTCCTTCCTCTTGAAAATTTTGTACATGCTAGACCATATGGTGAACAAAAATTCCTATACAAGATTTTGTAGGGTCCAAGTGGATAATGTAAAATTTTTAAAAATTGCACGTGGGGATGTCAATATGTCAAACATTCATTTACAAATGAATATTATGCTATAGAGTATCTTGGATAGTCTTTATTAGTATATGAATTTTCATGTGACTTGGTGACACTGAATTTCTTACCCTAATTTTTAAAACATTTTAACAACTTTGACCACTGCCATGGATTTTCTTGATTTCTTCCAAACTTTGCATGTGAAATCCCTTTTACATCCATGAAGGATCTTGAGATTCTCAAGGAATTATGGCTACCTTCATCAAATGTGTTTCTTGTAGGTTCTCACAAGTGAGAGAGGAGAGAAAATCTCAATGACATTTGCCCCCACTAAACCTCTGATTCCTTTGGAAGCACCACTCTAGTGTCTCTGAAAAAACAACAAATATCTAGCATCAAACTATTTCATAGGCAAGATAAGCATGTAAGAAAAAAATGATCATATGCATAAACGAGTAGGCAACATGCCATCAAGCAACATATGCATGAAAGAAAAAATTGACACGGACAACATGAATATGCATGAACAAATAGACAACATGTCTATGAATGAACATGTAATATTGGGAACATGTAAAGAAAGAAAAAACAAACATTATGTGCAAGAATGAATATGAAGTTGAAGTGAATGTATTGGGTCGTTTTAGGTATCATTTATTATCATATCGAACAAAATTTTGCAACTTTTTCATAAAGAAATCTACCTTAAATATGAATATATGGGTAACATTTAATTGCCTATACAAGGTACAACAATTTAGGCTAAGTATTTAGAAACATGCAATAGTAGGAGCTGTGTCTTCAAGAAGTTTGCTTTCAATACACGATACACATGCATGTTTATATATGAAAGTCATGTTACCAAAATACAACTCCAAATCTACATGCTCCATCTTGACATAATCCTAGATTATAACGGATTCACTACAACATACATTATTACTTAAGATACAATTTTACACAACTAGAGAAATCATCATTTGCCCTTTTGACTCAAGTGATATGGATATGCAATGCAATGGAAATATTGAAAAGAAACATGTATGGATTGAAATTGGAAACAAGCAAGAATTGGAAAAAGCTTGAAATGAACTTGAAAAAACAAAGCAACATGAACTTGACAACAAATATATATATATTTAATTTCATGGATACACATGCTTATGAATTTTCCTCAATGTTTGGATATTCTTCAATTTCCCCATCTAAAATGTAATTGTCATTATCAAATTTCTTGAATATTTTTATTACCTCCAATTAAAGTTTTTCATGCAACACCATTTAGTTCACAAAGAGCATATGTAGGATTGTTCTTGAATTTTGATACAATGCATGACTCAAACCACGATTGAGTGCGATTTTTACTTGAACCATGTTGAGATTCAAATGTACTATCGTAAATGCGCACTTGATCTCCCACTTGAATTGGCTTGAGACACAATTGATGTGTTTTATTGAAATAAACCTTGTTTTTTATTCTATATTTCTTTAATTTTGCAATGGCATCATCAAGTCTTAATCTACCCTGTTCTAACATTTTAATATGCAAACTCAAGTATGTCACGAGGAATGAGATAAGGAAGAGAGCTCACACTCACACACTCTCACAATCAAAGAAAAGCACACACTCAGATTGAGGCAAGAAAGAATGATCTTCTTCTACTTCTTCTAGTACATAAAAAGGAATTTACAAGAATGACCTAAAAACAAGAGTACAACTACTGCAATATATAAAGACCAATACATAAGGAAAAACCTAATGTCGACAAATGACTGAGCAGGCAGGAAAAAAATGTTTCATCACTGTTGGTACATAAATCTAATAAAGCTTAGTGAAGTGGCCCTGACATATATTGACATGACCACTATACATGTAATAGAAATGAAAAAATGATATGTGTCATCATGGATCATCACATGTTGAGCTTAATATCTCAACACACCCTCTCAAGCTCAACGCCATATCCTCTAATCCAAACATCTTTTGAAACTTCTTCAGCTTCTCTACTCTAGGTGCATTAGTGAAAATATTAGCAACCTGCTCATCTATTCTCACATAAACAAGATCAATATCACGTGCTCATACCTTCTCTCTCATGAAGTGATAATGTACCTCGATATGCTATGTTCTAGCATGAAAAATAGGGTTTCGTGCTAACTCTATGTTGCTAAGATTATCACAATAGATGGTGATAGGCTTTTGCACTTCCACACCTAAATCTACAAGTAGCATCTGATCTAGCCATGATGCTTCACATGCTGCCATTGTAGCACCTCTATACTCAGCCTCTCTACTCGACAAAACAATAATGGGTTGCTTCTTGCTGCTCCATCTTATAACTGCACCTCCAAATGAGAATGGAAAGCCACTAGTAGATCTTCTATCTCGAGTACTACCAGCCCAACCTACATCGGTGTATCCATGAACCTGCAAATCTACACTTGCTTCATAAAATAATGCATAATCCAAAGTAGCACTCACATAACGTAGAGTGCATCTCAGAGCATCCAAATGTGGCTTCTTGGGAACCTGCACAAATTGACTTTCAAGTCTAATAGTGTAGCTTAGATCAGGCCTTCTAATTGTGAGATATATCAAACTTCCCATAATTTTCCTATACATAGTAGCATTTTCCAATGCTTCACCTCATGTAGTATCTAACTTCAAATTCTAATCTAATGACATAGAAATCAGCTTACAATCACCCATACCATAATTTTGTAGCATATTCAAGGCATATTTCCTTTGCTACATCCATATACATGTTCCTGTATGTACAAACGCAATGCCCAAGAAATAGCATACCACATCAATATCTTTCATGTCGAACTCCTGCATAAGAAGTTGATTTACCTCTTTGATGCTTTCTTCATTATCACCACCTACAATCAAGTCATCAACATACATAGCCACAATTGTGATGGCATCATCACCCTTCCTTGCATATAGTGAATGATCTGCATCGCACATAGAAAATCCAATGGTGGTCAAGTAATCAGCAATCCTTGCATGCCATGCACGAGGCCATTGCTTCAGCCCATACAAAAACTTTTGCAACCTGTAAACATATATTGGATGCTTTGAATCTTCATATCCTTGTGGTTGGTCCATGTATACTTCTTCTTATAACTCACCATGCAGAAAAGCATTTTTCACATCCGTCTGATGCAATGTCCATCCTTTTACTATAGCTAATCCAACAAGTGTTATGACAGTAGAATTTTTAAGGGCTGAATGTTTCCTCATAATCAATGCCATAAGTTTGTGCATATCCTTTTGCTACCAAACGTGCTTTATACTTGCTTATGCTACCATCAACATTGTGGTTTACCTTGTAAACCCACTTGTAGCCTATGGATTTCTTTCCTTGTGGGAATGGTACCAACTTCCATGTATTGTTTCCATAAAGTGTGGCAATCTCCTTATCCATAGCTTTTTCCCAATCTGCATTTCTAATTGCATCTTCAAAACAAGAAGGTTCAGCATCTTGTATTACCTTTTTCATGTAGGCACAATGACAAGCCATGTCACTATCATATATCAATCATTGCACTGAATTCCGTATCCTCCCAAATCTTCTTGTTGTTGGTCCACTTCTCCTTATATCATCTACAAGTGCCTTTCTTACTCCTGCAGTCTTCACAAAGGGCAATCCAAGTTCCTCATCAAGACTCTTTTATGAACCACTTCAATCTCCATCAACGTCTTCAAAACCTGCACATGTTTTATGACCAACATGAAGCTTTTCTTTACCTTTCTTGGATGTATTTGATGAATTTGCTAGAGTGCAATTTCCACATAATCTTCCACTCCATGGATTTGAGTTGGAACTATTGCTTGGTGATGTATGCAATCCACTCAAAGCTTGAGATTTTGCACTTGATTTTTCAGCATTTTCTTTGTCATTTGGTTCAAGATTCATTCCTTCTTTGGGATCTGCATAGAAGCTTCACATTTCATCAAATACCACATCTCTGCTCACCTTCACCTCTCATGTGAGTGGGTTATAAAATTTATTTTTCTTTTGCTCAAGGGAGTACCCAATGAAGACACATTTTTTTGCTTTTGGATCAAGCTTTGTCCTCAATTCATCTGCAATATGTACATATGCAATACAACCAAAAAGTTTCAGATGTGATAAGTTTGACTTTTTACCTGTAAACTTCTCTTCACGTGTAACTTGATGTACAAGAGTAGTTGGAGTTCTGTTCATGATGTATATAGTAGTATGAATAGCTTTTGACAAAAAAAAATGAGGCAGATTCTTCTCAGCCATCAAGGCTCCTGCTATTGCAGCAATGTATTTATTTTTGCATCTAACAATGCCATTCTGTTGTGGTGTGCCATTCTGTTTTGGGCAACCCTTTCCTAGTTATGATCTTGTAATCTAACCTTTTTTTTTGTGGGAGATGATGGGTTGTAAGGGTAGCATGCCTTTGATTTGTACAATTGTTCTTCCAATATGTTCAAGCCTAAAGAGATTAAGCTTCGGCCGAAGCTCCTCTTAAAAAAGAAAAGAAAAAAGTGTGAGGAGGAGGACATGTGAGTTATTATGGGGGAACCTATGTGGGACTCCAAAAAGACATGTGGATTAGGGTAAGTGCTATCAGGATAAAGCTTAAAGTGGTTGAAAATCTTTAAGGTGTGTGTGAAGTGAATAAGTAGCAGTGGTGAGCAAGGATAAAGGTAAGATGTCGTATGGAGAGAGATGATGTCAATTAATGTGGGTCAACATACGACATCATCTCTTTCCATACGACATAGGGAGAGGATCATTGGTCAACATATTAAAAGCTCTCAATTCATTCACAAAATCTAGGCATGGAAACACGTGGGGATATTCTATCATTGTCTCCATATTTTAGGGAATATTCTATCATTGTCTTTGAGAAAAGCGTTCTCTAGAAAATAGAAAAACTGTGATCAAGTGTTTTTTATTGTGTCGATAAATAAATGTAACGAATCTTATTCAGCGATATGTAGCTTCTACTTCATGAATATTCCATATGCTTTGTAATGTCTTTTAGTTCCTATTTTAATGATCATCCTCTCTAAGACATGAATTATTCAACATAGAAGCTAGCAATTTGCATGACCCTCCACCATGATAGTTCTATTGAATGCCACATGTGAGAGGATACAAACCAACTTAGTGACCATATATTTTTGACTAGGAATGCAACATCTATCTAAGGAAGTCTATGTACAATAAATCCAACTCTAACTCACTCACATGCTCCACTGACTAAGCAAAGAGAGAGAAACCTTTGAGTTTATAAGTCTATTCTAGTTTGGAAATCTAATAGAATTTCAATCTTGGATATATGCTCTTACCAGCCCACCTTTGATACTCACATGCTCAAATCAAGGAGATTTTCACAAGGAAACCATGTGCTAGAAAGCCCTTATAGATGCCTAACAATGATCCTCCATGAGTTTGGGAGGGTGTTTAAATAGTCTTTTGGATAAACACGGCCATTGCATCATGGAGCAATCAACTCTAAACCCTAAGATCAACTACTTTTGATTAAAACCATTGGATTCATCAAGTAAATGGCTAGGATTTCTTCTTCATATCAAATATAGGGAAAAGGAGGGGAAAAAATATGGCTTCATTCTCCACCCTTGGCTCTAGGGAGGGTCTAGATCCTCAGATGAATGTTGACATGAATTTGGATAAAATTAGCATGCTATTGCTGAATAAATTTGCATTCTTGCTCTTGGCCATCAAGTTAGGGTTTATCCAGTTGAAAGAACTCATGGATTCCTCCTAGCTTCAATTAGGTGCATCTCCAACCTTGAATGTGAGCTTATCCTGACCATAAAACATGGATCAACCAACGTTTTCCATGTGACAATCCTTCAAGCCTCCAATTTTCTTAATCTAGAAAACTATTGTGACCTTGATTATTAGATTTTGTGCCCTTTGACCATCCAAATATGCTTTGATGAAGATGAAACTTTGTAGGCTATGTTTTCAAAAATCTCCTTGAGGAATATGCATTATAACTCCCATTTGAATCTCCATTATACAAGTTAGGATACATTTGAAAACTTTCAAAGTGACACTAAGGTGTGTAGAAAGCTCTCATAGCCTTGAAATGTTTTACAAATGTGTAGCCTCATATGATATTTATATTTAGATATGTAGCTCAACATGTGATGATCGAGGATGATATGTATTGCTTCTTCATTTCTCTCACCAATATATGTGAGGGATACATTAGTGAGCTTTATTCAATTTATCTACCAAGAGTGATGGTTCATTTGTTTCTTGCTAGCTCACTCATTCGTAGACATTAGGATTTTCCTTATGTATTGTTCTATAATATATTGGGCTTGTTGTATTATTGTATTAGTTCATTCTTTATATTCTCTTTATGTAATAGAAGAAGAAGAAGAAGAAGAAGAAGAAGAAGAAGAAGAAAAAGAAGAAGATCATTCTCCTTGACTCAATCTATGTGTGCTCCTCTCTTAGTGTGTGAGAGTGTGTGAGAGCTCTCTTCCTTAACTCCTTCCTCTTGAAAAGTTTGTACATGCTAGACCATATGGTGAATAGAATTTCCTATACAAGATTTTGTAGCGTCTAAGTGGATAAATTACAATTTTTAAAAATTGCACGTGGGGATGTCAATATGCCAAAAATCCAATTACAAATGAATTTCATGCTATAGAGTACCTCTAGTATTCTTTATTAGTATATGAATTTTTATGTGATTTGGTGACATTAAATTTCTTACCCTAATTTTTAAAAATTTTAACAACTTTGACCGCTACCATGGATTTTCTTGATTCCTTCCAAAATTTGCATGTGAAATCCCTCTTACATCCTTGAAGGATCTTGGGCTTCTCAAGGAATTATGGCTACCTTCATCAAATGTGTTTCTTGTAGGCCTTCACAAGTCAGAGAGGAGAGAAAATCTCAATGACATTTGCCCCCACTAAACCTCTCATTCCTTTGGAAGTGCCACTCTAGTGTCTCTGAAAAAAAACAAAGATCAAGCATCAAATTATTTCATAGGCAAGATAAGCCACATGGAAGGAAAAACTGATCATATGCATAAACGAGTAAGCCACATGCCATCATGCATCATATGCATGAAAGAAAAAATTGACACAGACAACATGAATATGCATGAACAAATAGACAACATGTCTTTGAATGAACATGTAACATTGGCAACACGACAACAAAGAAAAAACAAACATTATGTGCAAGAACTAATATGAAGTTGAAGTGAATGTATTGAGTCCTTTTAGGTATCAGTTATTATCATATCAAAGAAAATTTTGCAACTTTTTCATAAAGAAATCTACCTTAAATACGAATATAAACAAAGCTTTAGGATTTCAAAGAGACATCTTCCATCTTTAGCTTATTTTAGATCAACTTCTTTTGTACATGAATATGAATACGCTCTTTGTCTAATTACATGCAAGGAAATCTAATTGAACTCCACTAATGCATAAGTCTTCCTATATAGCCCATCCTTTATTCTTTTATGCCTCCTAAGATTCATTTGCCTTGGAGCGTCTTCATGTACCCTTGCTATCATGTTTTTGCTTATTCATGATTCAATGAAGTTGTGGTTATGTTCACTTTTTGGGGTCCTATAAAGTGTGAACTTCCTCACTTTTTTGAGGTGGAAGAAAGTGTAAAATTCGTCATAATAGATGGTAGCTTATTTTTTGGGTAACAATTAATTGCCTATATAAGGTACAATAATTTAGGCTAAGTATTTTGAAACATGCAATAGTAGGAGCTGTGTCTTTAAGAAGTTTGCTTTCAATACATGATACACATACATGTTTATATATGAAAGTCATGTTACCAAAATAAAACTCCAAATCTACATGCTCCATCTTGACATAATCCTAGATTATAATGAATTCACTACAAGATACATTGTTAAGATACACTTTTACACAACTAGAGAAATCATTGTTGCACTTATGTGTTCCTCGAGTAGCTTTGATGTGAAGCTTTTCCCTATACATGCATAATTTTTACTCCAGTGATTGCCAGAGGTTTTTTCCCCATGTTAGCACATACTTGATACTCTCATATGTGGTGGTACTTTGTACTTAGGGATATTATTCAGCTCTTACTTTAGTTCAGTTCATCATTAATAGAGAGAACTATTCCAGCCATCATCTTCTCCATGTATCTTGATGTGTTTGTGCTCCTTGTATGTGCTTCTCGTGTGTCTCTCCCACTTCTACACACACCCAATAGTGGTATCAGAGCAGGTTCAACTCCTTCTCAAGTTTTCGCGTGGTGGCACGTGCATACTTTTAAGAGGGCAAATGGACTTCGGAGCATACAAGAGTGAATTTCAGCAGCCAAGAAACATTTCGAGTAGTTGCACTGGGGTTTTACCCCATTTCAAAGCCATTCATGCAGTCAGAATCACCATCAAAGTGACTGTTTGTGAGCTGAAATTTCAGCATTCATTTCAACTTTCGTCGAAGTGAAGATTTTGTCACATTTTTGTTCTTTTGTGAAATGGCAGGCAGGAATGACTTGTTTGGCATGCTTCAAGCTGAAGATAAGCTTGATGGGACCAACTATCCGATGTGTTCTTACATGATGAAGCATGTTCTTGTGGCTAAAAGACTTTGGAACAGAGTGGCACATGTAGATCGAAGACCCGCATGTTCTTCTACTTCATAGTCTACTATCACAGATGGAGCTTCTTCTTCAAGTATAGTGGTTTCTCCTTCTCCACCTACACAGGAGCAGATTAGAATGGATGGAAAAGATGCTCAAGCTCATGATTTGATTATGCTTTCAGTGAAGCTTCATATAGCTCCACACATTTAGTTATGTTCTACATCGAGAAAAGCATGGGACACTCTTGCTTCTTTGTATGCCGTCCATAATGAAGCACATGTTTCATAATTGAGGAAGCAACTTGAGGATGTATGTATGGCTGAAAATGAGTCGGTGGATGTGTATGTGACACGCATCAAGGACTTGAAAGAGCAATTGGCAAACATAGATGAGATAATTTGGGATGCATCACTCATTTCTACATTGTTGAAAGGATTACAAGAATCTTTTCAAAGCTTTGCTACTACACTCCGTTTGGTTGTAGATATAATCCTAATATGTATGCATTTGATGAGTTTGTGTCTCTTATTTTGCAAGAAGAGCAATTTAGAGTGAATAGGAGTGGTTTGATTGAGGGAACACAAGCACTTGCTATCTCACAAAAGGGGAAAAGCAAGTATGGTTCAGCTTTGGGTTCATCAAAACCAAAGCCTCAACCTTCCTCTTCCACTCATTCCTCTAATGATGGTGATTTGCAAAAGAAGAAGAGATGCAAATATTATCAAAAGGATGGTCATACTATTGATGAGTGTAGAAAGCTTGCCAAATGCAATGAAAAGAAGAAGGAATTCGGCATCTCTATTGCTGAAAATTCAGCAAATGTAAAGAATGATGAAGCTAACATGGCTCAAGATTTTTGGGCATGGGTAGTTACATGTCATTATGATGCATCTTTGCATTCTAAATATATGGTTGTGAGTGAGGCTGATTCGGATTGGTTCTTTGACAGTGGTGCTTCAAAGCACATAACATCATGCAAAAGATTTTTTGCCTCTTTGAGGAGGACATGTGGTGTGTGCAAACAATGCCTCTTATCCTATCACTGGAGTAGGAGAAATTGAGCTTACAGCTACAAATGGAGGTGTGATTCTCTTGAAGAATGCATTTTATGTGCCCGATTTAAAGAAGAACTTAATTTCAGTTCTATTGATTGCCAAAGCCGGACTTCATGTACACTTTGCTGATGATATGTGTATGGTTTATGATTTCAACAATGGTGATCTTATCATGATATCTGGTACATTATGTAATGGTTTGTATCACATGGATACATACAAGAGGTATGCCTCAAATGCCTTAGTTGCTCATACTTTTTCCATGGCTGAAATGGAGCTTTGGCATGCTCATTTTGCTGAGTTAAACTTTAATAGTTTGCTTTACTTACAAATGAAGGACATGGTTATTGTCTTTCCTACACTTGAGTCCATTGAAAAGCATGCATGTAAAGGTTGCATTCTTGGAAAAATGCATCATGTTTCTTTTCCGAAAGATAGTCATATACACACTACAAGAAAATTGCAGCTTGTTCATAGTGATGTATGTGGACCCGTTGTCATCGAGATTTTCTCTCCTCTCTCACTTGTGAAGGCCTACAAAAAACATATTTGGCGAAGGTAGCCAGAATTCCCCGAGAACTCCAGGATGCATCAAGGATGTCAAAGGAAGGTCACATACAAAGTTTCAAAGAAATCAAGAAAGTCCATGGTAGCGGTCAAAGCTGGTCAAAGCTGGTCAAAGTTGGGAAATTAGGGCAAAAATTTCATTGTCACCAAATTAGATGAAAATCCATATACTTGTAAAGATTTTCAAAGGCAATCTATAGCCCAAATTTCAGCAGAAAATGGATTTTGTAGCACATTGATATGCTATGTTCATTTTGTAAAAATGTAATTTTTCTAGTTTGACCCTACAAATTCTTGTATAGAAAATTATGTTAGCCATATGGTTTGGCATGTATAAAGATCATATGTGGCTACATATTTGTACAAATTTTCAAGGCTATCAGAGCTTCCTAGACACCTTAATGCCACCTTGCAAGCTTCCAAATGTAGTCAAACTTGTACAAGGGAGATTCAGATGGGAGTTTTTCCTGCATATTCCTGAAGGAGATCTTTGGAAACATAGTCCTACAAAGTTTCATCTTCATCAAAGTCTTTTTGGAGGGTCAAAGAGCACAAAGTCGAGTTTTCAGGATCACTGCAGTTTTCTAGTTTAAGCAAATCGAAGGGTTGAAGGGCCACCACATGGCAAAAGCTGATTGAGCCATGTTGTACGATCAAGATGAGCTCATATTCAAGGGTGGAGATGCACTTATGCTTAAAGCAAGGAGGATCCACGAGTTTTTCCATAAAAGAAGACTTTTTTTACAATCAAAGATCAATAATGCAGTGTTTCTCCAAAAATAGTGGCTTATCTTATCCGAATTGATGTCAGCACTGATCCGACGGTCGAGATCATCCCCAGATCCAATGGTGGAGAATGAGAGCGCCTAAATTTCACTCCTTTATACTAGATTTGATAGAAAGAACAATTCCAAGCCATTGATTTGATTAATCAAATGGTTGTAATCGAAAGTAGTGATCCTAGAGTTGAGAGTTGATTTCTCTAGATCCAAGGGCCCAAATTCATTCAAAAAACTATATAAACCCCCCTCCAAACTCCTAGAGCATCATTGTTAGGCATCCATAGGGCTCATGCTAGCTTACGGTTTCCTTGAGACGATCACCCTCGGTTGAGCGAGTGAGGATCCAAGGTGAGCTAGTATGAGTATAGAACCTAGTTTCAAATTTAAGTTAGAACTCCAATTTAGGATAGGCTCTTGAAACCAGCATCTCTATCTTGACTCACCCTCGGTGGAGCATGTGAGTGAGTTAGAGCTGATTTTAATGAGTCTTAGACTTCTTTAGTTAGACGTTACGAGCCTAGACAGACATAGGGTCACTGGAGTGGAACTCACCTTCTTACGTGTGACATTCGGTTGAACTGTTACATGTGACATTCGGTTGAACCACCTTTGATCAGTAGACTGCTTAGCATGACGTACCACGACGATCTTTTACATGTAACTTAATTCAAATTCTTTTAATTCATGTCACTTGTCACTTGTCTCTTGTCACCTCTCTCAGTCTCTTAAGTATTTTTACATGTCTTCTATTTCTTCTATGTGTGAGAAGGCTCCGCAGTATTGCGTTGAACCAGTGAGGATGTTTCTTTGAGCTTGTGAGTAAAATCCATCATCATAATTCACTTGCATGCATATAATCCATACAAATCCATACATATTTATTAGTTTCTGAAAGTGTATAAGAAGCTCCAATATTGGACCATTCTTCCTTTCGAAACTGATTTATGTGTAAGGATTCCATCTATTCTCATCATGCATACATATCATCCAAAGAAGGCTATACATATGGATTAGAATTAGGAAGTGTTTAAGAAGCTCCTCCAATGGACCATTCTTCCTTCCAAATTTGATTCGTGTGTATGGTTCTCTTTCATTCTTATCATTCATGTTCATAAATCTAACTTGCACTCCTACATTCCTATTCCCATAATCATTTCAACATCTCTCTCTTCTCCATACTCAACATTAATTTCACTTTCATGTCCTTAAAGCTTCCAACATTCATTAGTTTCATACACCCTGTGTGTGCCACGACCGGACCCGATCCACCCGGATTGCGATCACCTCCACATTTTGAACCCGATGTGAAACGCTTCGTGGCATTTGCTTCTGATCTTGTTGGGAGGTTGTGATCCATATCCTTTGTTTCATATTTTTTATCCTCATCATATCATCATCACCATTCTTGAGTGTTACACTGGATCACAATATCGTGCACATCTTCGTCGTGAAGTAAACGCATTTGTGAGAGATCTAGAGCATCGTGCATCACTTGCTTGTTCACATAAGATGGAGGAAGGATTCAAATCCCTTATTGTTGAGAAACAAGGCCAAAGAATAGTCTCTTCTATGTTGAGAGAGAAGGGAAAATTCAATGGCATCAACATTACAAGCTACTTAGATTTGTTTGAAGAGCAAGCTATGATTTTTGGTCTTCACGAAGATCTTTTGATATCATTCTTTGAACGAATTGTTGATAGCTCTATCATAAACCGTGTCACTCAATATGATAGTCTTCCTTGGAGTGATTTTAGAAAGGAGATGCTCAAAGAAATCTATCTTGAAGATTATAGCCAACATAATCGGGATGGATTCTTACGATGGGTCAATTCTTCAAAGCCTAGTAGCTCTATTACTCACTTACAAAATGAGTATATTAGACGCTATGAACAACTTCCTGATGAGGATAAGATAACTTTGGACCCTGATCTTGTGATCAATTTTCTTAAGCTTCTTCATCCTGAAACTCGTAGGGAAGTTGAACGGCGATTAGAAGAACCAGATAAGCGCTATGGTCTTACTGACGATTGGCAAAAAGTGCGTAAAGTAGTAGAGGCTGTAGCCCATAGACATCAAAGACAATCCATGCTTTATGAGCAAACTAATCTTCCTCAAGCTAGCCTTCCACAAACTAAGGAGCAAGTTAGAGAACAATCCCATGCTATGCTTTTTGACTCTACTCCTATTCCTCAAATGATGGAGCCTACTCAAGGTTTTAAAGTAGAGCCAAATAAAAGTGTAGTTGAACAATCTCAAGTGGAAATTCTCACTAAGAAAATGGAAAGTCTTATTGCTAGACAATCCAATTTGGCCAAGACTATAGATGCTTTACAATATAATTACACCAAAACTTTCCAAAATAAAATGAACCCACTGACTTTTCAAGAGCCTAATCCACATGTTATATCTACCAAGAAAAATCCACAAGTAGCTCCTACTCAAGCATATCAAGTTCCTCCAATGCAAAATCCTCATCCTCATGTGCAAAATCCTCAAATGTATCAAAACATGTATCCTCAAGCTTCACAAATAGCTTTTCAAAATCCTCAAAATCAAAATTTTCAAAATCATCAACCGTATAATATGGAAACTCCTCTTGCACCTCAAGTACCACATGTTGCTCCCCAAGCTCCTCAAATACATCAATTGCCTTATCAAAATCCTAATTATCCTGTTCAAGCAATACCTTATCAACAAAATCCTCAATTTCAAAATTTCCCACCACAAGTTAATCAAAATCCTCAAAATCAAAATGGTTTTGTGCATGGCTCTCGTAGGTGTCCTTGGTGTGATTCGTTAGGGCACTTTTTGAGAGATTGCGAACTATTGAAGGATGCTAAGGAGCAACGACTAGTAATAGACATAGATAAAAAAATCTGTGACTATCGATCTAGGCTACCTTTGCAAGGAAATTATGGTAAGGGAGGAATGAAAAAACACTATGAAAATATAACCATAACGGATGTAGGAACTAGAGGAGTGAAACTAGAAGCTCTTGATGAACAAGTGGAATCAAGTAAACCCACAAAGGAAGGTGATTTTTCCATAGAGGCTTTAGTAAGAGCACGAGATGAGATTAGGAGAATAACGGCTTGGGAATCACCAATAGAAGATCAATCTCTTATTTCTCACATATCCAATGTAGAAGAAAAACGAAAAAGAGATGAAGCTGAGCCTAGTGAAAGAAGAGTGACTCGAAAACAAACCTCAGAGGGAATAGAAACAATCATAGATCAGGGAGAAACATCACAATCTAAAGATGAAAAACAAGAATCACAACCCAATGAACAAAAACAAGAGGAGAAACAAAAAGGGAAGAAGACAAAGCAAAGAAAAACAGAACCAAAGCCTTTAGATAAACAAGAACAATCAAAACAAACTGAAGACCAAACACAAGAACATGAACAAAAACAAGACCCTGAGCAAAAACAAAAGAAACCAAAGAGAAAACCTAAAGCCATCTTGATTTCAAAAATTGAGAGAAAAATAGATCCTATGGAGATTTTAGATGACATTTTGCTTAAGAGTCAAGTGACTATGTCTTTAGATTAAGTTTTCTCTATTGCAAAGCCTGTTTTTAAAGATAACTTTATCGGCATAATTAAAAGGAAGAGGTTTCCACTTAATCTAGATACTGAGATGCAAGATTCTCTAGATCAAGATCAAGCTATGAATGAAGCCTTAAACTTTGATGAATCTGATGAAGAGGACTTTGATGATGATGAAGTAAATGTTAATAAAAATTTCTTAGGACCTATTCAACCTGACCATGAAAATCATGAAAACAATCCTGAAAGCCACTTTAAAAGAACATTTTGGTCTAGAGGTACATCAGAGATGCATGTTAAAATAGGAAATGATAAGAACACTATCACCGTAAATGCATTAGTAGATTCCGGCTCTGAAATCAATGTGATTTCAAGAGAAGTCTATGATAAGTCTATGATTGAGACATCTCATTGTTTCTCTACTCTTGAGGAGTTAGAGTTATCTCTTCAACAAAATTCTAACTCCCATATTATTCTGATTTCTTCCCTTGATGAGTATGCTCTAATCCAAGAGTATGCTCTCAATGTTGACAAGTGCTCAAAATTTAACCAAACACATGATGCCTTAGTTGAAACAAAGTACAAAACTGTAGACAAAAAAATCAAACCCATAGCTCAACCATTACCTCAAGGAAGTAATGAAAAAATTATTGATGTGAAAAATGATCCAATTCTTCGGGATAAGAAAAACATAGGACATGCATTCACGGATAAGACAATCAAACAGGTGAAAATTGGTAGAGATGATGACTTTCTTTTGCCAGCAGAGAGAGATAAATTTGAGAGAGTCATACGTAGCCATGGAAAAGCCTTTACTATGTATCCTCATGAGATTGGTTGTGTAGATCCTAAGCTAGTTGCACCCATGATAATCTTTACTATTCCACATATTCCATGGAATCTTCGTCCTATACCTGTTCCAAAGGCTCACTTACCTGAGCTAATGAAACTACTTAAGAAGAAGATAAACATGGAATTTTGGAGCCATCTTTTGCACCTTACTCAAATTGATGGTTCACTGTGCCTAAAAAGAATGGGAAACTAGGTTTTATTCAAGATCTCCAACCTGTCAATAAAGTCACCATAAGGAATGTAGGAACAGGACCCATTGTAGATGAGTTTGCTGAATCATTTTCAGGACATTCTATCTATTCAATGGGTGATTTATATTCGGGATATGACCAATTCCAATTAGCAATTGATAGTCGTGACATAACCACAATGAAAACTCCTTTAGGCTTAGTGCAAATGTGTACTTTACCTCAAGGAGCGACTAATTCTGTGGCTCATATGATGAGTGCTATGAATATGGTCTTACATGACTTTATCCCTCATATAACTATGCCATTCATTGATGATATTCCAATTAAAGGGAGTGAGGAACGTGTAAAGGACATTACTTTAGATTCATCGGGATGTTGTAAATTTGTTCTTGACCATATCTCTGATTGTGAAAGAATATTTCAACGATTTGAAGAGGTAGGTCTCACATTTTCCATAGAGAAATCTGTTTTTGGTGTCAACGAGGTACTTATTGTTGGACATTTATGTGGCCATTATGGTCGAAAGCCATACCCACAAAAAGTTGATGCCATTAGCAAGATTTCTAAAACATGTAACAACGTGAGCGAGGTACGTAGATTTCTTGGTGCTTGCATCTTTTATGTTATTTGGATCCCACACTTTGCTCATGTTGCTGATTGTCTTTATGACTTGTTGAGGAAGAAATGAAAATTTATTTGGACTCACAAACACACTCAGGCTATGCGTAAATTGAAGAAATTATTGCTTGAAGCTCCCATCCTTAAGCCTGTAGACTATTCTGCTAACAAACCTATTATATTGATAGTTGATACTAGTCCTATTGGTATAGGTTGGGTCATAAGTCAAGAAGATAGTGAAGGGAATAGATATGCAATTAGGTTTGGTGCCAAAATTCTACATGAAACACAACGAAATTATCCACAGATCAAACCAGAACTATGGGGTATGGTAACAGCTTTGAAAACAGACAAAGAATATTTCATTGGTGCAAATGTCAAAGTTGAGACTGATTGTTTGCCTCTCATTGGAATGATAGCCAATTGTTCATCTCCTGATATAGCCATGCTTAGATGGATCTCATATATTAAGTTCATAAATCATGAGTTAGTTCATATTTCAGGTAAGTCAAACTCAGTTGCTGATATGTTATCGAGAGCTAGATTTGATGATGATCTTGAAAGTGATCTAATAAAGAATGTGAATTTAGTTGACTATGTTCCACATATATATGAGTATGAGAAATTTCATGAGTTTGAGTACGAAGATGAATGGAGAGACATAGGAAAGTATCTCAGTACACTACAACCATTACCTAGCTGGACTACGAATAGATTCCTTAACATTAGGAAACCAGCTTATAACTTTTTCCTATGTAATGGTTATCTTTGGAGACATGCTAAGGGTAAAGTTAAGAATCCACAATGAGTCCTAGGAAAACGAGGTCTTCAATTGCAAGTAATGAAGGAAATGCATGAGACATTATGGGCCGGTCATAAAGGATTTTTTGGAACATATGAAAAAATTAGAAGTACCTATTATTGGCCTAGGATGTATGTTGACATTAGTAGCTATGTTTCTACATGTTCTACTTGTTTACTTCATTCATCAGTCAAACATAGAGATCCGTTGCATCCTACTTATCCACCTTGTATTCACTACAAGTGGGTAGTAGATCTTGTAACTATGCCTAAAGGTATTGACAAAATGCGTTACATTGTACTTGCAAGAGAAGACTTAACTAATCATGTAGAGGGACTTGCACTACGATCTAAGACCACTACCAATGTTTGCAAATTCTTGCTTGAAGATGTCATAAGTCGCTTTGGGTACATAGAGAAAGTAGTTGCCGATCGTGGAGAGTTAAATGCGAGAGAAGCTAAAGAGTTCTTTGAGCGTCACGGTATTCGTTTGTCTCTCACTACTGCATATAATCCAGAGGCCAATGGTAAAATAGAGAGAGGGCATCCACCTATTGTGAAAGCCATATCTAAAGCATGTAATGGTGACATCAAACAATGCCCTAAATTCTTACCTTTTGCACTTTGGGCAGATAGAATGACATGCACACGTACTACTGGATATATGCCTGCTGAACTGATGTACTGTCAAAAACCATTGTTTCCAATTCAGTCTCATATTTCTGCATGGTCAAATTTGCCTTGGTCTGAAAACATGTCTACTGATGATTTTTTGAGTTTGCGTATTAAACAGTTAGAACAAGGTAAATTAAGACTTGATGATGCTGTTGAAAAATTAAGAGAATCTAGAATGAAGAACAAGCATTATTTTGATAAAACTCATCGATTGCGTCCTAAGCCAATTGAAGTAGGAGATTGGGTGCTCATTTATGATAGTACATTCGACTCTCAATATGATGCACGCAAAAAGCTCACTCAACAGTGGTTTGGGCCATACATAGTATCAAAAGTCAACAACAATGGTACGTATGCTCTTTGTGAATTAAATGGTGTTGCACTAAAAACTTTGATTGCAGGTAAAAGGATAAAGCTATTCAAGAAACGTGATAATGACGAGTACATTTTGGATGAGGACATTGAAGAAGATGAAAACAATGAGGTCGATTCATAAACAGGAGTATCCATGTTAAAAATAAAAAATAAAAAATAAAAAATAAAAAATTAAAAAAAGGAATTAAAAAAAAAGTATAAAAACATCATTAATTTTTCAAGTTCATGTTGCTTTTTTTTTTTTCAAGTTCATTCTATTTTTTTTCCATGCTTGTTTCATGCATGTTTTTTTCAATCTTTGCATCACATTGCATATCCACATCACTTGAGTCAAAAAAAGGCAAATGATGATTTCTCTTCTTGTGTAAAATTGTATCTTAAGTAGTAACTTATCTACTAAGAAATTGATTATAATCTAGGATTGTGGAAAGATAGGGCATGTAGATTTGGAGGTTTATTTTGGTGACATGACTTTCATATATAAACATGCATATGTATCCAGTATCGAAAGCATAATTGTTGAAATCCTAGCTCCTGCTATTGCATGTTTCTACATCCTTAGTCCATCTCACAGCACTTGTATCGGAGTTTAAACGACTGTTCTCTGTCATCAAAAATGGTTGTACCTTGTATCGGGGTTTAATTTTTCCCCGTCATCAAAAAAAAAAAAAAAAGTTGCTACATGTTACCAAGAAGTTTACACTTTCTTCCACCCCAAAAAAAGTGATCGTAACCATAAAGTTGCCGAATCATCATCATCATCAAAAAAAAAAAAAGAAAAAAAAAGAGCAAGCCAAAGGAGGATAAAGAGGCATAGTAGAATAAATCACGAGCTATATAGGCAGATTTATGCATTAGTGGAGTTTAGTTAGATTTCCTTGCATGTTATTAGAGAAAGAGCATATTCATATTTATGTAGGAAAGGAGTTGATCTAAAATAAGCTAAAGATGAAAGATGTCTCTTGAAAATCCTAAATCTTTGTTTATAATCATATTTAAGGTAGATTGCTTTATGAAAAAGGTACAAAATTTTCTTCAAGATGAGACGAACTGATGCTTAAAACGACTCAATACATCCACTTCCACTTCATATTGATGCTTGTTTTTTTTCTTTCTTGTTGCCAATGTTGCTTGTTCATTTGCATATATGTTGCCTATTTGTTCATGCATATTCATGTTGCCTGTTTCAATTCTTTCTTTCATGCAAATTTTGCTTCATGTCACGTTACCTACTTATTCATGCATATAATCAATTTTCCTTCCATGTTTCTTATGTTGCCTATAAAAGAATTTGATGCTTGGAACATTTTGTTTTTCACAGATGCTAGAGTGGCGCTTCCGGAGGAATCGCAGGTTTAGTGGGGGCGAATGTCGTCGAGATTTTCTCTCCTCTCTCACTTGTGAAGGCCTACAAAAAACATATTTGGTGAAGGTAGCCAGAATTCCCCGAGAAGTCCAGGATGCATCAAGGATTTCAAAGGAAGGTCACATACAAAGTTTCAAAGAAATCAAGAAAGTCCATGGTAGCGGTCAAAGCTGGTCAAAGTTGGGAAATTAGGGCAAAAATTTCATTGTCACCAAATTAGATGAAAATCCATATACTTGTAAAGATTGTCAAAGGTAGTCTATAGCCCAAATTTCAGCAGAAAATGGATTTTGTAGCACATTGATATGCTATGTTTATTTTGTAGAAATGTAATTTTTCTAGTTTCACCCTACAAATTCTTGTATAGAAAATTATGTTAGCCATATGGTTTGGCACGTATAAAGATCATATGTGGCTACATATTTGTACAAATTTTCAAGGCTATCAGAGCTTCCTAGACACCTTAATGCCACCTTGCAAGCTTCCAAATGTAGTCAAACTTGTACAAGGGAGATTCAGATGGGAGTTTTTCCTGCATATTCCTGAAGGAGATCTTTGGAAACATAGTCCTACAAAGTTTCATCTTCATCAAAGTCTTTTTGGAGGGTCAAAGAGCACAAAGTCCAGTTTTCAGGATCATCGCAGTTTTCTAGTTTAAGCAAATTGAAGGGTTGAAGGGCCACCACATGGTGAAAGCTGATTGAGCCATGTTGTATGATCAAGATGAGCTCATATTCAATGGTGGAGATGCACTTATGCTTAAAGCAAGGAGGATCCACGAGTTTTTCCATAAAAGAAGACTTTTTTTACAATCAAAGATCAATAATGCAGTGTTTCTCCAAAAATAGTGGCTTATCTTATCCGAATTGATGTCAGCACTGATCCGACGGTCGAGATCATCCCCAGATCCAATGGTGGAGAATGAGAGCGCCTAAATTTCACTCCTTTACACTAGATTTGATAGAAAGAACAATTCCAAGCCATTGATTTGATTAATCAAATGGTTGTAATCGAAAGTAGTGATCCTAGAGTTGAGAGTTGATTTCTCTAGATCCAAGGGCCCAAATTCATTCAAAAAACTATATAAACCCCCCTCCAAACTCCTAGAGCATCATTGTTAGGCATCCATAGGGCTCATGCTAGCTTACGGTTTCCTTGAGACGATTACCCTCGGTTGAGCGAGTGAGGATCCAAGGTGAGCTAGTATGAGTATAGAACCTAGTTTCAAATTTAAGTTAGAACTCCAATTTAGGATAGGCTCTTGAAACCAACATCTCTATCTTGACTCACCCTCGGTGGAGCGTGTGAGTGAGTTAGAGCTGATTTTAATGAGTCTTAGACTTCTTTAGTTAGACGTTACGAGCCTAGACAGACATAGGGTCACTGGAGTGGAACTCACCTTCTTACGTGTGACATTCGGTTGAACTGTCATGGTTTGAGGGTCGGAACCACCTTTGATCAGTAGACTGCTTAGCATGACGTACCACGACAATCTTTTACATGTAACTTAATTCAAATTCTTTTAATTCATGTCACTTGTCACTTGTCTCTTGTCACCTCTCTCAGTCTCTTAAGTATTTTTACATGTCTTCTATTTCTTCTATGTGTGAGAAGGCTCCGCAGTATTGCGTTGAACCAGTGAGGATGTTTCTTTGAGCTTGTGAGTAAAATCCATCATCATAATTCACTTGCATGCATATAATCCATACAAATCCATACATATTTATTAGTTTCTGAAAGTGTATAAGAAGCTCCAATATTGGACCATTCTTCCTTTCGAAACTGATTTATGTGTAAGGATTCCATCTATTCTCATCATGCATACATATCATCCAAAGAAGGCTATACATATGGATTAGAATTAGGAAGTGTTTAAGAAGCTCCTCCAATGGACCATTCTTCCTTCCAAATTTGATTCGTGTGTATGGTTCTCTTTCATTCTTATCATTCATGTCATCAATCTAACTTGCACACCTACATTCCCATTCCCATAATTAGTTCAACATCTGTCTCTTCCCCATACTCAACATTAATTTCACCTTCACATCTTTAAACCTTCCAACATTCATTAGCTTCATACACCCTGTGTGTGCCACGACCGGACCCGATCCACCCGGATTGTGATCACCTCCACACCGTGAAGACTCCATCTTTTGGGAAGCATGTATATTTTGTTACCTTCATTGATGACTCTAATCGCCATACATGGATGTATCCTATGAAAGCAAAGAATGTGGTATTTTCTTGCTTCAAAGCATTTTTAGCTATGGCTGAAAAATTTTCTTCACAAAAGCTTTTGACTCTACGCAGGGATTGTGGTGGTGAATACATGTCACATGAGTTTAATGCTTTTCTTCATGAAAGAGGTATTTCACACCAGTGTATGGTGCCATATACACCTCAGCAAAATGGTGTTGTCGAGCATAAAAATAGAACTCTACTTGAAATGGCACGATGTATGGTTAAAGGAAAGCATCTTCCTGATAAGTTTTGGATGGAAGCAGTCATGTGTGCAAACTATGTGTTAAGTCATTGCCCTACAAAAGCATTGAGAGTCATCACTCCTTATGAGGCTTGGAATGGTCATAAGCCTTTGGTTAGTCATATGCGTGTGTTTGGTTGTTTGGCATATGCTCTTATGCCATCACAACAACGTCACAAACTTGATGACAAGGCAAAGAAATGCATATTTGTTGGTTATAGTGCTGAAAGTAAGGGATATCGTTTGTACCATCCATTGCCGAACACAATTATTATGAGTCGAGATGTGGTATTTGCTAAAAATTTAGTTTTCCCTCTACTTGAATGCAAAAAACAGCCAATAGTTAGCTCACAAGATGTGTTCGATACACTCATGCCTTTGTTCCAAAATGGTGCCCTTGATTATGGACATGTAGGCCAGCCATCTGAGGCTCAAAGGGCTGAAAAATTCCAGCAAAATAGTGCTAAAAATGGAGAGAATTTCCAGCCAAACACGGCTGAAAATTTTCAGCCAAAAATTACCAAAACTGCTAGAAATTTCTAGCCACATGTGGCTGAACATTTGCATCAAAATATGGCTGAAAATAATCATGAAATTCAGCCCACCCATGTACATATTGAAGCTGTTTTACATAATCAACTCATGACTACCAAGAGTGCACAAACTATGCCAAAGTGGCTGAAACAAACTTTGCATGACAGCAAATTGAGTGCACCTTTACTTGGCAGAACAAGATCAAGCTCTCACCATGCATCAAGTAATTTTGTGGATTATTCTCTTTTGCAACAACATGTAATGAAGAGCCACTTTCTTTTGAAGATGCATGTGACGATCCACAATGGATGAGTGCTATGCAATCAAAAATGGATTCCATACATAGAAATGGTACTTGGAAGTTATGTGAATTGCCAAAAGGAAAGAATGCCATTGGTACAAAGTGGGTTTATAAGATTAAGAGAAAATCTTATGGTAGCATTGATCGTTACAAAAGCTAGATTGGTTGCCAAAGGATATGTGCAACAATATGGCATTGAATATGAGGAAACTTTTCCACCTACTTCACAAATGACTACCATTCATACCATGGTTGCATTGGTTGCCCATCAAGATTGGAAAGTGCATAAGTTGGACATAAAAATAGCCTTCTTGAATGGTGATTTGCAAGAAGAGCTTTATGTGAAGCAACCTCATGGATTTGCTATGAAAGGGAAAGAGCATATGGTTTGTCTCTTGCATAAACCTTGTATTGTGTCAAGCAAGCTCCACGTGCATGGTATGACAAAATACATAAGCACTTGATTGCTCTTGGCTTCACATGTAGTATAATTGAAAGCACACTCTATGTATGCAAAAATAAGGTTGATCTTATAGTGCTTCTTCTTTATGTCGATGACATACTCTTGACTCAGTCATGTGATGCAAAACTTGACATTCTTATGGCTGATTTGCAGCATACTTTTGATGTCACTTATCTTGGTCTTTTGAGCTACTATCTTGGCATCCAATTTGTATCTGTTGAGAGGGAATTGTTATGCATCAAGCTAAGTATGTTGAAAAACTACTTCCGCATTTTGACTTTGAGGATTGTAAGCCAGTTTCCATACTAGTTGAGACAAGATTCAGGTTCTCAGTTGAGGATTCCAGTGATGTATTTGACACTTCTCTTTATCAGCAAGCTATGGGATGTGTTATATATGCATGCAACACAAGGCTGGATATATAGTATGCAATTTCCTAGTTGAGTCAATTCATGCGTAGCCCTGGCACTAAGCATTGGCAAGTAGTAAAACATGTGTTTAGATATCTCAGAGGTGCTTTGAGCTTAGGTCTCTTTTATGGAAGAGATATTCAGCCATGCTTGCATGCTTTTATAGATAGTGATCGGGCTAGTTGTTATGATAATCGTGTGTCGACTAGTGGTAATTGCTTTTTCCTTGGAGACTCATGCATATCTTGGTTGAGTAAGAAGCAACATACAATGGCGACATCAAGTTTTGAAGCTAAGTACAGGGCAGTTCTCATAGCTATAGTGGAGTGTATATGGCTGAGATGCCTATTGATGGATCTTTGCATGGAGATTGATGTTGCTACGCATATTCTCACTGATAGTCAGAGTGCTTTGGCTATTGCACAAAACCCAATGTTTCATGCATGGACCAAACATATTGAGGTGCATTATCACTATGTGAGAGAGTGCCTTCACGCAAGAGATATTGGTTTGGTATATATGCCTACACAAGATACTGTGGCAAACATATTCACCAAAGCTCTTCCATGGGAAAATTTTAAAGCTTTTCACAAAGCTTTAGGCTTGTTACCTTGGGGGGGCTGATCTCTCACATCATTCGCTCCAGGGGGGTTTGTTACACTTATGTGAAAATTTTAAAGCTTTTCACATCATTCGCTCCAGGGGGGTTTGTTACACTTATGTGTTCCTCAAGTAGCTTTGATGTGAACCCTTTCCCTATACATGGGCACTTTTTACTCTAGTGCTGGCTAGAGGTTTTTTCCCCATGTTACCACATACTTGATACTCTTATATGTGGTGGTACTTTGTATTGAGGGATATTATTCAACTCCTAGTTTAGTTGATTTCATCATCAATAGAGAGAGCTATTCCAGCCATTGTCTTCTCCATGTGTCTTGCTGTGTTTGTGCTCCTTGTGTGTGCTTCTCATGTGTCTCTCACACTTCTACACACACCCAACAATCATCATTTTCCCTTTTGAATCAAGTGATATGGATATGCAATGCAATGCAAATATTGAAAAGAAACATGCATGAATTGAAATTGGAAATTAGCAAGAATTGGAAAAACCTTGAAATGAACTTGAAAAAACAAAGCAACATGAACTTGAGAACATATATACATATTTAATTTCATGGATACACATGCTTAAGAATTTTCCTCAATGTCTGGATATTCTTCAATTTCCCCATCTAAAATGTAATTGTCATTATCAAATTTCTTGAATAATTTTAACCTTTTACCTCCAATTAAAGTTTTTTGTGCAACACCATTTAATTCATAAAGAGCATATGTATGATTGTTCTTGAATTCTAATACAATGTATGACTCAATCAACTATTGAGTGTGAGTTTTGCTTGAACCATGTTGAGAGTGAAATTTACTATCATAAATGAGCACTTGATCTCCCACTTGAATTGAATTGAGACACAATTGATGTGTTTTATTGAAATAAAAATTGTTCTTTATTCTATATTTCTTTAATTTTTCAATGGCATCATCAAGCCTTAATCTACCCTCTTCTAACATTTTAATGTGCAAACTCAAGTATGTCAGCAGGAACGAGATAAGGAAGAGAGCTCACACTCACACACTCTCACAATCAAAGAGAAGCACACACTCAGATTGAGGGAAGGAAGAATGATCTTCTTCTTGTTCTTCTTCTATTACATAAAAAGGAATGTACAAGAATGACCTAAAAACAAGAGTACAACTAGTCCAATATATAAACACATGTACATAAGCAAAACCCTAATGTCCAGGAATTAGTGAGCTGGCAAGAAAAAAAGTTTCATCACTCTCGATAGATAAATCTAATAAAGCTCATTGACGTGTCCCTAACGTATATCAGCGTGACCACTATACATGTCAAAGAAATGTAAAAAATGATACATGTCATCCTGGATCATCACATGTTGAGCTTGATATCTCAACACTCCCCCTCCAGCTCAATGTCATGTCCTCTAATCCTAGCATCTTTCGAAACTTCTTCAACTTCTCTACTCCAAGTGCTTTAGAGAAAATATCAACAACCTACTCATCTATTCTCACACAAACAAGATCATTATCACCTACTCACACCTTCTCTCTGATGAAGTGATAATGTGCCTTGGTATGCTTTGTTCTAGCATGAAAATTAGAGTTTTGTGCTAACTGTATGTTGCTAAGATTATCACAATAGATGGTGATAGGCTTTTGCACTTCCACACCTAAATTTGCAAGTAGCATCTCTAGCCATGATGCCTCACATGCTGCAATTGTAGCACCTCTATACTCTGCCTCTATACTCGACAAAGCAACAATGGGTTGCTTCTTGCTACTCCATGTAATAGCTACACCTCCAAGTGATAATAGAGAGCCACCAATAGATCTTCAATCTAGAGTACTACCAACCCAATCTACATCGGTGTATGCATGAAGCTGCAAATCTACACTTGCTTCATAAAATAATGCATAATCCAAAGTAGCACTCACATAACATAGAGTGCAATTGAGAGCATCCAAATGTGGCTTCCTGGAAACCTTCATAAATTGACTTTCAAGTCCAGTAGTTTAGCTTAGATGAGGTCTCGTAATTGTGAGATATATCAAACTTCCCACAATTTTCCTATACATAGTAGCATTTTCCAATGCTTCACCTGATGTAGTATCTAACTTAAAATTCAGATCTAATGGCATAGAAATTGGCTTACAATCACATATACCATACTTTTGCCGCATATTCAAGGCATATTGCCTTTGCGACATCCATATACTTGTTTCTGTATATATAAACTCAATGCCCTAGAAATAGCATAGCACACCAAGATCTTTCATGTCAAATTCCTGCATAAGAAGTTGCTTTACCTCTTGATGCTTTCTTCATTATCACCACCTACAATCAAGTCATCAACGTAGATAGCCACAATTGTGATGCCATCATTACCCATCCTTGCATATAGTGAATGATCTGCATCACACATAGAAAATCCAATGGTGGTCAAGTAATCAACACCATGCACGAGGCACTTTCTTCAGCCCATACAAAGCCTTTTGCAATCTGCAAACATATTCTGGATGCTTTGAATCTTCATATCCTTGTGGTTGGTCCATGTATACTTCCTCCTATAACTCACCATGTAGAAAAGCATTCTTCACATCCATCTGATGCAAAGTCCATCATATTACTATAGCTAATTCAACATGTGTTATGACAGTAGACATTTTAGCTACATGGCTAAATGTTTCCTCATAATCAATGCCATAAGTTTGTGCATATCCTTTTGCCACCAAATGTGCTTTATATCTGCTTATGCTACCTCAACATTGTGCTTTACCTTGTAAGCCCACTTACAGCCTATGGATTTCTTTCTTCGTGGGAATGGAACCAACTTCCATGTATCGTTTCCATAGAGTGTGGCCATCTCCTTTTCCATAGCTTTTTCCCAATTTGCATTTCCAATTGCATCTTCAAAACAAGAAGGTTCAGCATCTTGTATTACGTTTGTCATGTAGGCACAATGACAAGCCATGTAACTATCATATGTCAATCGTTGCACCGAATTCCTCATCCTCGGAGATCTTCTTGTTCCTGGTTCACTTCTCCTTATATGATCTACATGTTCCTTTCTTACTCCTAGAGTCTTCATAGAGGCCAATCCAAGTTCCTCATGAAGAGTCTTTTCTGAATCACTTCAATCTTCATCAACGTCTTCAAAACCTCCACATGTTTTATGACCAACAAAAATCTTTTCTTTACCTTTCTTGGATGTATTTGATGAATTTTCTGTACTCAAATTTCCACAAAATCTTCCACTCCATGGATTTGAGTTGGAAGTATTTCTTGGTGATGTATCTAGTCCACTCAAACCTTGAGATTGTGCTCTTGATTTTTCAGCATTTTCTTTGTCATTTGGTTCAAGATTTAGTCCTTCTTTGGCATCTGCATAGAAGCTTCACATTTCATCAAATACCACATCTCTGCTCACCTTCACCTGTCATGTGAGTGGGTTATAACATTTATATCCCTTTTGCTCAAGGGAGTATCCAATGAGGACACATTTTTCTACTTTTGGATGAAGCTTTGTCCTCAATTCATCTGGAATATGTACATATGCAATACAGCCAAAAAGTTTTAGATGTGATAAGTTTGGCATAACTTAATGTACAACAACATTTGGAGTTCTATTCATGATGTATATAGTAGTATGAATAGCTTTTGCCAAATAACAATGAGGCATATTCTTCTCAGCCATAAAAGCTCTTGCTATTCTGCAATGTCTCTATTTTTGCATTCAACAATGCCATTTTGTTGTGGTGCGTGCCAAATCGAGTGATTCTTCTTGAGTAACAAAAATTGCAACTTTTACTATATTTACATATCCATTATTCTGCAAAACATAATCCAAAACATTATGCAAATAAGCTTTTTCATAGATTTAGTCTCTATTGAGTATCAGATGTCTTGTCAAAGATATACCTCTATTCATATTTTTCATGTTCACCAATATGAGGCCTTTTTGAGTGATTTGACATGGTGGTGATTCTATCTTTCCTATTTTCATTTTCCATTAGAATCCATAATTAAATTTGGATTTTTTTATTTGTTGTTCTTTAGTATTCAACTCAAATAGTTATGCATATCTTGATGTAGTAGGTCTTGAAAAGGTTTTGATACCTTGATTTACTAGTTTGTGAACTATACTCTAGCTTTCTTAATGATTTTTCTTTCTAAAGTATGCTAGAAAAAGTTCCTTTCACATTATATAATTGGTTTTAAAACTTTTACTTAAAGAATGTATAGTGATTATTTTTCTACATTTGAGAATCTTTGCTTTCTTGGAAATTTGCAAGCAAGTTTGATCTTTCAAGTTTGAAAAAAAAGAATTTGATCTTTTGAAGATCTTGGGAGGTATCATCGGTTTGATGTTTACAAGCTTCTAAATTTAACATTTATATCATAGATATTTTTCTATTAGATCTTTGATAAAGCTTATCGGACTATCTTCTTTATTTACAACAATTCAGCATGGCATAATTGAGTACATCTATTGAAAAGTTATCAGATGGGAGAAATTATCCCATGGGGAAATTTTGAATAGAGTCATATCCCATGTCTAGAGTTCTTTGTAGATTAATAATAGGTATATAAGTGAAGTGAGGATTACCAGAAGTTCCTACACAAACAAAATCAAACAAGTGAGCAAGAACAAATTGAAAGAGACACAAGAGTTCTATTATTATTATTATATCACAAATGGTTTGGTATACTATGCTTGTACATATAAGAGGTTTGAATACTAGTAGATAAGCTTGGGAGTCTTTAGAAAGGTTATTTGCAACTGCCAATAAAGCAAGGCAAACACAACTTGTTGGTGAGCTAGCAAGATTAAAAAACAAGCCATGACAAACTAGTTAATGATTATATTCTTGAGAGAAAATCTCATTTTTGAAGCATTAGCCTCTATTGATGCATCTCCTAGTGAAAGTATAAAATTTAATCACATTTCAAATGGCTTGAGAGAAGATGAAAGATGGCATTCTTTTATTACACCTATGAAAACGTGAGAAAATCTACATCCTTTGAAGATTTACAAATGCTCATGATGATTGAAGAAATCAACATTGGAGGTCGAAATTTTTATGATTCTCAAAGAAGTAGTCAAGGACAAGCTCTTTCTGGAGGAATATTTAACAAAAATGCAAGAGGAAGAGGAAGCTTTAATGCTACTAGAGAATGAAGAACAATATATCAAGGTCAACAAAATCAACCAAAGCAGCAAGGTAGTTTTACTTGTAATTATTGTGGTGAAGTTGGTCATTATGCTCGAGATTTCTTCTCCAATCCAAATAGAAGAGGTGATTTTAGAGGATGACAAAGAGGAAGAGTCGAAGCCCACATGCATTAGAACATCCATCTAGTGCAAAAGGAGGTTCAAACACAAAAGCAAAATGTCATTATGGCTATGGATACAGAAAGACACAACAGGAAGGTAAACAACAAAACATGGTATGTAGATAGTGGTTGCTCAAACCACATGAGTCATAATATGAATTTGTTTGTGGACTTACGCAAGCTAGAGTCAAGTTTTATAGTTGCTATAGGAGATAATATTGAGCATGAATTAGTATCTATTTGTTTCTATTATTACAAGAAATTTGATTTCTATTGGATAGATGGGAGTCTTCTAAAACTACCTAAACAAAATTTGGATCATGTTCGTGAGGCATGTGAGTTTGGAAAACAGGTACAAACTCCTTTTTCAAAAGCAAGATTCCAAAGATGCGGTCTTTTTTACTTGATTCATACTGATATATGGGGTCCATCGAAAGAAGATTCAAGGGCACATAGCAAGTACTTTGTAACATTTATTGATAACTTCTCAAATCTTATGTTAATTTATTTTATGAAATACAAATCAAACGTTTTTTATATGTTCAAGAAGTTTAGATCATTTTTTGTAAAGCAAACATGGAGAAGCATAAAAATGTTGAGATCACATGGAGGAGAAGAGTATTTTTCTTATGAGTCTTTTGTATATTTGGAGGAAGAAGGAATTCACCAACATAGTGTGGCTAAAATAAGAAATAGGTCTTTCCTGGAGATGGGTAGGTGCATGTTAAATGAAAAAGACTTACTACTTACGTTTTGGGTTGAAGCATGCAATATGGCAATTTATGTGATAAACAAGATTCCATCTACTCAATTTCATGTACAAAAGGAACCTTATGAAGTGTTTGATGGATCAAAACTAGATGTTCCTACTTGTAGAGCTTTTGGAAGCATATTTCATGAAGAAGAGCCAAGTTCTCCAAGCTCACCAGAAAGTCAAATTACACATGAAGAGGTAATTACCCCCAATGAAAGTTGAAGAAAACTCAAGATTTACTTTCAAAGGAAATTGACTCACAAGAAGAAGAAAATGAAGGTTCTACATCAAGAAGAACCCAATCTCAAAGACAAAAAATCATGGTAGGAAAAGAAGTCAATCAATAGATCCAATAAGAGAAAGAAGGAAGCCCCAAATAAAGGCAATCGATAAAGAAATGGCAAATTTGTATGAGAACAATACATGGAATTCAATTCTAAGCCAACCTAACATGAAGGTAATCGGTAAAAATGGGTGTACATGATCAAGAGAAACACTGATGGATCAGTTAGTACACTACAACAGATCGATGGTATGCCGAGGTTTTTACCGAGGAAAATGAAAGCGGCTTTATTTGTTGTGACGCTGCTGTAAAGGTCGGTTTGCGCGTCGGTACCAAAGAGTCGGTATAGCCATCGGTATATGCGTCAGTATATATGTCGGTATAAGCGTCAGTATATGCGTCGGTAAAAACGTGGGTATATGCATCGGTAATCGGCTTCTGCTGCGTCGCCTCTTGGGTGTACCGACGGTTATTTCGATGACACTACTGGGAGTACCGTTGCGTGTACCGACGACCATACCTGCAAATTTGTTTTTGGGTAGAGTGTTTTGTCTTTTGCTATAACAACATTACCATGATGTTGCTTAACAAAAGACAATACACTCTGCCCAAAAGAAAACCGAGTACATGTGATGTGTACTCTAATGACAATGGAAATATGATTTCATGAAACAGAGTATTATTGTACACAAAAGAGATAATCAGAATGAACAATGAACCATGTACAAAAGAAGTTATATATTTCAATAATGAAGCATGTACAAGAGTGTGGCAAACCACTGTCATACATGACGCTTTTACAAAATGTGGCAAATCAATGTATTGCCATATGGAAATCAAATACAAAATATTGGTCTTCCACTACCATACACATGCAAAGAACGTTCCATATCAATAGTCCTGCAACAAAGAACATTAATGGAATGAGATAAATTCACATGAAAATTACAAACAACAAGTAAAAACCAAGTTTATAAATTAATTACCTCATCGCAAATGCTCCCATGAAAGTACCGCACTGCGTCCCTCTAAGTCCTGCAATAGTGCAGTCAACCCATGACTATATCCGTAAGACTCCTCCGTTCGTGTTGGAGGACGACCCATTGCCAGCTCCTGAAACAAATATAAAAAGATTAGAGAAACATATATGAGAAATTTAACACAAATAAATTCAATAAATGAATGGTACTTACAAAGTCATGACGCATCGTGTCATATCCGGCGCTGCCCAAATGTGACGGTCCAATCCTGTCTAGACGTGTGGCTGCAGCATTTCGCTATTGGCGATATCGATCAGGAGTCTGCTGCTCGTCACGAATCATGTCCCACTCCTCAGCATCTAACCATACAGGCTTTGGTAAGCCTTCTCTGAATGCATCACGAGCCTCGGATCATCGATGCGATATGACCTCACGTGTGGTGTGCAAAATCCACTCCGAACTGACAATCGACCGTCCATCGGCTGGTCGGAACTCCTGGTAAATCGTCTGTGTGATATAATTCTTCCGATCTTTATCCTGTTCACTCCATTTCAGCATGATGGAGTGTCCAAACTGGATGGAGCAAAGCTGTCGTATGCGTGCACGCATTGCTTTGCCAGCCGCATCCATCACCGGAGCTCCATCTTGGATACTATACACCTTGGAGTCATCATGGTCATGAGCACCCTAAGGTGTACGTGGTGTACTGCGTGGTGTACTGCATGGCGTACCTACATCTGAGGTACTCGTCCTAGGAGTAGAAGCGGGCGACACAACGTCCGTCGCACTGCCTCCACAACAAACGCCTTCTCCGCCTCTAGACCTACATGTAGATCCACTCGTAGAACCTCCTGCTCTAGAGCGTGACCTCGATCTACGAGACGGGCTAGACCCTATATCACACTGAGGTGTCGAACGCACATGTCTACTAGTAGACCCAGTAGGAGATGGCTGCAAAGATGGTCGTGGTGGAGTCACAAAGCTAGGAGACATACCTCCTACGGGAGTAGCACCACCCGCAGGAGTGACACCGACAGGAGTGACATCGGCGGGAGTGACACCGACAGGAGTGAGGCCAGCGAGAGTGAGGCCGACAAGAGTAAAGCCGCTAGGAGTGAGGCCGGGAGGAGTGCTACCACGAGCGATCCAATACTGTGATGGAGCGGCCATATACGTAGGAGGAACCTGAGAGATGAACTCCAAAAACTCCTCCTCTGTCATGGAATGTGGAGTGACTGGAGGAGTGTCTCCCATCGTGCTCTCTTATAAAAGAACTCAAATAATTAGCATGCGATAAGAAAAATAATCTAGGGAATAAACAAAAAAAAACCAAAAATTAGTACGTACAAGTGTTTTATTCAAAAGTCCTCTATTCTAGCATCCTCTTGAAGATCCGATGCACCGAGAATATCTATCTCTATATTGATGGCTTCTAAATCGCTTGCTATGCTAGTTTCCTCTTGATCATCGTCTATTGCTTCGTCTTCTCGAACAATGACCTCTTCTTCAATGACCTCTTCTTCTCGAACAATGATCTCTTCCTCTTGAACTATCGAATGAATCTCTGAGTCCACTAAAGATGGACTTTCTTCTACATCTATGTATTCAAAAATTTGTCTACTACGTGGAGCGACTTGTAAAACAAATAGCCACTCTGGGTCTTTTGAATCTGGTATAAAAACAACGTGCTCACAGTGTTCGGGAAGTACAAATGTATCCCTTTCATCTGTCCATAATCTTGTGGAGTTGACTTGAAGCAAACCGCTCTTATCTCATCTCACTGTTGCGTTTCTTCCAGAGGTGACTACTTTGAACCATTTCACGTCAAAAACAAAGTAATCAAACTTTCTGAAAGATAGTTTCAAGATGTCTTGAATCACACCACAATAATCTAACTCGCTTGCTAGAGCATTATCATCTCTTGCACTCGCTCTACTTTTTTGCAAAAAATTCACCATCACTCCACTATCAAAAGTAGACCGGTTTTGATCGATTCGTGCGATTTGAAAGTGTCGTCCATGAGACCATAGTGCACTGTTTTTAATATACTCCCAATCACATCCTTCGTCCATCTCATAAAATGCTTCAAGCATCTCTTCCATATGTTCATTCTGTGTAATATTATTAGTGCTTGCTTCTACGTCTAAGTCCTTTTTTGCTCTCTTTTGTCCACGAGAGGTTACCGGTGCAATCTCGTTTGGGTCCATCTGCTCACCTGGGGGACCATGCGAATGATAGCGTAGGTTCTAGTCGACTCCTATCAAAGGATCCATACTCTCTAACATGTGCAGTACAAATCCGTCATTTCTGATAAATTTGATACTTGCATTGTGTGCAAGGACATGCCATTCTCTCTTCAGGATCCAAAAAAACTAACTCTTAAAGACCTAAATACTTAAATACCTAAAAAAACTTAAAACCCTAGCTTTAAAACCCTAATCTATATAGCTATCCTATATTATCTATATATTCGGATTTTTTCTTGATTGATCCTATTTTATATATATATTTATTTATTTATTTAGATTTTTTTCCTCTTAATTAAATTATATGTATGCCTAAACCCTTAAACCCTAATTTTAAAGATCTAGACCTAAATTATGTATATTTCTCTACACATGTGTATATACATGTATATATGTAATATATGTGTATGTGTATGTGTGTATATATGTTATGTAGGTGTTAAAACCCTAAAACCCTAATCCAAATGACCTAGAACTAAAACATGTATATATATGTATGCATGTGTATATATATGTGTATATATATGTGAATATAGATAGGTATATAAGTATGTGTGTTTGTGTATTGTATATATATTCACTCTATTTAAAATGATTAAATTTAAACCTATTTTTATATATTTAATCATATATATTTCATTTATTTATTTAAAATACTAGTTCTTATCATATTTTATTATCTATATAATTATCCTACCTTATATATATATTTATTGATATATTCAGATTTTTTCCTTACATAATTATATTTAATTAAATAATTTAAAACACTAGTTCTTTTCATATTTATTTATGTATATAATTATCTTATTTTATATATATCTACGTGTATGTATGTATTATATGTATATGTGTGTTTTTGTATATATGTTATCTACGTATTAAAACCCTAAAACCCTAATCAGAAAGACTTAAACTTAAATCTGAAATACTAAACCCTAAAACCCTAATCTTAAATATCTATACCTAAAATATAAATATTTCTGTATACATGTATATATAAATATTATGTGTATGTGTATGTATGTGTGAATAGCGTAGAAACCCTAATCCTATTTTTATATATTTGATGTAAAAAAAAACTTCAAAAAAAAAAAAAAAGATTATATGTGTGTATGTATGCATGTGTGTATATATGTGTGTGTATGTATGCATGTGTATATGTGTGTGTGTATGTATGCATGTGTATACTTGTGTGTGTATGTGTGTGTATGTGTATGTATGTGTATGTAGGCATGCATGTGTGTGTACGTGTGTGTATGTATGCATGCATGTATGTGTATGTATGTGTATGTGTATGCATGTCTATACATGTGTGTGTATGTATACATGCATGTGTGTATATGTGTGTATGTATGCATGTGTGTATATATGTGTGTATGCATGCATGTGTGTATATGTGTGTGTATGTATGCATGCATGTGTATATATGCGTGTGTGTATGTATGTGTGTATATGTGTGTGTGTATGTGTATGTATGCATATTTGTATATATGCGTGTGTATGTATGTGTGTATGCATGTGTGTGTATGTATGCATGTGCGTAAATTTATGTGTGTGTGTATGCATGCATGTGTGTATATGTGTGTGTGTATGTAAGCATGCATGTGTGTATAGGTGTGTGTATGTAAGCATGCATGTGTGTACATGTATGTGTGTATGTATGCATATGTGTACATGTATGTGTGTATGTATGCATGTGTAAATGTGTAAATGTGTGTGTGTATGTATGCTCTATTTTCCTATCTCTATCTTCCTTTCTCTTCTCTCTATCTTCCTTTCTCTTCTCTCTCTCTCTCTCTCTCTCTCTCTCTCTCTCTCTCTCTTTCTTTCTCTCTCTCTCTCTATCAATAGAGAATAAAAGAATCACTTACAAGTATGTCCCTCTTTTGAATCGTTGTCGTCAAAGTGCAATGTAGGTCATCTATCATCCAATTCCAAACAATCAACGCCAAAGAACTTCTACAAAATCAAAGAAAAGAGAAATTACAAACCCTAAAGCATAGAGAAACACAAATGCTAACAATACATGCAGCACTTACCAAGATGTGAGATCTAAGTCGAGAGAGAGTGTGTGTGTGTAGAGAGAGAGATCCGTGTGTGTGTGCACAAAACAATGCAGGTCGCAATTCGGTTCGTGCACGCAATTTCGATAGAAGACTAGCAATACTCAAACACGCGCAAAAATGTGAAGTTTTGCTCTCCGGTTCGCGGTATGTTTAAAACTCGCCGCCGGTATAGGCGCCGGTATGGTCGTCGGTATATGCGCCGGTAGTTGCCAGTAAATTACCGACGCTCATACCAACGCTTATACCAACGCCTATACTGATGCATATACCGACGCTCATACCGACAGCTGTGGGCCACACCGACGATCCCTTTAAAACGGCCATACCGACTGTCACTTGACCGACGGTATCTCTTAGTGAGATTTTCCGAGGCCTATATCGACGTCGACTGTGACCGACGGTATATGAAGCGTCGCTAAGCCCTTCATATGTTGTAGTGGTAGATATAAAGCAAGGCTTGTTTGTAAAGGTTATGAACAAAGTTATGGCATGGATTATGAGGATACATTTTCTTCCACGGACAAGATATTAAAAATATGGACATTAATAAGTGTTTTCATAAGCAAGGTATGGAATCTTTATGAATTAGATATCAAAAATGCAATTTTCAATGGTGATTAAAAAGAAGGTGTGTACATGGAGCAACCAGCTAGTTATGAAGATTCTGAAAATCCTATACATACATGTAAACTCTTGAAGCATTACATGATCTCAAATAGGCTCCAAGGGCATGGAATTTAAGGTCAATAAAGTTTCTTGAAAATTAGGGATATAGGTGTCTGAATGTAAATACTTCTTTGTATGTTAAAATTGAAGGATCCTTGATTGTTTATGTCTCAATTTATATGGATGATTTGATATTAAGAGGAAAAGATCAAGGTGAAATAGCAAGGAAGAAAGAAGAGTGTGGATCTAAATTTAAAATTTTAGATATAAGAGAATTGATCTACATTCTTGGAATCAAAGTTATGAAGAAAGAAGATATGTATATCTTCTACAAAGGAAGTATATTTTAGACTTGTTGAAGAAATATGGCATGTATCATTGCAAGAGTAGTAGCAATTGGATGGAACCCAATGTGAAAATTTTGAAGATGGTGAACCTTTAGAAGATCCACTTATCTACATTTCTTTGATTTTTTCTCTTATACATAAACTTAGAAAGGCCAAACACAACATTTAGTGTAATTATATTGTCTCAATTAATGCTCAAACCCACAAATGTAGATATGCAAGCAGCTAAAGGGATCTCAAAATAGTTAAAGTGTACATTAAATGAAGGTTTGGGCTACAAATATCATGAATTTATGGATTTTAAATCATGTAGTGATGCATATTTGGTTAGAAACAAGGGTGATAGAAGGATAAGATGTGGATATTTGATATTTGTAGATAATAATTTGGTTTCATGGAGTTCTAAAATGCATCCTACAGTAGCACTTTTAAGCATGAAAGTTGAATATAGGAGTCTTATAAATGCATCATGTGAGATTATGTGTTATTTGAAGCTTTATGAAGACATGAAGCTATCAATATCAGATCCATTACTCTTTAGAGATAATGTAAGTTCTTTAGAGCTCGAGTCTAATCCAGTTTACCATGCAAGAAACAAACACATTGAAGTACGATATCATTATATCCAAGAGAAGATGGTGAATGAAGATATTGATATTTTGAATGTTGGAGCTAAGGATCAACTAGCTGACATACTCACAAAGCAGTGGATGCTTAGAGCTCAAGCAAATCACTGTTCTCCTTTGAGTTAAAGCTTTGGATTTAGAGCTTGAAGGGGAAATATTACATAAATACAAGCTCGAAACATGTGCAAGGTACACACATGTTTAAATTTAGAGAAAACATAGATAAAAGTAGGAAGGAAGGGAGAGCTATCTATTTTTAGAAAGGTTAGGCGCTTTTGTTGACAACCTCTAAGTAAAAAGAGTGATTCGCTTAGTGTAGCTAATGAGAGCGAGTGATGTTTCTTGGGTTGAAAAGCTTGCAGCCTATACTATATATATACATCATTATTTGTACAAAAGGTAATTAAAAACCTCATGCAAGTAAGCAACTTTGTAGATCTAGTCTCTATTGAATATCTCATGTCTTGCCAAAGACATACCTCTATTCATATTTTCATACCTCGTCAATATGAGGTTTTTTTGAGTGATTTAACTTGGAGCTTATCCCTTATTGTTCTTATTTTCATTATATAGAAGAAATAATCATTCATGTTTGAGTTCTTTATTTTATTCTTCAATCACTACAACATATCGAGGGTATACTGAGGAAAATGAATGGGCACAATTTCTCTGCGATGTCAGTGTCACATCTGGTATGCGCGTTGGAAACATTGCATCAATATAGGCACCAATATAGGCATCCATATATGCATCGGTATAAGCATCAATATAAGTATTGGTATAAGCATCAGTAATATCGATGCTTGTATCGACGCCCATACCGATGAATCTGTTGGGTGTACTAATGCCCATATTGATGACTCTATTGGGTGTACCAACGCCCATACCGACGACCATATCTGCAAATTTTTTTTTGGGCAGAGTGTGTTGTCTTTTGGTACAACAACGTTACCATGATGTTGTTTAGCAAAAGACAATACACTCTGCCCAACTCTAAACGGAGTACATGTGATATGTACTCTAATGGCAACCAAAACATGATTTTATATGAGCAAAAAAGAACCATGAATCATGTACAAAAAGTTTTATATTCCATAAATGAAGGATGTACAAGAATGTGGCAAAGCACTTCCATATAGGAACCGAATACAAAATGTGACAAAGCACTTCCATATAGGAATCAATACAAAATTATGGTACATCATTGCCACATAGGAGTGTAATACAAAATTGTGGCAATGTGACAAAGCACTTCCATATAGGAATCGAATACAAAATTATGGTACATCATTGCCACGTAGGATTGTAATATAAAATTGTGGCAAAGCACTACCATACATATGCGCAAGGGGATCAAAACATTTACACCTACAATACTGCAACAAATCATATGCATAAAATGAGACAAACTGACATGACATTTATAAACAACAACTAAAAATACGAAACCAAGCTATAAGTTTACCTAATCATAGATTCTCCCATGAAATGATTGCACTATGCCCCTCCAGGTCCTGCAACAATGCATCCAATCCATGACGATATCCATAAGCTTCTTCGGTTCATGTCGGAGGACGAACCACTGCCAACTCCTATAATAAATATGCAAAATATTAGATGAACATACATGATGTGCTTAACACAAACAAGTTCAATAATTAAAATGATACTTACAGATTGGTAGCGCATACTGTCGTATCCATCGCTACCTAAATGCGATGTTCCAATCGTATCTAAATGTGTGGCCACTGCATCTCGTGATGATATCGATTAAGAGTATGTTGTTGCTCATCCTGAATCGATTTCCACTCTTCAACATCTAACCATACAGGCTTCAGTAAGCCTGCTCAAAAAGCATCCCCAGCCTCAGACCATCGGTGAGACATCACCTTGAATGCCGTATGCTGAATCCATTCTGAACTCACAATATGATGCCTAGGTGCTGGCCGATACTCTTCATATATCGATTATCTGACATAATTTTTGGAATCCTTATCTTGTTCGCTCCATTTCAACATGACACAATGTCTGAACTCTATGGAGCAAAGCTGTCAAATGCCTTGACGCATGGACTTTCTGGCTGCATCCATGACTGGAGCTCCATCACGTATGTGATATATCTTGGAGTCGTCATGCTCATGCACTCCCCAAGGTGTACAAGGAGATCCCATATGATCCAATGTGGAGATGTCAAAATGCATTTGTGTATGCATATGGATGTGTGTATGCATATGCATGTGTATGCATATGCATGTGTATGCATATGCATGTGTATGCATATGCATGTGTATGCATATGCATGTGTGTATGCATATGCATGTGCGTATGCATATGCCTGTGGGTATGCATATGCGTGTGTGTATGCATATGCATGTGTGTATGCATGTGCATGTGTGTATGCATATGCATTTGTGTATGCATATGCATTTGTGTATGCATATGAATGTGTGTATGCATATGCATTTGTGTATGCATGTGCATGTGTGTATGCATATGCATGTGTGTATGCATATGCATGTGTGTATGCACATGCATGTGTGTATGCATATGCATGTGTGTATGCATATGCATGTGTGTATGTGTGTATGCATATGCATGTGTATACATATGAATGTGTATATGCATATGCATGTGTGTATGCATATGCATGTGTGTATGCATATGCATGTGTGTATGTGTGTATGCATATGCATTTGTGTATGCATATGCATGTGTGTATGCATATGAATGTGTATATGCATATGCATGTGTGTATGCATATGCATGTGTCTATGGATATGCATGTGTGTATGCATATGCATTTGTGTATGCATATGCATTTGTGTATGCATATGCATGTGTGTATGCATATGCATGTGTGCATGCATATGCATGTGTGTATGTGTGTATGCATATGCATGTGTGTATGCATATGCATGTGTATGCATATGCATGTGTATGCATATGCATGTGTGTATGCATATGCATGTGTGTATGCATATGCATGTGTGTATGCATATGCATTTGTATATGCATATGCATATGTGTATGCATATGCATGTGTATGCATATGCATGTGTATGTATATGCATGTGTATGCATATGCATGTGTATGCATATGCATGTGTATGCATATGCATGTGTATGCATATGCACGTGTATGCATATGCATGTGTATGCATATGCATGTGTATGCATATGCATGTGTGTATGCATGTATGTGTGTATGCATATGCATGTGCACATGCATGTGCATATGCATGTGTGTATGCATTTGTGGTTGTCCGAATAAACACCGAAAGAAAAAATGGACAGGGATACACTTTCGATTGTCTTGATGTGATTGTCTTGATGCCAATATCTCACCTAATGAAAGGTTCATGTTGTATCAATACAATACAAGTTCCTTGCGAAGATCTATGGATATGTGAAGCTGTATTATATTAATACAACATGAACCATCTATTAGCTGATATTCATTGTTGGGGATGCTATTGATCTTCACTTGTTGATACCTTCTCAACCCTTGAGCTATTACAAAAACATATTCATACATACTCACATGCACTATAAAAGAAAATAAAATCTTTTCCAACAATTGCAATAGTTTTTAATTCACAATCATACACACAACATATACATGCACATATACAATCATATTATATTTTCACTTACAATCATATAACGAATAATGCAACCTAGTGTGTATGCATATGCATGTGTATGCATATGCATGTGTATGCATATGCATTTGTGTATGCATATGCATTTGTGTATGCATATGCATGTGTGTATGCATATGCATGTGTGTATGCATATGCATGTGTGTATGCATATGCATGTGTGTATGCATGTATGCATATGCATGTGTGTATGCATATGCATTTGTGTATGTGTGTATGCATATGCATTTGTGTATGTATATGCATTGTGTATGTGTGTATGCATATGCATGTGTATGTATATGCATATGCATGTGTGTATGTGTGTATGCATATGCATATGCGTATGCATATGCATTTGTGTATGCATGTGTGTATTTGTGTATGCATATGCATGTGTGTATTTGTGTATGCATATGCATGTGTGTATGCATATGGATTTGTGTATGCATGTATGTGTGTATGCATATGCATGTGTGTATACATATGTGAGTGTGTATGTATATGTATATGTATATGTCTCTATCTCTCTCTTTATGTTTCTGTAGATCTCTCTCTCTTTCTTTTATCTCTCTCTCTCTAGATCTCTCTTTTTCTTTCATCTCTCTCTCTATGTCAATAAGAAACAAAGCAATCACTTACATCGATGTAGTTGTTTGAATCGTTGTCATCAAAATCCACGTAAAGTTGTCCTTTGTCGAATTTCCAAAGAGTTGATGCCAAAATCTCTTGCAAAACTAAAGAGAGAAGATATTAGAAAAGGAGAAACAAAAAGAAAGAAAAAAGAGTGCTATAGTATGTGCGATATACTTACCAAAACTTCAGATCTAGAAAAATAGAGGTGTGCTTAGAGAGAGAGAGAGAGAAAGAGTGACAAACAGAGATATGTTGCTCACGTGCACAAAGTCGATAGTAGCAGATGTAGTTTCAAAACGTGATGAATGTTGAATTTTTGCTCTCGGCCCTGATTAAAAGACGGCGTCGGTATGAGTATCGGTATAAGCGTTAGTAATTTCTAATAATGTACCAATGCTTATAATGATGCGTCAGTATGCGTACATTGCCTTGTCGATTTTCCAAAGTTTTTCGACAGTCATGCCGATGCCGATGCATGATCGTTAGTATGCAGAATGTCGGTATGCCCTTGATATGTTGTAGTGAATCTTCAAGCTAAACACTTATGGATATCTTATTGTAGTAGGTCTTGACAAGGCCTCGGTACCTGGATTTAAAATTACTACTTTGTGAGCTGTAATCCAGCTTCTTTTATGATTTTTGTTTCTAAAATACGCTAGAAAAAGTATTCTTTCATGTTATATAATTCTTTTTAACAATTTCACTTATAGAAATTCTTGTGATTATTTTTCTGCACTTAACAATCTTTCATGACAATTTGGAGGCAAGTTTGCTCTTTAAGGTTTGGCAAGATTCTTATAATCTTTCAAAGGCCTTAGGAGGTACCATCACTTTTAATTGTTCATTTTGATGTTTACAAGTTTGTAAATGTGAAAAGTTCAACTAAGCCAACTACGAGTTACTCTTTTTCGAGATAAGGTTTTGTAGCCTTGATATCATTATAGTGCATGTGTTTTCCTTTAATTGTTCTTTTCATCATCTCAGACTCATCCTTTTTTTTAAGGAAGCTCATTTGAGCCCTAATCTCCTATGTTTTAATTAACAAAAGAATTTGCTAATACAATGAAGTGGCAATGCACCCATTGGATCCATATATCCCACAAAATAGGGGAAGTATTGGATCTCAAAATACTAGCAACAATACCTAAGAGCAATCCGCACAGGGAAAAACACTAGTTCATTACAAGAAGTGACCCTCTATAGCAAAAATTGGCATGACACAATTTTCTCACTTTGTGTTTGGTGTTGGAGTTAGACGTCTACGGAAACATGCGAACATCACAAGGACGAAGAAGAAGCTTGGAGCACAACACACAATACAAAATGTATTACTAGAGAATGTACAAAGATAAGTAGCCCTTTAGGGCAATAGGCATATATACAAGCAGGGAAAAAAACCTCCTAAAGAGGGAAAAAAGTGCCCCGGCGGTCCTAGTGTGTTCACACAGATCACTACCTAAATATATTAACAAATGCCCCCTGGGAGTGATGCGGTGAAGAAGGAGCTCGCACTCATGTATAAGGAAGTGCCAAGCTATGTGGAAATCACTCCACAAAAGGAAGTAAGCCCAAACCTTTGCAGAAACCTTCAAACTTCTCCCTAGGCAGAGCCTTTGTGAAAAGTTCTGCAATGTTCTCGTGCGTGGGCACATATGCCAAGCTGATCTCCCCAGCAGAGAATCTCTCCCTGACATAGTGATAATGCACCTCAATGTGCTTAGTGCGAGCATGGAACACATGGTTCCTCGCAACTGCCAATGCGCTCTGACTGTCCGTGAAGATGGTGGTGGCGGAAGTCTAACCAACACCCAAATCAGCCATAAGGCGTCTGAGCCACACACACTCAACAGTCGTTGTGAAGCTTCCCTATACTCAACCTCACAACTCTAAGTGGCCACAGTAGGCTGCTTCTTCCTCAACCAAGATATACATGAGCTACCAAGCATGAAGCAAAAGCCACTAGTTGACACATGAGTGTCATAGCAACCAGCCTAATCAGAGTCAGAAAAAGCATGCAAATCTGGCAGTAGTGATCCCCCCTTGGGGAAAAACAACCCAAGTGGCCGAGTACCACTCAAATAGCGAAAGATGCACTTAACTACCTGCCAATGCTTTACTCTTGGGAAATGCATAAACCTGCTCATCTGTGAGACAACACACTAAATATGTGGCTGAGTAATGCATAAGTAAATCAAGCATCCAACAACCTGCTCATAGAGAACAGCATCAAATGCATCTCTAGCATCATGAAGACTCAATCATAACCCTGTCTCCATAGGAGTGGCAATAGGCTAACAGTCTTCAAGGCCAAAACGCTGTAATAATGTGTCATTATATTTCGTTTGACACAAAGCCATTCCCCCATCAACTTGCATAAACTGAATGCCCAAATAGTGATGCAAATGCCCCAAATCAGACATCTCAAATGAGGCATGCAAATCAGCCTTAAAATCAGCAATATGCTTCTAAATAGGACCAGTGAGCAGCATGTCGTCAACATAGACAACAATGATCAGAAGCACATCATTAGCACACTTAACAAATAAGGTGCTTTCAGTTGGATTGTTCTCAAAACCATGTGCAATCAGATAGGCATGTATCTTCTCATACGAAGCACGTGGTGCTTGCTTTAAACCATATAATGTCTTCTTTAACTTGCACACCTGGTTTTCATGCCCTTTCTGCACAAAGCCACGGGGCTGAAAAACATAAACTTCTTCATGAAAGTCACCATTCAGAAATGCTGTTTTAGTGTCCAACTGATGTACATTCCAACCATGATGAGTTGTCAGTGGACAGATGCTTCGAACAGTAGTCATACAGCATGTAGGTGCAAAGGTCTCATCAAAATCAATGCCTCTTTCCTGTGCATAACCCTTTGCAACAAGTCTAGCCTTATACCTGACAACTGTACCATCCAATTTATGCTTCAGCTTGTATACCCACTTAGTGCCAATGGCCTTATTGCGAGGAGGCAAGTCACATAAAGAACATGTACCATTCTTCATTATAGCATCATATTGAGATTGCATGCCAGCCATCTAATTTTTTGAATTTTGTGCTTCATCAAACGAAACAGGCTCATTCTCATCACAGAGACTAGATGCAGGCATAGCATAGCAATCTGATGTAAAAGAGGCACTACGAGAGCCAAAACGAGTACAATATGATAGAGGTGCATCTAATTTGCTGTCACACAAGGTCTGCACCAACCATTTTGGCATAGTTCTTGCCTGCTCAATATTAGCTCTCTCATCAATAAGTGCATCGTGTACATCTGCATCAGAAATGGAATTATGTGCATCATCACATGAAACCTACAAAGGCTCAAAAGTTGCCTCATTAGGACTAGCACTAGACTGTCCACCTGTAAAAAGAGGTAGCAAAGTATCATACATGTCTTTGGAGCTAACAGATGTCTCCTCAGTAGATGAAAGCAATGGCTGAATAGCATCTTCCACAAAAACAACATCATGGCTAACCAAAATGTGTTTAGTCTATGGATGATATAGACGATAGCCTTTACTTTCAAAACTATACCTCACAAAATACATTTTATTACTTTATCATCCAATTTTCTGCAATGTTGTTCAGGCACTAATGCATATGCCAAACAACCAAAAACACGCAGATGAGCAACAGATGGCTTGCGATCATGCCAAGCCTCATATGGAGTGATAGACTGCAGCGCTTTAGTGGGACACTTGTTCAGTACATATGCTGCACACATGACAGCCTCAAGCCAGAAACTATGTGGTAAAGCCTCACTCTTGGCCATACACCTCACCATCTCCATGAGTGACGTGTTCTTTCGTTCAACAACTCCATTCTATTGAGGTGTATACGGCACTGTACACTGGTGTTTTATCCTACATTCAGCCAGAAATGCATTAAAATTAGAAGACATATATTCCCCCCCTCGATCAGAATGAAGGGTGCCTGTTTTACATGTTGATAGATTTTTAGCCAAAACCAAAATTTGTTTGAAGCACATGAACACTTCGGAATTTGCCTTCAATGGATATACCCATGCATGCCTCAAAAAATCATCGATGAAAGTTACGAAGTAAAGATAATTCCGAAAAGAGGGTGTCTGCATAGGACCACATACATCACTATGTACAAGCTGCAATTTTGGAGTAGCCTGAATTGAACCATCTTTTGGAAAGGATGAATGCTGCATTTTGCTCAAAATACAGCTTCCACAAACATGTTTTCCAAGTGCCTCAAGTTTGGGCAAAGAGGATACCATTTCAGATTTCTGTAGGCCTAGCAGACTAGCAAAATTCATATGACCAAAGTGTGCATGTCAAAGCTTTGCATCTGACATAGCCTAAAATCATTTACTGCACATGCCAAATCATTTACAGATCGTTCATAGTCTATGAGCTTATATAGCTCACGACATAAAATTCCAGAAGAAATAATCATAATGCCACTTCATAGATCATGAATTGTACACCTATCATCAACAAATTTCACAACCAAGCCAATCTTGGCTAATGCAGAAACTGATAATAAGTTCTTCTTGATCCCTGGCACAAATAAAGCATCTGAAAAAGTGAAAGAAGTACCATGAGCAGTAGTCAAAATGATCTTACCAACTCCCATAACAAGATAAGAGGAGTTGTTGTCGCATGTAACAGTATTCCCTGTAGGGGCACGCTCGAGTGAAGAGAAGAAATTGCGCTGTGAGGTAATATGTTTGGTCGCCCCACTATCAAAATACCAAACATCTGAGTCTACTGCAAACATGCACTACTTATGAGAAGATGGGTCAAAACGGCAGAAAGTAGTAAACGCCCATTCTTCTTTCTACACAAGATTAGCAGACTCTATTTTTGGTGTAGAGGCCTCTACAACAACCATTCCAGCCTCTTTCTTCTTTGCCTCTTTAGCAGCCAATTTTCACTACAAGGAATACGGGCGTATAGCGACGGTTAAGGTGACACAAATTCATCGCTATACGCCCGCAACATGCATCGTAATGAGCGTCGTGCATGGACCGTCGATTAAACGACGAAGTGAACGACACGTTTTGCGACTTATACTGCGACGAGACCCGCGACGCTCGCCTGTAGCGTCGCTTATACGTGGGTTCCAAAAGCGTTGCTTAAGCGATGCTTTCTACGTCGCATAAGCAATGCTTTCTACGTCGCATAAGCAACGCTGTTTGCAGGTCGTTTATGCGACGCATCTAGCATTGCTTACACGATGGTCTGTTGACGGGAAAAAATTAAAACATTGGAGGCTCTTCGATCGGCATTTTCATGCATCTAATTGAAGAGCTCTCCAACGTTCGCAGTTGCGCTGCGCTTATGAGCTAAAGCAAGTATATGCAGGTCTCTGTTTCTCTCTTTCTACATCTTTTTCACTTTGAATTCTCTCTCTCTCTCTCTTTCGCTTTGTTGACTCTCTCTCTTGTTCTCCTAATTGTTGACTCTTGTTCTTGAAATGTTATAGAAGTTCAAGTTTGCCAACATCTATATATCTACACCTTAAGAATACAACATGAACAAAAGAAAGGAGAAAATAACACTACATACATGCAACTTTGCATCGGTATATTTATTGCGATATTATTGGTTAAGATTTCAATCATCCACAATTTACTAGAGTGGTTCATAATTCATGAGTAGTTGCTTACATGGATATAAGTGACATGATATTTGGAGAACTCCAAAGAGAATTTTTAAAATATTGAAATAATAAAAAAACAACATATTGGGTGTCATTAGCTAGTATGAATATGATGTTTGATATTCAAGAACTGTGTTGATAGGGTTCTTCCATCTGCAAATATCAAAAAACCACCTCCCAACGGCGATCATACCCAACAAAACACCCAAGATCCTGAACCACTTAGCCTTGCTCTTGCACATGCTCCACGGATTGCTATCCACATCATTGTCAACTACATCCTTGACAGTGAACTCGTGAATGCTGGTGTCAATATCTTTCATTATTATTATGAAAGTATTATTGTAATTAATACACATGTAGCATAGGATCTCATTACATAAATTTGTAATTACGTTTTCGAACAAACTCTAAAATTAATCTTACAAGTCTCATCACCAGCAAAGTGCTTCTGTCATGGGAGCTGGACGTAACATGGAAGCTGGACGTAAGACCGAAACATACAAAGGCCTTCATTCTCCTTCCTCTTGGGCTAGCCATTCCTCTGTGACCATGCGACTTACAATTAATGCGTCACACAACTTCTGTTTGGTATACTTTATCTATCCTCTTACTTTCTATCACAGATATACGTCTCTCCCTTTAAACCATATGCATGAATAATAGTTTGATCATCAGCTTTTCTGCATGTCCAAGCCTTCAAGCTTCTCATATCATCTATGTAAAGAATGTTCGACCAGGGATGCCACTATTTTTGTTTTAATTACATTGATAAAAAGTTGCATGGTATTTCTGAGGCAGATAGCTATGGAGAGATGAACATCAATCCATATGCCTGGACTGATGGGAAGCAGGAGACACGTTTTTCAGCTCAGGTTCTTTGCTTATATTTAATAATCTTTGATATTACATTAGATCATTGTTTGAGGTGTAATGAGGTTTTGTTTACATGTAGGCATGCATACGGGTGAGATGTCAGTGTGCACCATTGACAGAAAGCTTATACAAGGGAGCATTAGCAGCGAAGAGGAAATGGACGAGAATTATGGTGATAGGGTTCTTCCATATGCAAATATCATAAAACCACCTCCCAACGGCGATCATACCCGACACAACACCCAAGATCCTGAACCACTTAGCCTTGCTCTTGTGCATGCTCCACAGATTGCTATCCACATCATTGTCAACTAGATCCTTGACAGTGAACTCGTGAATGTTGATGTCAATATCTTTCATATCTTCACCCATTGGTGTCAATATTCTATCCACAGAATGCCTTCATTCATAAAAAATATTATTGTGAAAGTATTATTGTAATTAATACACACGTAGCATATGATCTCATTACATAAATTTGTAATTAACGTTTTCCAACAAACTCTAAAATTACTCTTACAAGTCTCATCGCCAGCAAAGTGCTTCTGTCATGGGAATTGGACGTAAGAGCGAAACATACAAAGGCTTTCATTCTCCTTCCTGTTGGGCTAGCCATTCTCCTTCATCACCGCTCCCGTTCTTGAACCTTCCGGCGGAGGAGCTTGCTGCTGTGATTTTTGGTTGTGACCATGCGACTTACAATGAATGCGTCACACAATTTCTGTTTGGTATACTTTATCTATCCTCTTACTTTCTATCACAGATATACGTCTCTCCCTTTAAACCATATGCATGAACAATAGCTTGATCATCAGCTTTTCTGCATGTCCAGGCCTTCGAGCTTCTCATATCATGTATGTAAAGAATGTCCGACCAGGGATGCCACTATTTTTTTTAAATTACATTGATAAAAAGTTGCATGGTATTTCTGAGGTAGATAGCTATGGAGAGATGAACATCAATCCATATGCCTGGACTGATGGGAAGCAGAAGACACGTTTTCAGCTCAGGTTCTTTGCTTAGATTTAATAATCTCTGATATTACATTAGATCACTGTTTGAGGTGTAATGAGATTTTGTTTACATGTAGGCACGCATACGGGTGAGATGTCAGTGTGCACCATTGACAGAAAGCATATACAAGGGGAAAAAACCTATTTGAGTTTTTTAATGTGCGGACAGATAAGCTTATATCTCTTTTCATGAGAAACTCCTTGAGTGTCAGTAGACAGGTTGTGGGTTTACAACGTGGGCACATCAACAAAGGAGAAGCATATTCAAGGGAGCATTAGCAGCAAATTATGTGAATTATTCATAGGAGAAAAACCTATTTGAGTTAATTCATGTGCAGACAGATAAGCTTATATCTCTTTTCATGAGAAACTCGTTGAGTGTCAGTAGACAGGTTGTGGGTTTACAACGTGGGTCCATCAACAAAGGATAAGAATATACAAGGGAGCATTAGCAGCGAATTATGTGAATTATTCATAGGAGAAAAACCTATTTAAGTTAATTCATGTGCAGAAAGATAAGCTTATATCTCTTTTCATGAGAAACTCATTGAGTGTCAGTAGATAGGTTGTGGGTTTACAACGTGGGTCCATCAACAAAGGAGAAGAATATACAAGGGAGCATTAGCAGCAAATTATGTGAATTATTCACAGGAGAAAAACCTATTTGAAGAGTTAATTCATGTGCGGACAAATAAGCTTATGTCTCTTTTCATGAGAAACTCGTTGAGTGTCAGTAGACAAGTTGTGGGTTTACAACATGGGCCCATCAACAAAGGAGAAGCATATACAAGGGAGCATTAGCAGCGAATTATGTGAACTATTCACAGGAGAAAAACCTATTTGAGTTAATTCATGTGTGGACAGATAAGCTTATATCTCTTTTCATGAGAAACTCGTTGAGTGTTAGTAGACAGGTTGTGGGTTTACAACGTGGGCCCATCAACAAAGGAGAAGCTCATTGAGTGTCAGTAGAAAGGTTGTGGGTTTACAACGTGGGTCCATCAACAAAGGAGAAGAATATACAAGGGAGCATTAGCAGCGAATCATGTGAATTATTCACAGGAGAAAAACCTATTTGAACAGTTAATTCATGTGCGGACAGATAAGCTTATATCTCTTTTCATGAGAAACTCGTTGAGTGTCAGTAGAAAGGTTGTGGGTTTACAACGTGGGCCCATCAACAAAGGAGAAGCATATACAAGGGAGCATTAGCAGCGAATTATGTTAATTATTCACAGGAGAAAAACCTATTTGAGTTAATTCATGTGTGGATAGATAAGCTTATATCTCTTTTCATGAGAAACTCGTTGAGTGTTAGTAGACAGGTTGTGGGTTTACAACGTGGGCCCATCAACAAAGGAGAAGCATATACAAGGGAGCATTAGCAGCGAGTTATGTGAATTATTCACAGGAGAAAAACCTATTTGAGTTAATTCATGTGCGGACAGATAAGATTATATCTCTTTTCATGAGAAACTCGTTGAGTGTCAGTAGACAGGTTGTGGGTTTACAATGTGGGTCCATCAACAAAGGAGAAGCATATACAAGGGAGCATTAGCAACAAATTATGTGAATTATTCACAGGAGAAAAACCTATTTGAGTTAATTCATGTGCAGACAGATAAGCTTATATCTCTTTTCATGAGAAACTTGTTGAGTTTCAGTAGACAGGTTGTGGGTTTACAATGTGGGTCCATCAACAAAGGAGAAGCATATAAAAGGGAGCATTAGCAGTGAATTATGTGAATTATTCACAGGAGAAAATTCTATTTGAGTTAAATCATGTGCAGACAGATAAGTTTATATCTCTTTTCATGAGAAACTCGTTGAGTGTTAGTAGATAGGTTGTGTGTATGCATGTATGTATGCATATGTGTGTGTATATGTGTGTATGCTTTATGTATGTGTATGTGTGTGTATGCATTATGTATGTGTATGTATGCATGTGCATTATGTTTGCATATGCATTATGTATGTGTATTTATGCATGTGCATTATGTATGCATATGCATTATGTATGTGTATGTATGCATGTGCATTATGTATGTGTATATATGCATGTGCATTATGTATGCATATGTGTGTGTATGCATGTGCATTATGTATGCATATGTGTGTGTATGCATGTAAGTATGTATGTATATATGCATATGCATATGCATATGTATGCATGTATGTGTATGTGTGTGCATGTCTCTCTATGTGTGAGTGTATGCATATATGTGTGTGTATGTGTATGTATGTGTGTGTATGCATATATATGTGTGTATGTGTGTATGCGTGTGTATGTGTGTGTGTATGTGTGTGTATGTGTGTGTATGTGTGCATGTGTGTATGTGTGTGTGTATGTGCGTGTATGTGCGTATGTCTGTGTATGTGTGTGTGTATGTGTGTGTATGTGTGTGTATTGTGTATATGTGTGTATGTGTGTATGTGTGTATGTGTGTATGTGTGTATGTGTGTATGTGTGTGTATCTATATGTGTATATGTGTGTGCATGTGTATGCATGATGTATGTGTATGTCTGCATGTTTTGTGTATGTATATATGTGTGTCTGCATGTATATGTGTGTGTGTATGTATGTATATGTGTGTGTATGCAGCATTATGTGTGTATGTGTCTATACGAGTGTGTATTTGTGTGTGTATGTGTGTGTGTATATGTGTATGTGTCTGTGTGTCTATGTGTGTATATGTGTGTGTATGCATATGTATGTGTGTGTGTGTATGTGTTTGCATGTATGTATGCATATGTGTGTGTATGTGTGTGTATGCTTTATGTATGCATATGTGTGTGTATGCATTATGTATGTGTATGTATGCATGTGCATTATGTATGCATATGCATTATGTATGTGTATGTATGCATGTGCATTATGTATGCATATGCATTATGTATGTGTATATATGCATGTGCATTGTGTATGCATATGTGTGTGTATGCATGTAAGTATGTATGTATGTATGCATATGCATATGCATATGTAAGCATGTATGTGTATGTGTGTGCATGTCTCTCTATGTGTGTGTGTATGCATATATGTGTGTGTATGTGTGTATGTGTGTGTGTATGTGTGTGTATGTGTATGTGTATGTGTATATGCGTGTGCATGTGTATGCATTATGTATGTGTATGTTTGCATGTGCATTATGTATGCATATGTGTGTGTATGTATATATGTGTGTGTGCATGTATATGTGTGAGTGTATGTATGTATATGTGTGTGTATGCAACATTATGTGTGTGTATTTGTGTGTGTATGTGTGTGTATATGTGTATGCATGTATGTATGCATATGTGTGTGTATGTGTGTGTATGCTTTATGTATGCATATGTGTGTGTATGCATTATGTATGTGTATGTATGCATGTGCATTATGTATGCATATGCATTATGTATGTGTATATATGTATGCATGTGCATTATGTATGCATATGCATTATGTATGTGTATGTATGCATGTGCATTGTGTATGCATATCTGTGTGTATGCATGTAAGTATGTATGTATGTATGCATATGCATATGCATATGCATATGCATATGTATGCATGTATGTGTATGTGTGTGCATGTCTCTCTATGTGTGTGTGTATGCATATATGTGTGTGTATGTGTGTATGTGTGTGTATGTGTGTGTATGTATGTATGTGTGTGTGTATGTATGTGTGTATGTGTGTGTATGCATGTGTATATGTGTGTATGTGTGTATGTGTGTGTATGTGTATGTGTATGTGTATATGCGTGTGCATGTGTATGCATTATGTATGTGTATGTTTGCATGTGCATTATGTATGCATATGTGTGTGTATGTATATATGTGTGTGTTCATGTATATGTGTGAGCGTATGTATGTATATGTGTGTGTATGCAACATTATGTGTGTGTGTGTGTATATGTGTGTGTATTTGTGTGTGTATGTGTGTGTGTATATGTGTATGTGTGTGTGTGTGTGTCTATGTGTGTATATGTGTGTGTGTGTATGCATATGTATGTGTGTGTAAGTGTGTGTGCACATACATGGTCTCTCTCTCTCGCACTCTCTCTCTCTCTCTCGTTCTCTTGCTTTCGTCCAGATCTCGGCACAAATGTGTCGGGAGAAATCAATTTTTTTTCTGAACATTCTAGAGTGTCGCTTACGCGACACTCTCGAAAGGATGACGCATATGCGATGCTCTCCAGTTTGCCCACGTCGCCCATACCATCGCCAGCAAGCGACTCTACTTGCGGCGCAAAGATTAGCATCGCATAAGCGACGCAAGCTTTAGTGTGCGACGTACCGCGCCTAAAAATAAAAATTTCAAAAACAGGACCGTCGCTTACGCGATGTTAGCATCGCATAAGCGACGGTCCCCATTATTTTTCGGGTTTCGCGGTGTGGCTATGCCCCCCTATTTCTTGTAGTGTTTGGACAGTTCTTTACGATATGATCATTCCCTTTACAGTACTTACAAAATTTCTGCTTTTCTGATTTCTTCTTATCTTTATCTTCCTTCTTCGAATATGCAGAATTAGCAGATATCTCTTTACTAGTTGAAGAGCTCCATCTTCCTTTGCCCTTCTGACTAGCCAGGAAAGCTTGATCTGCAACACACGCCGCACAATGGACCTGTTCTGCTTGGACTGATCTTCCTGCAACAGAACAGAGACTAACTCGTCAAATGATAAGGCATTCGGATTGCCTTTCATCATCAACCGAAGAGTAGAAGCAAAAATCTGATATGAATCAGGAAGACCATTCAGAACGGTATGCACAAGTGAGCTATCTGGTATAAGCTCATCACCAGAAATCAACTGTTCCTTCAAGTCTTTGATCTTCATTAAGGAACTGTCCATAGAATCACTTTCATTCATGTTCTCAGTCTCCAACTGTTTTTGGAGGTAAGCAATACGAGCCTCATTCCTAGCTTGGTAGAATGTGGTAAGTGTATCCCAAGCATCCTTAGCTATTCTAGAAGAGCGAATGTGAGGAATAATGGCATGTTTGATAGACAAAGCTATCAATGTATGTGCTTAGGCATCTCTGCCATCGTAGCGAATCTCCTCTGCAGTAGTTGCAATAGAAACCGCAACACGAACAGGAATATGAAGAATATCATCATTTTTGACACCTTCTGCATGAGCTTTAGTACCTGTAGTTGTAACAGTTGCAGGTGTGATAGGAAGTTTTTTGACACCTTGCACAATGTTCCAAAGTCCTTTTGCAACCAACACATGTCACATCATATAAGCCCATAACGGGTAGTTGGTACCATCCAACTTATCCTCAACAGCCAACATACGGAATACATCACTGCTTTCAGTCATGGATGGTGACTAAAATACCTTGATGCAAAAAATTGACTGTATCTCAAAAAGTTGAAAAGAACTACCCAGACAAATTCTGCTAGACCTGTAGCAGACTTTGAGACGCTAATACTGGAAAAAAGAAATTGGTATATACCTTTGGCGAAAAAAGATGAAATAGCCTGTACAAGCACTGCGATAGTGCATTTGGAGGCATGCTGAGTATGCTCACCAAAAATCATGTGATTCTGAGACTCCACCCGGAGGAGTGTCGATGGTGCCCTAGATGAAGTGATGACGAGCTCTGATACTAATTGTTGGAGTTAGACGTCTGCAGAAGCACGTGAACAACACAAGGAAGAAAAAGAAGCTTGGAGCACAACACACAATACTGAATGTATTACTAGAGAATGTACAAAGATAAGTAGCCCATAAGGGCAATAGGCGTATATACAAGCCGGGGGAGAAAAACCTCCTAAAGAGGGAAAAAAGTTCCCCGACGGTCCTAGTGTGTTCACACACATCACTACCTAACTATATCAACATTTGTGTGTTCCATTGACATTTATTTCAAGGCTTTTAACAATGATCACTAGATCCTCACATATGCAATGCTTCATTAGTGTCACATATGCAACACTAAAGGAGCATTGCATATGCGAGGCTCTTAAGTGTCACATATGCAACAAACCTAGATGTTGCATATGCAATATCTAGAGATGTCACATATGCGACAACTATGAATTCTCACATATATAAAAATTTACAGAGTGACATATGTGATGCTTATAACCGTTGTTGTACGAGCGATTCATGACAGCTGGTGGATCAAGTCAACATCTCGCTAATGGCGCACGTCAGGTGCTTGGAGCAAGCTCAGGAGTGGTAAGCATGGAGACTCAAAGATCAATAGTTTTATGTTCAGAAAAATGATCACTTTAAAATCAAAACTTGACATATAAATAGAAGCGCTTGAAAAAAAACATGCAATCGGCTTGCAAATCATAAATTGAATTTGGTCACTTAATCAACCAAATCAATGTGAATCAAGTCGTAATCAAAGTCATATATTAACTCATTTCTTTCTTTATCGACAATGTCAATCTAAGTTTATTTGTCGATTTTTGAAAGCTTTGGCTGTAAATGTATCCATTAATTTTGTCCTTTTCTCAAGTGGCAAGCAATGTTATGATACATATAAAGAAGTGCACACATAATATAATCGAACTTCCAGAACTATCACACAAGGTATTATTTTGCTCATAAAGTATTCATGATAAATAAGTTGTGATGGAAAATTTAAGAAGTAAGCACACTGAAATTACTTTGCGCAATGAGTTAACTTCAATCACGTAAACCATAAGTTAACAAATCATCTAAAACTAACTCAACAAGAAATCATTACTAATCCAACAAATATTGGATGCAGAACGTGATTCAACGTTGTCTGATTGATGAGTTTTGATGTCTTATCAGCCTTAGCTTCGCATTTAAAATCCCTTTCTCATATAATGATAAAACTGCGCCATACTTGAGGATATAACAGACTTATAAATCAAAACAACTATCTTCCTGCAACATTCTCAAAAACATGGTTATTCAGTTTTCATAATGTTCTTTTTGTAGGTGAAATTCATACCTTACTTTTTTTAGGAGGGAGAAAGTAAAAACTTCCGTTCATAACTTAGTTTTTTGATGAGGGAGAAAGAAAATGGGTTCGTATCCTGGTGAGAGGTTCAAATTGTGGGAGCGATTTACAACGACTGGTGGATCAAGTCAACCATCTCGCTAATGGCGCACGCCAGGTGCTTGGGGCAAGCTCAGGTGAGCAAATACTCAAGTGACAAAAGATAACTTCAAAGAAAAATGTCACTCAAAAAAGGTTAATTAGATCATGTTCGGTATCAAAGTCATTTAGAGAATGAATTTCATAATGTTCAAAGTTCATGCACTCTTAGTTGTTTAATCATGGAAACTTCATATGTTTTTGCATCATTAACCTTGACTTTCATAACTTATTGCAGTAACAATTCTCTTATGAAGGTTTAGCAGTAGTTGCTATTGCCAAATATAAAGCAGAAGAGAATGAAAGTTTCTTTCTAAAGCACACAAAGCGTATGGTTAGCTCCTTGTTTGGCTGAATAAAAGTAATACAAGTTTTGTCCATAGAATGTTTTCCAATTTAAAAATCAAATCGGTTTCCGTTTAATGTCACAACAAAATTCATGGCTCCTTCTTTATATTTTTGCTTCATGTCGTAATCTACAGAATATTACAACATTCAGTACATCGATCAAAAGAAGGCATCATGTACTTTTTCTTTTGTGTCTACTATCATTGGCTGTGAACTTTCAAGAGCAAACTTCAGGTAATGTGTCTATACAGTCTTTTATGATCGTCCACTCAAAACATAAAGGCTATGATAGACATATGCATGTATCTTCGTGATACATCAAATATAATATAAGAAGCAAGTGTGATCAGATTTTATGCATATGCAGTGATAGACATCTTTCTGTGTTCGTAGTGTTTTTGTGTTTTATCTTCTCAAAACATAAGTCAAAGAAAAGAAAATTTCAATCGGTGTAGAATGGGGATGAAATACTTGGAAGACACTTAAAACGGATCGAGAATTATGCTTGAACCATTTCAAACAGCTTTATATGCAATAATAGTCTTCAGAAATACTTTGCACAACATCAAAGTATGAAATAATGAAAAAGAAAATATGCAGGATATCATCCAGCGAAGAGAAAGTCCAACTCTAATATTGATCTTGTTCAGAATAAACCACAGAACTTAATGAAATCAGTCACATAGAATTCATAAAGTACTGGACTTTGCAAAAAAAAACTCAAGAAATCATGTGATAACAAAGTTCTAAACTCAGATCATGTTGCAGATCATGGTTTCCATTAGTTTCAACTTTGGCTGAGACAACACAGATAACAAAAGGCAGAAACACACAAGTCTATGAAGATGAAGGGAAGATGTATTCAGATGAATAATTCCTAGTTAGTTGTTTTTCTCTTATTCAAGTCAATAGATCAATAAAAAACCAACAACAATCATTTATAAAATTATAGAATCAAAACAGCATCCAACAGTCAATAAAATGCAAAAAACCCAGTTTCAGATTCAAAAAATTTCCATGCAAATCGCTCTGTAAAATTATCTTAATGAGATACTTCAAAACATTCGACTTGTCTCTTCGATTGAACAAGATGACAACAGTATCTTCAGCGTATGAACTTCCAATTTGTTCTTGATCCAATGTGCTAAGTAGATCTATTATGATATACTTTTGCTTTGAACGGACATAGTCAAATCGATTAGTTCAAGGAAACAAAATTAATAATGTGCTGCAAGAAACCTTCACTCAAGTTCAGACAAGTGAGAGACAAGAATCGTACAATGATAGTATTGCTAGCAAATGTCATTATCCTAAGATAAAACTCGATGTTCCTCGATTTTCATTCCCATTGAATTCCTTACTAAAATTCATTTTCTCATTGGAATGCACATAAAATCGTTTTTTGTTCATTCACGTATAAGGTTTTTTAGTACGTACGTTCTTTGCCACAAGGCTAAGATCATCATCAAGTTTGTTCAAGACTGTCATGAATGTTAATTTTTAAAGCCAAAGAAATTAAAATCTCCACAAAACTGGATAGTAACCATAATACAAAACACCATCAAAGTTCCGATGACAGAGAATCGTTGTTTAATCGTTAACTTCTTTCATTTAAACTTACGGAGTCATTATTTTCTTTTATCATAAAGAAAACAATAAGCATCCTAAACATAATGGTCTATCGAAAGAGAAAACAAAACTCTTTAGGTTTTTGTATTGTAAGGCGGCAATTTATATTTGTTATTGAAAGAAGCTATTCCATCTAAGCGATTAAAATAAATTATAATATGTTGACAGAGAACAACAGAAAGTGATATCTAAAAGATAAACTTCCAATAGACAATCCTTGGATTACACAAACAAAATAGAATTACCTTTGCACTGGCTAAAGAATTTCGACTTGTTTTCATAGTAGGTACTTATATTATCTATGTAAACGATAGATTACAATAGTATCGTCATGCGTATCAATAGTGATTGAAAACCTTAATATATAAATGAAATAGTAATTGAATATTGGATATCTCATTGATCAAAGACAACCAAAACAAATGTCACTACTGCAAACGTCAAGTGTTGCGCTGAACCTCAAACTCTACAATGATGAGAGAACTAATTATCTGTAAGAAAAGTGTAGCTTTTTGTATGACAAAAAGCAACTATTGTTCATTGCGTGCATGAAACAGAAGCATAAATCTCTGTTTTCTTAATCATGATAACATAAATTTAACAAATTTCACCGTAGCATTCGTCAGAGAATACGCAATCAGAAATATCATAGGATATAGAAAACATGAATATCTCTAGAAAGGATTTGGAATTTATCAAAGGATGTTCAAATGCACGATGGAACTTCATCATATTTGTAGGAAGTAGTTACGGAGATGCATACCTTACATGTTATCATTTATCAACAATAAAAGTTTGTATTGCATACGTCTCTGTTGTACGTCAGAATCACAGAATTGTTGAAGGATCACAAAGAATAGAGCGCAATGGCAAGAGCTGTTGAGAATGAGCGTTTTCAGAATATTGATGTCTTAGAGCCAGTTATCACTCTCTATCTTCTTCCTTTCATCAGATGGTTCTTGCAGATGAATTTTGAGCCAGAAAAAAATGTTGAGTTGGGCACCCTTTCTCATAAGTTGCGCCTCCTTTATGTGTGCCTTTGCTGACGGTTGTGCGCACCTTCCACTCAACTTTTTCATGCAGAACTGAGAATTAAAATCTATGTTTTGACACCTTTCTTCCTTCCTCCTTGAAGCCTTTCTTAAGTCAAGGTAGTAGTAGTAGAGATCTGTAGTCAGTACCTATGGTGTAAGTTCCAATGCCCATATGATCTCCCATAGATATGAAGGATCAAGGAGAACTCCCTCTAAAACAAAACCATCAACATTCGAAATGAAAATATACAACTACCACCGTTCATCTAAATACTTATACAACTTAGGATCAAATACCTGCAAAACCAACCCAAGGTTTGACAACTGCTTTTGTACTTCATTTGCTTGATCAGTACACCTAAAATTTTTCCCGCAAATGATGCATCAATCTTTCAAAGCACTAAAAAGCATATACTTTGTTGTGAAATAAAACCACCATTGGGGAGTAGGAATCACTCATGTCTTGAGAATATCCAATATCAGGATCTAGCCAGGAATAGATAGCCAAAACATCCTAGAGCTTTGCAAGGTTTAATGGTTTCTCATAGAATTCAAGACTTCGATTAGTACGAACAACATCCAACCCTTCTTCAAAGATGAACTATCTTAGAATGTTACAGTTTCCTTTGAACTCAAAAGTTTCTCTTAGCTCTAATCAAATTAAGGAGAGGGAATCTCTCTGACATTCACCCCCTCCAAACCTCTGCTTCCTCCGGATGTGCCAAACAAGACCTGTTTTTTGCTTCCAAAATTAATGATCAAGTTCATAACATATGGCATGTGCATGGGTTTAAAAAATAAGTGCCTATGCAAGGACATGTAGTTAGCCCTATAAGATGCATACTTTCAAAATGCATATATAAACAAGTATGGTGGAGTTTAGAAGGAACTTGGCATCAGATATCGAATCTGGTGCTTCACTCGCATACAATCAATGTGAACATACATTAATCCTTTCAAAATCACTCATAGTGCATGGAAAAATAAACGTTGTGCCTTGAAGCAAGGTCATGAAATGCCACTCTACTATGCATACTCTTCATGCATTAGGAAAACAAATAGTGCATAGGTAGGGTAATTGGCTTTCGATGTAAAGGCTTTTCACTCATCATATAAAATTATTTGATTTGCATCATGCAATTATAATTTGGTTGTGCAACTAGACGTGCACCTATGGGTATGAATGTGTGCACATACATTTTGAAGCATGCATACTATAGATGCATTTATAAAATCATGGTGCAAATGAAGAAACTCTTTTCATGATTTCTAATCAAAACAACACCAATGTTTTGTAAAATGTGTTTTGACTTCTTGTACTTTTCTTTATCTGCATCATCTTGTCGCAATCACTTCCTCGAATTTATTAAACATACTAAAAGATGAAAAGTATCAATTCTCAAAAAAGATAATAGGTATATACAATCCATTAACAAACTTTTCTTAAAGAAAAAACATTTTCCATAGAACATAAACTCAAGCTCTTGAATTGGCTCTTGATTAATACCTGTTATAAAAAACTCATAAAGATGATTAGTATAATATAATCATCAAATTAATCATGTCTATAAAACTCATTAACTCAACCTTTCTTCTTCAATTAGTACTTGTTTCAAACTTCAGATTAATATAATCATAATTTATCCTTTTGTTGAGGGAGAAAGTAGAACTCCCGTGCTCATACTTACCTTTTTGATGAGGGAGAAGATAAAACTCCCATTCATAACTTACTTTTCTGATGAGGGAGAAAGTAAAAAAACTCCCCTTCATAACTTACTTTTTTGATGAGGGAGAAAATAAAAGAACTCCCGTTCATAATTTATTTTTTTGATGAAGGAGAAAATAAATATACTCCCGTTCATAATTTATTTTTTTGATGAGGGAGAAAATAAAAAAACTCCGGTTCATAATTTATTTTTTTGATGAGGGAGAAAATAAAAAAACTCCCATTAGAACATGCTCATTTGTAAACAGAAATTCAAACATACATTACCTGAGATTGCCAAGCCGTGGTGTTTCACATAGGGTTCACCAAATTGTGGGAGTGATTCACCACGGCTCCTGGACTAAGTCAACCGGCTCGGTAATGGCACACGCTGGGTGCTTGGGGAAGCTCAGGTGAGCCAATACTCAAGTGACAAAAGATAACTTCAAAGCAAAATGTCACTCAAAAAAGGTTAATTAGATCATGTTCGATATCAAAGTCATTTAGAGAATGAATTTCATAATGTTCAAAGATCATGCACTCTTAGTTGTTTAATCATGGAAACTTCATATGTTCTTGCATCATTAACCTCGATTTTTACAATTTATTGCAGTAATAATTTCTCTTATGAAGGTTTAGTGATAGTTGCTATTGCTAAATATAAAGCAGAAGAGAATGAAAGTTTCTTTCTAAAGCAGACAAAGAGTATGGTTAGCTCCTTGTTTGGCTTGTTAAACACGCTTTTGCCATCAGAAGTGCATTTAATCTCCTTTCGGGTTCTTGGGAGTGGAAGGGTTCTGAATAATCAGAGGCCCTATACTTGATTTCCCAAATCAACTCACTCACGTGACCTTCCGTTCAAACAACTCTGCTAATCAAACTTACTAACAGAAAACTCAGACTCGTTCCTTACAGACTTACTATTCTGATTTGCTCACTCATAGAGTATCAACTCATACAGAGATTAAGACTTCTCAGCAACCAGCGTACAAGGTGAATACTACTGTAGCACAAACTTATAGTAACCAACTTACAGAACAATGATTCAATACTTCACTTAATGTAAACATTACCGTAACTCAATCTGTAACGCAAAAATACAGATAATCAAACACAACAGAAAGACACAATATGACTCAGAGTTATGAAAAACACAACACTACGGTACTACACAGAGGTATCACCCTGACAAACAGTCTGGCAATCTGCTGGTCGTCACCGAAGCATCTTTTTCATTGATTTATAAATGAATACAACATCTACGCAACGACCTTTCAGTTCGTGTGGAATATGAAAAAGAGAGAGCCTTTACAATTGCCAATCCGGCGGCTTATACTGGCACGCATGGTGGACTTGAACCCGCAGGTATACAAAATATTACGGTTCATCTATGATACCTTCTAGATACATTGCTCTAGCTAATTTAAACATACGGGCAATTTTCTTTTTCAATGACTCTAACATCTGTTTGAGGACTTCGGGTTCTACTAACTGAGCATCAGTTCTTACTGAACTGGTGGCAATAACCTGGCTCATCAAAAGTTCTGCTTGTGTCTGCAAAAAAGCTTCCTGTAAATAAAATTCATTTGATAAAGCTGCATCACGACTGACTTTCATGTCTGCAATCTGTTTATCTATTCTTGATAGTCTTTCTGCTTGAGCTCCAAGTTGATTTTCTCGTCTTTCCAATTCTTGGTTTTGAAACTGGATGGTTCTCTAATATGCATCACACTCTCTTCTTATTCCTGGTATCTCCTTCTATAGTTGAGCGACTAACATCATCTGGCTTTTGAGAGCAGCATTATATTCAATCAGGTTGGCATTTGCGAACTCTAGCTCTGTATTGGTTTGTTTTAGTAAAATGGACATTTCCTGTCCCTTCTGCACTGCTTCAGTCAATTGATCTCGAGTTTCCTTTAACAAATCTCCTAGGGCTATGCGGGCGTCCTCTTTATCTTTGAGTAACTGTTTTAATTGCAAGATTTCTGCATCAGCAACACTTAATAACTCATCTTTAAGTTGAATCTCTGCCAACGCAATATCTCTTTGATTAATTATTGATTCTTGTTCAACAAATCTGGCCTCGAACTGGTTAACTGGAAGTGTAGATTATGATTTTCTGCTTTCACCGCATCGATCTCTTCTTGTAAAGGAGTAATGTCTGCCTCAAGTGTATAAACCTTATGCTGCAATTCTTGACAAAGATTCTCTGTAACCATTCTTAATTGTACCGGAAGCTGCTGGGAAAACTGGATTAGCATTCGGCCCATTGATTCTAACTCGGTAAACATGGTGATTGGATGAATGTGCTGAGATGAAGAGGTGAATAAAAGGTGCTGCGAAGATGGGGGAGAGTACTTCGGTGAAGAGGATGAAGCGGCAGGCTCTTCAATTGGTTTCATGGGTATAATGGGATCGACCAGAGGAATGGGTGGAGAAGAGGGTTGTAGAATGTTATCCTCTAAACCTTGTCGGTGGATTGCTGAGTAGTGTCATCAGGGTTGGCAACTTTAGATTCCACTGTTGTAATCAATTCTTCAAAAATTTCGGTAACAATATGTTGCACCTCTTCTTGTTTATTCTGTTCGGAGTGTTGCTGAGATTCTTCTTTAGAAGAACTGGCTTCAAAATCAGTAGTATCATCATGCTCTTGTTGCTAGTTTGGAGATGATTGAGCTGATGAATCCTGGTGCATTGATGTAGCTATATCGTGGAATGTCTCTTCTTCATGTTCTTCTTCTTTTCCAGCCGCGGAACCCTGTACTTGGCTATCAGAAGAACTTATTCTGATGCATTTTCGGTGGAGGAGATGGAAGATTTCTTCATCATCATCTCCGTCATCTTCCAGTATCTGAGCAGATTCTTCATGATATAATACTGGACCTCTGGGTGGTGGTTGTGCTGCTTGGAGGACCGGAAACAAAAATGAAATGATGTGCGGTAATCGTGAATGTGGCATATCTCCTTTGTTAACCTGTTTAATGATTGAAACACATTCACCGTGAATGCGGCGGAAATAGTAAGAGGCAAAATTAAGAGGCTCTCTAGTAGCCATATCTATCGCTGAGTAGAATGGGCGAGATATGCCATATGTACGTTTCTGCAAATTTAGTATTGCTACTAAAAATTGCAGGGCTATTCTTTCAGGCTCAGGGCGACAAAGGATTGCATATTCATTAGAAGAATGCCTGGGAAACAACTGATTCATCGTAGCGATTGGAAGGTTGGGTCCATTTTCTTGTCCTTGCGGAGAGAGTCAGAAAGCATCAACAAAGGTTTGTAGGGTGATTATAGTACGAGATGGTAAAGAGGTGATTGGCCAACTCTCCTCCGTAGCAGGTGTGGCAGCGATGGTAGCGATAATTTGGGCGTAGAACGGGTGACATTCCACTGAATGCCAAGGCAATTCAGTGAAATTAGCCAACCCATGGACTCGCAAGAACTCACCCACATCTGCAGGGAGTCCGTCACGGAAGGTAGCAAAATTTGCCGACGCTTCAATGATGCGTAGACGAATAGCAAGCAGACACAGGGATTACAGGAAACACAAAGTTCACAAATCACGCAGACACAATAGCGATTAACAACAAAATGAAAAAGGTTAAATAGATACGGGGTAAGGGGAGATGATAAAAAATGCTAATCATCACACGATGTTGAGATGATAGCCTTCATAACTACGGTGTGCATGTATGATCAGAATCAATAACAAAAGGCGGTGTCGCGTCGTGAGGGATGCTCGGATGGTGGATCAAGTCATCGGCCTAAATCGTTCGGCACACGCAGGGTGTCTGTAGCAGACTCAGACTAAGGACCATAGGGACAAGCTGCTTTATATCTGGCAATAGCTACCTGTTTGGGTGTTAAAAATAAAGACTCTTCGGTTATGTGATCTTTAACTATCTCTTCTACTGTAGCTTCTAATGGTTTTGGATGAGTTTGTCTAACTAAAGTTGGTGGAAATAAATCTTCACTACTTTGAGATTCAGGAGATGCAATGGAAGAAAATGCTAGGAATGTAGTTAAACATTAATCATAAGATAAAGACACTAATGATTCCGAAGTAATATTGTTCTTAATAAGTTCTTCTGACACTAATTCTATGGATTCGGTTGTATGTTCAATGATGTCATTACTACTGTGTTCAGATTCATGGTATAAATCGGAAGACATGAAAGAACTAATAGAAACAATATGATGCTAAACTGGTTTGAATAAATGAATTAATAAGCTAATACAAATGTAAAGTCTAAATAATTGGATAAATGTCTAAGCAATTGGGTAAATGACTAAATGGAGATACAAGGTTTAAATGGATCTTCAATCTACCGGTTCACTTCAACTGCTTGTACTTCACTTTAACTGATTGTAATCTTCAATGTTTCTGCAAAAAAACATTAGCGTATTAGTAATATTACATAAATCAATAAAAACATAAAATATAATTCACACAACATTGTCATACACATGCATATACTCATGCAAATGATTTAATTCTCATAAACATACACATGCATTATCACATATGCTAACATAAACTCATTCAAACATTTAATGTTTGCTTAACTAAGCTTACTTACATTCCTACTTGTACTTATATTTCAGCAAGCATATACTATTATGCTCTCAAACATATTAGTTCT
>CM035421.1:86645714-86695714 GCA_020310875.1 Ceratopteris richardii
TTCACATATCAGCAATCAAGCATGCCAAAGAAATCTACTAAATCTACTTGGACAGACAGCCGCCTTGTATGCCCAATTTTAATCACTAGATGTGTTTTTTCACAACTAGTTTTCTTCATATAAATATGATGTAAACTTCATGTAAATACCTTTTTGAGGTAGAAGAAGGTATAACTTCCATGTCAATATTCTTTTTTTTTTTTTCGCTACTTTTTCGTTTTAAAGGGGAAAGGCTTAACCCCTTATTCCGAGCTAAGGATCTAGCTGCATGGACAAGAAAGATCTAGGTTTTCACAGTCATGCATCATGCAACAATATGCTCCTACACATATACAACTACTTTCGTTATCTGATATGAACTACAACTCCTTCTATTCTTAACAAATCTCACTTAATTTATAAATTTAGAAATAGAAATTATGCCTGTTTTCCTAATATGGTTAAATAGAGTCCTTTATAAATTAATATTCTTCATTCCAGATTTTATCAATTAGTTTTATATGAATGCAAAGAAAATACATAAATCAAAATTGTATGACAAAGAAAAATACGACCTAAAATCAACTTCATCTTCAATCTGCTTCATCTTTATGCATCTTAATTTGTTCTTCAAAGACTTGTTAAAACTCAACCAACAACAGCTAGACACGCAAAATTATTAAATTTCATATTCAAATCTTCTCTTAGTTTTCCTGCAAAAGAAACCCACACTAAAGAAATTCATTCATACATAATTAATCATGCTCATCATCAAACATTACTTCATACATTTCATCATCTCTTTGTTTAAATAATTTAATTCTTTTGCCAGCAATTATGTTTTTAAGAGGAGTGCCATCTAATTCGCGTAAGGCATACGTTCCATTATCATAGGTTTTGACTACCACATAAGGTCCAAACCAACGTCTTTTAAGTTTCCTACGGGCATCATACTGAGAATCAAACGTACTATCATACAGTAAAACCCAATCATTAACTTGAACCGGCTTTGGCCTTAACCTATGTGATTTATCAAAATACTTCTTATTTTTCAGTCGAGAATCTTTTAGTTTAACTATAGCCTCTTCTAAACGCTCATTCCCTTGCTCTAACTGCTGGATTCGCAGAGCTAATAAATCTTCTGTCGACAGATTATCTTCCCATGGTAAAGTAGTCCAAGTAAGAATTTGCGTATGCACAGGGAATATCGGTTTCTGACAATACATCAACTCTGCCGGCATATACCCCGTTGTTCTAGTGCAAGTCATTCTATCAGCCCACAACGCAAATGGCAGATATTTTGGCCAATTCTTAATTTCTCCATTACAAGCTTTGGAAATTGCTTTAATAATAGGAGAATGCCCTCGTTCAATCTTCCCATTAGCTTCAGGGTTGTAAGCAGTAGTAAGGGCTAAGCGAATTCCATGCCTAGCAAAGAATTCTCTAGCCTCCTGCGCATCTAACTCTCCCCTATCAGCCACTACCTTTTCTACATAACCAAATCGTGAAATGACATCCTCAAGAAGAAATTTGCATACATTAAAAGTTGTCTTAGATCTTAAAGCTCGGCCTTCTACATGATTCGTAAGATCTTCACGTGCCAAGACTATATATTTCATCTTATCGATACCTTTGGGCATGGTAACTAAGTCTACAACCCATTTATAATGGATGCATGGAGGATAGGTAGGATGTAACGGATCCCTATGTTTGACTGAGGAATGAATCTGACATACGTCACATGAATTCACATAATTTTTAACAGTAACATAAATCCCTGGCCACCAGTATCCTTCTCTAATTTTTTTATACGTAGCTACAAAACCTTTATGTCCTGCCCATAAAGTATCATGCATACTCTTCATGACTTGTAACTGAAGATCCTTAGTACCTAGTACTCGTTGTGGCAATCTAATTTTTCCCCTAGCATGTCTCCAAATTAAACCTTCTTTCAGAAAAAAGTTGTAAGCTCTTTTCCTAATATTCCGAAATCTATTTGAAGACCATGAAGGTGCCCTAACCAAAGTACTTAAATACTTTCCAATATCCTGCCACTCTCCTTCGTATTCAATATTAAACTGTTCATATGCGTATGCTTTAGAATCATAATTAATTGCATTTATTTCTAATTCTGTTTCTTCTTCATTATCAAATCTAGCTCGAGAAAGCATATCAGCCACACGATTAGATTTACCTGCAATATGTATCAAAACAGGATTTATAAACTTGATGTATGAAATCCATCTAAGCATGGCAATGTCGGGTGATGAACAGTTTGTAATCATTCCAATCAGAGGTAGACAATCTGTCTCAACTATTACATTTGCACCTATAAAATATTCTTTATCGGATTTTAATGCCGTGACTAAGCCCCATAGTTCTCGTTTAATTTGCGGATAATATCTTTGCGTATCGTGTAAAATCTTTGCTCCAAATCTCGCAGCATACCTATTGCCCTCTTCATCGTCCTGACCAATAACCCATCCTATTCCTATAGGGCTCGTACCAACAGTTAGAATGATAGGCTTTTGATCAGTATAATCTACTCGCTTTAAAATAGGAGCTTCAAGAAGTAATTTCTTTAACTTTTTCATAGCTTTTGAGTGTTCTTCAGTCCAAAGAAACTTTCGATTCTTCCTTAGCAAAGCATAAAGATAGTTTGCAACATGTGCATAGTGTGGGATCCAGATGGCATAAAACACATAAGCACCAAGGAATCGTCTTACCTCACTAATATTACTACAGGTTTCAGAAATCTTGTTTATAGCGTTGACTTTAGGTGGATATGGCCTCCGACCGTAATGTCCACATAAATGCCCAACTATAAGTACCTCATTGACACCAAAAACAGATTTCTCAATGGAGAATGTGAGACCAACCTCTTCAAATCTCTGGAAAATCCTTTCACAGTCAGAGATATGATCTACTACAAACTTCCTGCAGCCAGAGAAATCTAAAGTTTCATCTTTCGCATTCTCAATACATCCTTTAATAGGAATGTCGTCAATAAATGGCATGGCTATATTAGGAATGAAGTCATGTAATACTGAATTCATGGCGTTCATCATATGCGCTACTAAATTAGTAGCTCCTTGCGGCAAAGTGCACATGTGAACTAAGCCTAAAGGAGTTTTCATGGTTGTAATGTCTCTACTTTCAATAGCAAGCTGAAATTGATCGTAGCCAGAATACAAGTCTCCCATTGAGTAAATGGCATGACCAGCGAAGGCTTCAGCGAATTCTCCTACAATGGGCCCAGTACCTACATTCCTAATAGTAACCTTGTTAACAGGTTGTAAATCTTGAATGAATCGTAACTTGCCATTTCTCTTTGGAACAGTAAACCACCTATTTGAGGAGGGTGCAGACGATGGCTCTAAAATTCGCATGTGAATCTTTTCCTTAAGAAGCCGCATTAACTCTGGTAAATGGGCTTTCGGAACAAGTACGGGTCGAAGATTCCATGGAATGTGAGGTACTGTAAAGATGATCATTGGTGGTACAATTTGTGGGTCGGCACAACCTATCTCATGGGAATATAAAGAAAATGTCCTTCCATGCTTTCTAATCACTCTTTGAAATAGTTCACATTCCTCAGGTAACAAAAAATTTTCATCATTTCCTATCTTGATTAGCTTTAAAGTTTCTTCTGTGAAGGTATGACCTATATCTGTGCGCTCTCTTAAATAAGGATCATTGGTAACTTGCCTAATCTTCTCTTCACTCTCTCGTGGTAACGGCTGGGCAATCGGTTTAATTTTTTTTGTCAACGGTTTTGTATTTTGTATTTACTTTTGCTTCCTTTTCATTACTCATGACAAATTTAATAATCAGATCATATTCTTCAATAGAATTTAAAAGTACAAATCTAAAATTTTCTTTTTCATGCAAAATATTTTGAAGTTCTTCAATCAATGAGTTTGAAGATAAAGTTTCAATTACGGTTTCAATGTGTTCATCAGATGAAATGAATCCTTTCTCTTTATAAATTTTTTCATAATGTTTTATAATTTTTTTAGGAATTTGTTTATAATGACTGAATTGCAAATATGATGAAGGAAAATATAAAGAAAAACTATCTAAAATATCTACAGATGGGTGCGAGACATCAAACCAAGTACCACCGTTGTCTCGCTCAACAGTGGCATCTAGGAAAAATTTTGATCATAATAAGTTCCAAACTCACGAAGAGGCATATGATCTTCGCGTATCTTTTCATGAGAACGGATGGGCGTCTTTCTAATTTGCTCCCTATTTCGTACATGGTTTGGGCTGACTATCATAACTTGGAGTGATTGTAGATCATCTTTAGATCTAATTCTTGCGTATGCTGAGCCGTCATCCATTACTTTAGTCTCCATTCTGGCTTCACATATAAATGGTTGACCTAAGATAATTTCATAAGAGCAGTTGTCCTGAATGAAAAAGTGGAATGTCTCAGAGATTCCACCTATCATTAGAGGTATGTTGGCACATGCTCCTAGGAGTGATCCACAACCATTGTCCGCGGTTCGCATTATCCAGCCGTGATTTTTATCAATAGGCCATTTAAACTTATCATATAATCCTTTCGAAATCACATTGACTTCCAACCCACAGTCAATTAGGGCTAAAGCAGAATATGATCTTTTCTGATCTCCTAAGTTAACTTTAATCTCCGGTGTGCCTCTCGCCCAAAAAATTTTTCTAAAATCACTCTCTGAGTTTTTTGTTTCGTCATGTGGTACAATCGGCCCTAAGTAATTTTTGTTCACATTACAGGTATTATCTTCTTCATCCTCTGAGTCTAAAGAAAGAGATTCATGAATCAAGTGAGTTACATCGGCAACATCTTGCATCTCTACCTCTTGTGACAGAGGGAATCTCTTCCTTTTAATTAGCTTAATAAAATTTTCCTTAAATTCAATTTTTCCTATTGAGAAGATTTGTTCTAAAGTCATTGTTACTGCACTTTTTAATAAGATGTCATACAATATTTCTTTCGAATCAACTTTTTGTTCAAGTTCAGAAATAAGAATAGCTTTCGGTACTCGTTTCGGTTTCTTTTCTGGTTTCTCTTCAGGTTTTGTTTCAGTTCTAGGAATTTGCTCTACTTTGTCTAATGTTTGAATTGGCTCACTAAACACAGGTTGTTTACCCTCCCTAATTTCTTTTCGTCGCTCCTCATTTGTTTTAGAACTTTCGCCTTGTTCAAACTGAACTTTCTTAGGCTTCGGCTCATCTCTCATCTTACTTCTAGTCATTCGTCTGGCTGAATCATTTGTATCTTGCTCATCATCCCTCTTTCTTTTCTCTTCAACATTTGCAATATGCGAATATATCGAGAATTGATCCACAGGAGAGTTCCACGCAGTTTTCTGCATAATATCATCTCTCGCCTTTATCAAAGCTTCAATTGAGTAGTTCCTCGTTTCCCTTGTTTGTTCAAAATCAGAGTCACTATCAACATTCTCTAGTTTAACAGCAGAAGTAGATTTCGAAGACTCAGAAAGGTTTTCATACAGCTTCTGCATCCCTCCCTTTCCCCAATTGGCAGCTAAGGGTAAATGTGTTCTATAGTCGCACAATTGCTTGTCAATATCAATTACAAGTCTTTTCTCTTTCGCATCTTTCAATGCTTCACATGTGTAAGTCAAATGATCTGTGGCATCGCACCAGATACATCTCCTCACATTGGCATTTCTCCTTTCATTGAAATTTCTTTGGTTAAATGCTTGAGGAATTGGTTGAGGTACAATTGGAGGATTAGGAGGTATAAAAGGTGGATTAGGAGGTACTAATGGATGATTCGGAGCTACTAATGGTGGATTTGGAGCATTTACTGGTTGAGGATAAATAGTCAGATGAGCTTGCATTGCAGGTTTATCTTGTAAGTTTAAAGCATACACCACATTCTGCAAAGCCGCTACCTCTCTAGACATATTCTCGTGCATATGCATCATATTGTCCAACTTGTTAAACAAAATCGCAAATTGCAGCTCAGTTGGTACTCTAGATGTGGATGCCGTAGGCTCAACTTTTGAATCTATATGTGTATCCCTAGTTGCCTGAATCGGAGGAAAACTGGAAGATGGTTGAGACATTGAATCATAAAGAAGTGTTTTGTGTTGCTTCATGTGAGCAACCGCCTCAACCACTGTTTTCACTACTCCCCAGTCATCTGTAAGCCCATATTTCTTTCCCGGTTCTTCAAGCCTACGCTCAACCTCTACCCTTATATCTGGAGTCAAGATTTTAAGGAAATATAAAATGATATCTGGGGTAAGGGCAACTCTATCCTGTTCAGGTAATTGAGAGAATCTTTTCATAAATTTGCCATGGAGTTGAGTTAAAGAAATGTGAGGCTTAGGAGAACTAATCCATTTCATAAATCCCTCTCGACTGTGTTGACTATAGTCCTCTAAATAAAATTCTTTATGTAGCTCTTTTCTAAACTTATCCCATTCCTTATTGCCATGTAGATCCATAATAGCTTTCACTGTACCTATGGCAAGCCGTCCAAGATAGGATTTCCACTTTGTATCAGGCAAGCCGTGTAACTTGGCTAATTCCTCAAACGTGTCTAAATAATTTGTAACATTCATACCAGTAAATTTCCCTTTATCCTTTAATAACGTTTCAACTACTTTTTGTCCTTGCGTCTTGTGCATCATAGTTTGAAATAGTTCATCCATTTTTGAAGTTTGTTTTGATCTAGCTTGAACAATTCTAACTATATCCTGAACTTCTTTTGTTACTCTTTCCTTATGTTCAGCTACTAATTCTGAAATTCCGTTAGAGTCCAGTTTGATAAGTTTTTACTATGCCAAAACGTTGCAAGTAAAGCTATGATTAACGCTTAACCTATGTTTAACAAACAGTTGCCTTTAACCTATACCAATAATTCAACCTTAAAATTATGTATGCAAGAATGTAAGAGTAAAGAAATTATACCAACTGCTCGAAGATGAGGCTCAAAACAGTGCTTTCTGTGAAATTCAATACATTTATTGATTTGAATCAAAATCTAAATACATATTTTGCTAAAATGGGTGCGAGCGTTTTGTACTTCAATTGTTGATGAAAGGGGTGGCGCGATGAGGTTCTCCTACTTGCCAATCTTCGTGGAGGTGCTCACGTCACCAGACCAGCCCTCAACACCAAGAAGATTGCAAGCTCACGTAAATGCCACAGCTTCTAGGGATGAAGACGCAGCTGCACTGATGTAAAATCGTATGAATGTATATGCAATGCAAACTGATAATATCCGTATGAGTCGCAAGCGGATTTGTTCACGTCAGGTTCACCAAATGTCGGGTCGTGAGGGATGCTCGGATGGTGGATCAAGTCATCCGCCTAAATCGTTCGGCACACGGAGGGTGTCTGTAGCGGACTCAGACTAAGGACCATAGGGACAAGCTGCTTTATATCTGGCAATAGCTACCTGTTTGGGTGTTAAAAATAATGACTCTTCGGTTATGTGATCTTTAACTATCTCTTCTACTGTAGCTTCTAATGGTTTTGGATGAGTTTGTCTAACTAAAGTTGGTGGAAATAAATCTTCACTACTTTGAGATTCAGGAGATGCAATGGAAGAAAATGCTAGGAATGTAGTTAAACATTGATCATAAGATAAAGACACTAATGATTCCGAAGTAATATTGTTCTTCATAAGTTCTTCTGACACTAATTCTATGGATTTGGTTGTATGTTCAATGATGTCATTACTACTGTGTTCAGATTCATGGTATAAATCGGAAGACATGAAAGAACTAATAGAAACAATATGATGCTAAACTGGTTTGAATAAATGAATTAATAAGCTAATACAAATGTAAAGTCTAAATAATTGGATAAATGTCTAAGCAATTGGGTAAATGACTAAATGGAGATACAAGGTTTAAATGGATCTTCAATCTGACGCTTCACTTCAACTGCTTGTACTTCACTTTAACTGATTGTAATCTTCAATGTTTCTGCAAAAAAACATTAGCGTATTAGTAATATTACATAAATCAATAAAAACATAAAATATAATTCACACAACATTGTCATACACATGCATATACTCATGCAAATGATTTAATTCTCATAAACATACACATGCATTATCACATATGCTAACATAAACTCATTCAAACATTTCATGTTTGCTTAACTAAGCTTACTTACATTCCTACTTGTACTTATATTTCAGCAAGCATATACTATTATGCTCTCAAACATATTAGTTCTTAAGAATATGCAAATACTTATTCATGCTAATACTTAGATTCATTTATGCATATGCATACAATAGTTCAGTTACTTACCCATGCATAAAATCATATGCTAACACTCACACATATGCTCATGCACACATCACTCACATGTACGCTCTCATGCAGACATGCACTCTTACTCACAATCATACATACATGCATACCTATAATATACATGCACATGCATACACATGCATCATGCATCACACATACACATGCATACTCTAACTTCTCTCTCTCTCTCTCTCTCTCTCTCTCTCTCTCTCTCTCTCTCTCTCTCTCTCTCTCTCTCTCTCTCTCTCTCTCTCTCTCTTTCTCTCTCTCTCTCTCTCCTTCTCTGCCCCGATCTCTCTCTCTCTCTCTCTGCCTCTCTCTCTCTCTCTCTCTCTCTCTCTCTCTCTCTCTCTCTCTCTCTCTCTCTCTCTCTCTCTCTCTCTCTCTCTCTCTCTCTCTCTCTCTCTCTCTCTCTCTCTCTCTCTCTCTCTCTCTCTCTCTCTCTCTCTCTCTCTCTCTCTCTCTCTCTCTCTCTCTCTCTCTCTCTCTCTCTCTCTCTCTCTCTCTCTCTATCTCTCTCTCTCTCTCCTTCTCTGTCTGCGTGCTACCGCACTCAGACAGAGGAGGGGAGGGAGAGAACCTCTCTCTCTCTCTCTTTCTCTCTCTCTCTCTCTCTCCTTCTCTCTCTCTCTCTCTCTCTCTCTCTCCTTCTCTCTCTCTCTCTCTCTCTTTCTCTCTCACACACACATACACACATCACACACACACATACATCACATCACATACACACACATCACACACCTCATACACTTCACATACACACATACATCACATCACATACACACACATCACACACACACACATCACATACACATACACTTCACATACACGCGCACATACACACAACACATACACACACACACACACATCACACAATGCTGCAGGGACTCACACCAAGCCATGGAATAGGCATGGGCATGCTTCCAGCCAGACAATCAACATTGTAGTATCATGGGCACATCAAGATCATCATACACAGCAGTACATGATGGCTTAATATCCCGAGCACGAGGAGGGTCTATTGAGAAAGAAGGAAAAAACAGAAGAAAGTAAAGAGCAGGAGAAAGTACCTGCAAAAAAACATTAGGAGAAACTTGAGCTCAACACTCATTTAAATACATGCACAAGTCATTTCTAAACCACTCTTTTTAGTTTTAACTTTTAATCTACAACCACACTTTAATCTCCTTACTTCCACCACACTTTCGAGTTTAACTTTTCTACTTTAATTACACTTAATTTCTACTCTTCTCTTTTCATCTTCACTAATTCTCTCCAGTCTTTCTCTTAACCAACTTTTTTCACTTTAAGTGCATCTTCTATTGAGACCACTCCTTAAATCTCTTTAGTTACACAACTTATATAAGCCATTCTTTTTCCTAGCACTCATATAGTCCACTAGTTATTTATCCATTTAATTAATTTTTTTAATTCTATTTACCCTAAATTTCTCAATTAAATAAATCAATTAAATTAAGCTTAGGTTAAGCTTTTAATTAATTAGAACCTTAGTTTTTAAATGCACACAAATATTTAAAGTAATTATTAATAACATAGTTTAAATTTTATTACATAAATATGTAATTTATATATTAATGTTTTTTAAATAACATTGATTTTAACCCTTTAAATATAGTAAAACCCTAGAAAACCTATTTGAAACCCATTAGAAACCCATTAGAACCCTTTGGGTTAGACCATTAAAATCCTTCTAAACCCTAGCTTTAACCCATTATAAATCATCTAATCCCTTAACATTAACCAAATTTTATAAACAACACATGAATTCAAGAAACCCTAGGCTGAATACCCATAATTCTTGAATGTAAAAGATAGGAAATTCTCATTAAATGAGTAATTAGCGTAAACCCTAACATGAACATATGTCCTGCTTCATCCTTCATACCTGAAAACACTTTCAAAATAGTTAATCCAATTAACACAACTGATCCACAGTGATATAAAAGAGGTTTAGAATTCACCAATAAATATTTTAATTTTTCGGGTCATCAATTGGAAGATGCAAATCTTCCCGACAGCGGCGATTATTCATGGTTAGTATCCAAACGAGGAATTTATGGTTATTATTTAATTAACACGCAAAACTAAAAACAAAAAATAAAAGAAAAGAGAAAAAATAAAAGAAAAAATAATGCGCGGGCAACCGCAGAACACTTCAGTGCGAATCACGTGCTTGATGATACGGCCTTAACTTTGAACCATTTATCACTTTCGGAAGAGGAATTCCGGTCAAAGTAGTCAACCGAAAAGTAGCTGGGACCACTTGTTCAGTAATCCGATAAGGACCAAACCATTGAAACTTGAATTTTCTAGCAGAACGATTTGATTTTGCATTATAAAACAACACAAGTTGTCCTACCGTAAAAACTGGAGTTTTAAGATACCGATCATGTGTACGAGCTTGTCGCAACTGCACTTCTTGAAGAGTCAGAAAACTTTCCCAGCGATGCTCATCTAATTCTCTGAGTGTGTCCAACCGAAATGGTAAAGATTCTTCAGATAATAATTGAGAGATGGCCACACATAAGCTTGGTACTACAAGCTCCATTGGTGCGATTGCCTCCATTCCATATGCAAGTTTGAAAGGAGTCAGTCCGGTGGCAACTTTGTAAGTAGTCCGATATGCCCATAATACTGCAGGTAATAACTGATCCAATCTTTCTGGTAATTCCATAATCAATTTTCAAAGCATAGTCAACAATGTTTTGTTTGTACTCTCAGCTAAGCCATAAGCACGAGGATAATACAGTGAACTGAATTTATGTAGAATCTGAAAAGTGTGTGTTAACACTCGCATTAAATTGTTGATAAAGTGGGTCCCTTGAACTGTGACAAGTTCCAAAGGTAATCCATAACGTGGGAATACATCCTTCATTAAACATTTTGCCACCAAAATAGCTGTAGCAAACCGTAAAGCCCAAGCTTCTGCCCATCTGGTAGCATAATCTGTGCATGTCATAATATATCTGTTATTGCTAAGGATTGCTAGAGGTGTGATTGGTCCAATAAAGTCAACATCCCATTTCTCAAAAGGCTCTAAAGGTAAAACAGGTTGTAGAGGAAAGAAATGGCGTTGTAAAAGCTGTCTGGATTGTTGACAATTGTCACACTGCTGCACAAATTGAGTTACATCTCTGTACATAGTAGGCCACCAAAGCCCACTTTGCAGAATTTTCCGGTGCATTAAATCTGCTGCAAAATGTCCACCGGAGGGTATGGAATGTGCCCGAACCATTATTGAGTTTACTTCATGTGGAGGAATACAACGAAGTAAACCCCCAGTGTGATCCATATAATACAACTCTCCGGCAATCAACTGGAATCTCCGACTGTAAACTGCAATTTTTTGGTGCATTGCAGGAGAAGTTTGAGAAGGAAGACATCCATCAGTAAGAAAGGTTAATAACTGATCATAGTAAGTAGGTGTCACATGAGGTTGTGCAGATTCATCATTAGTCATTTCAGTAACATAAATAGCTGGTGTGGTGTCATCAACACCGACCGGAGCTTCACCAGAATCCAACTTGGAGAGAAAATCTGCTAAGGCATGTGCAGTTCCAGGTCGATGAATCACTTCGTAATCAAATTCTTGTAACAGTAGAACCCAACATGCTAAACGACCACCTAAATGCTACTGCCGGACCAGATATACTAGCGCAGCATGATCTACATGAAAGGTGAATTTTCGGCTTAGCAAGTAATGCCGGAATTTCTTTACAGAATACACTAAACCAAGACATTCTCTTTCAGTTACGGAATAATTCTTTCTAGCAGGAGCAAGCCTTCGACTTGCATACTAGATAGGCCTAAACCACTTATCAGTTTGTTGCATTAAAACACTTCCAATGGCTATATCTGATGCATCTACAAAAACATGAAAGGGGCGTTCCCAATCAGGAGGTTGTAGAATTGGAACCTACGTTAATAAAACCTTTAGACGATCAAATGCAGTTTGACATTCCGGTGTCCAATCAAACTGTCGAGGAGTACTAGTTATTAGCCGATTCAGGGGTATTGCCAAATGGGAAAGCCACCGTAAATGTCGACCATGCCACCTGACTTGACCCATGAAACACATGACTTCTTTCGGTGTAGTAGGTATAGGTGCTTCTAACACGGCTGCAATTTTGTCTGGATCAACTTGTATGCCCTGTGCAGATACAATGTGGCCAAGGAGTTTACTACAAGAAACCGCAAAGACAGATTTGGTGGGATTCAAACAGAGTCGGTATTCTCGGCCTTTTTCAAAGCAACACCGTAAATGATACAGGTGTGCAACCATCTTACCGAATAAAGAGAAATCATCTAGATATTCTTAATCCAAACCACATGACTGTGCAAGCAAAAACATCCCAATTCGTAATAAACGCTGTTTTTGATATATCTTGCTCAGCCATTCGGACCTGGTTATAACCACTATAACTGTCGAGAAATGAGTACATCTCATGTCCAGCCACTCTGTCCAGCATGGTGTCAAGAAATGGAAGAGGAAATGGATCAGGTACGATAGCTGCATTCAATTTTCGATAATCAACACATATTTGGAGCTGCTTGTTTTTCGTTGGTACAATCACGATCAGGGAGATCCATTCAGCATGCTCAATACGTACAATGAATCCTACCTTTAATAGGCGATCAAGTTCTCCTTTGACCTGTGCTGCATAGTTAGGGTTCATATGGTAGCTGGGTTGTTTAATTGGCTTTGCTTCTGGTTTGAGCATGACCCTATGTTGATAAATGCGAGGATCCAGACCCTTCATATCACGGTAATCCCATGCAAACACATCAGAGAATTCACGAATAAGTTGAATCAAATGAGCTTGAAACACTTCAGACAATCCTTCCTTTATTTTTATAGGTCGTGGATTTACTTCATCTCCTAAATTATAGGTGATCAACTGATCTTCTGGAACATAGAATTGACCAAGTTTTCCTGAATCGTCAACTGATTGTAAAAGTTGCTGTATAGTGGCTTCATCCATAGCAACAGTATCTGTTATCCCCACTTCTTTAGTCACAGGTACCACCGTACAGGCTGCCGGATTCCAGTTATCTATAATAGATTGCAGATCTACAGTGCCTAAGGAAATCAGATCTTCATTGTTCTTCAAAAATGCTTCTTCTTCATCGTTAGATAAACCATCCAACATGTGGACTGGCTCTGCTACATATGGTCTGGCATGGAGTTCACAAGGCTTATTTATGATGATTATCCTTAAATGTTAGTTCTTGAGCTGACCAATCTTGTATAACCTTAGCCTGTTTTAACTAGGGTCGTCCGAAAAGGAGGTTATAATCAAGACTAGACTCCGGTAGTTCTAAGACTACAAAAGTCATCTTAAACGTTGTTCCCTGCAAAGTTATCGGAACATTTCTTACAAGTCCTACCAGGTGAACTCTGGATTGATCGGCCATTCTTACAAAAAATTGAACAGGCTCGATTTTTGTCCATCCCAACTTCTTAAAAAGTGTTACAGTAGCTATGTTTACACCAGACCCACCATCAATTAGTACTTGAGTAATCTTGTGATTTTTGTACCATACCGTAATCAAGGGGACCGAATGATCCACCGCAGAATCAGTTTTCGGTTGTACCGTTGCTGTCGCTAGAATGCAGGAAGATCCAGGACTGAGCTGTTGCTGGAATTGCTGCCGAACTCCTAGTACTAGTGCAAGTAACTGTCCAAAAGAAAGAGTAATAGATGCTTTAGATAGAATTTCCTATGCTTGATCTGCGTAACTTGTACTGTTCACCGATTCGAAAGATGATGCGCCTGTTGCAGGGGTAGAATCTTGTTCCTGTGATCCTTCCTTTGGAAGCAGAACGTGGGTTACTAGAATGGGATCTGGAAACACTGTAGGCTCCTTGGTGGTCCATTGACTAGCTTTGTCATACATTCTTTGTTGTTAATGGATGCCAGGTTCAAACACTTCTGCTGCTGGTTGTAACTGCTTACCAGATCTAGTTTGAATCACTACGCTCTGAGTTTCTATTGGTGAAATATATACCATATTGGTCATAGGGTTGTGACGTTCTTTCTTCCTCTGATCATATTCAGCTGCATCTTTACAGAATCTGCGTATGTGGCCTAACTCACCACAAAAATGATAGCGAGGGGGTGGCAAAGAATTACCTTCCTGTGATGTTCCTGTCTGCGAGCGATTTGTATTGTAATTTGTATTTCGCTGTCCACGGTAATTTTTGTATCCTTGTTGCTGATTATTTCTCATCTGAAGTGGTACATAATGAGTGGCAGGCTGCCCTAGTTCTTGTATAACAGCATTTACGGTTGTTGGTCCCTCCACTTTGGTGTTATAAGCACAGTTTTCGGTGGAATGTCCGGTTGTATTGCAGATAGCGCAATACATATGATTAAGGGCACATGTGACACTGGTATGCCCTGGATTCTTGCACTTAGTGCAGTACATTTGTCTACCTGGATCCTCTGTAACACTTTTAGTGGCTTTTAACCACTCCAAATCTTCGGTAAAGCCTCCAACCTTATGCTCGACCTACAAAGCCATTGCAATAACCGCATCTAATGTCATAGCTCCCACACAATGGATGATCATCATCTATTTGAGCTGCGGAGTCAAACCATTAATAAACCACTACATAATGACATCATCCGGCAAATTAGCATGTGCCGGAGGTAGTTGTCTTAAATGAGTTCTGAATAGGGTGGCATATTCCTGCATTGTTTGATTCAGCTTCTGTCTATTGTTCTGTAGGTAATCAAAAATTTCGGGCAGGGTTCTTCTTTGGCCGGAATCTCTGCAGAAACGCATCTCTTACCGCTTCATAGGTGCCGAAATGGTTGATATCATATTCTGTAAGCCACCTGACGGCTTCATTTACTAGTGTTGACTGGAATACTATGGCCTTATATGCCGGATCGGGTGGATGATTAAGTACTGCATAACTAATTTCAAAGGTACGTACATGAGCATCAGGATCATCACCTGGCAATCCACCGAATTTTGTGTAGGTGACTCTTGTTGGAACCGGACGAGGTGAAGGAGTTGTTGCTGTTGTTGTTGTTGTTGTTGTTGTTGTTGTTATTGTTGTCGTTGTTGTTGTTGTTGTTGTTGTTGCCCACTCATGTTGATACTGTTACTATTTCTTGAGTTTTGAGGGTGTGCTTCCGGTTCTTCAGAGTCTGTATGATTAGACTGCTCTTCTTCCCGTTCGAAAATAGCGCTTAACCTCTTACGACTTTCTAATTTGAATAGCTTATCCTCTTCTGCGGTATCGAACATAGGTAAACTTGCTCTGAACAGTGGTGTCCGGAATGAAGATTCGCCAGGAAATATAACACTATCACCGGAAAATTGTAAATTTTCTGCAACGAGGACCGAACTACCACCGAAAGTAGTGGAACTTTCCCCAATCCGGGGTATTCTTTCTCCTTCAATGACCTCCCTGGATAACACACCTCTATCCATAGAGAGATTTGAATCTTGACCAGACGGTGTCAGATCAACTGCACACTGTGTTCCTGTGGACTCGAAAGTTACTGTCTCTGCTACAGACTGCACCGAGATTTCATCAGAATTTACCGGAATTGCAGTATGATCCACCGAAAAGTTATCGGAATGACTACTAATATGCTTCGCTTCTTCGACGACTAGACCTAACCGATCTGAGGTTCTTCCTCCTGGGGGTGTCCTTCGCAAATTTGGTACCACCCAAGGCTGTCTGTACTTCGGATACGATTTTCCGGACCGAGGAACCGGCATATATCACTTTTGCTACACTTGCGTACTACTCTATCTTACTGTCGATTCACAATCTATGGTTACCTTCGATTCACAATCTATGGTTCCCACAATCACTGTGCAACAATCTATTGCCACTTTCCCACAACTAATTTGCAACATTCTGATGCCACTTTCCCACAATTGGCGCCAGTGTTAAATGCGCTTTTGCCATAAGAAGCGCATTTAATCTCCTTTCGGGTTCTTGGGAGTGGAAGGGGTTTGAATAATCAGAGGCCGTATACTTGATTTCCCAAATCAACTCACTCACGTGACCTTCCGTTCAAACAACTCTGCTAATCAAACTTACTAACAGAAAACTCAGACTCGTTCCTTACAAACTTACTATTTTGATTCGCTCACTCATAGAGTATTGACTAATACACAGATTAAGACTTCTCAGTAACCAACGTATAAGGTGAATACTACCGTAACACAAACTTACAGTAACCAACTTACAGAACAGCGATTCAATAATTCACTTAATGTAAACATTACCATAACTCAATCTGTAACGCACAGATACAGATAATCAAACACAACAGAAAGACACAATATGACTCAGAGTTATGAAAAACACAACACTACGGTACTACACAGACGTATCGCCCAGACAGATAGTCTAGCGATTTGCTGGTCGTCACCGAAGCGTCTTTTTCATTGATTTATAAATGAATACAACATCTACGCAACGACCTTTTGGTTCGTGCGGAATATGAAAAAGAGATAGGCTTTACAATTGCCAATCCGGCGGCTTACAGGCTGAATAAAAGTAATGCAAGTTTAGGCCATAGAATGTTTTGCAATTCAAAAATCATATGGTTTTTTGTTTAATTTCAGAACAAGATTCATGACTCCTTTATATATTTGCTTCATGTCATACTACGGAATATTACAACATTCAGTACATCGATCAAAAGAAGACATCATATACTTTTTCTTTTGTGTCCATTATGATTGGCTGCGCACTCTCAAGAGCAAACTTCAAGTAATGTGTAAGTACAGTCTTTTATGATCGTCCACTAAAAACATAAAGGCTATGATACAAAAATGCACGTCTCTTCGTGATACATCAAATATAATATAAGAAGCCAGTGTGATCAGATTTTATGCATATGCAGGGATGGCCATCTTTCTGTGTTCGTAGTGTTTTTGTGTTTTATCTTCTCAACACATAAGTCAAAGACAAGAAGACTTCAATCGGTGTAGAATGGACAGTATGATGTTTATGTGATGCAGATGAAATACTTGGAAGACACTTAAAACGGAACGAAAATTATGCTTGAACCATTTCAAATAGTTTTATATGCAATAATAATCTTCAGAAATACTTCGCACAACATCAAAGTATGAAATAATGAAAAAAAAATATGCAGGATATCATGCAACAAAGATAAAGTCCAAACTCTAATATTGATCTTGTTCAGAATAAACGACAGAACTTAATGAAATCGGTCACATCGAATTCATAAAGTACTGGACTTGCGAAACCAACTCAAGAAATCATGTGATAACAAAGCGCTAAACTCAGATCATGTTGCAGATCATGGTTTCCATTAGTTTCAACTTTTGTTGAGAGAGCACAGATAACAAAAAAGGCAGAAACACACAAGTCTATGAAGATGAAGGGAAGATGTATACAGATGAATAATTCCTAATTAGTTGGTTTTCTCTTATTCAAGTCAATAGATCAATAAAAAACCAACAACAATAGTTTATAAAATTACATAATCAAAACAACATCCAATAGTCAATAAAATGCAAAAAACCCAGTTTCTGATTCAAACAATTTCCATGAAAATCGCTCTGTAAAATTATCTTAATGAGATAGTTCAAAACATTCGACTTGTCTCTTCGATTGAACAAGATGACAACAGTGTCTTCAGCGTCCGAACTTCCAATTTGTTCCTGACCCAATGTGCTAAGTAGATCTATTATGATATACTTTTGCTTTGAACGGACATAATAGATCTATTATCGATTATGTCAAGGAAACAAAATTAATAATGTGCTGCAAGAAACCTTCACTCAAGTTCAAACAAGTGAGAGACAAGAACCATACAATGATACTATCGCTAGAAAATGTCATTATCCTTTCAAGTTCTTATGGGAAGATAAAACTCGATGTTCCTCGATTTTCATTCCTATTGAATTCCTTACTAAAATTCATTTTCTCATTGGAATGCACATAAAATCGTTTTCTGTTTATTCACGTATAAGGTTTTTTAGTACGTACGTTCTTTGCTACAAGGCTAAGATCATCATCAAATTTGTTCACGACTGTCATGAATGTTAATTTTTAAAGCCAAATAAATTAAAATCTCCACAAAATTGGAGAGTAACTACAATACAAAAAACCATAAAAGTTCAGATGACAGAGAATCGTTGTTATATCGTTAAGTGCTTTCATTTAAACTTATGGACTAATTATTTTTTTTATCATAAAGAAAACAAAACTCTTTAGGTTTTCGTATTGTAATGCGGCAATTTATCTTTGTTATTGAAAGAAGCTATTCCATCTAAGCGATTAAACTAAATTATAATATGTTGACAAAGAACAATGGAAAGTGATATCTAAAAGATAAACTTCCAATAGACAATCCTTGGATTACAAAAACGAAATAGAATTACCTTCGCACTGGCTAAAGAATTTGGACTTCTTTTCATAGTAGGTACTTATATTATCTGTGTAAACGATAGATTACAGCAGTATCATCATGCATATCAATAGTGATTGAAAACCTTAATATATAAATGAAATAGTAATCAAATACTGGATATCTCATTGATCAAAGACAACCAAAATAAATGTCACTACTGCAAATGTCAAGTGTTACGCTGAACCTCAAACTCTACAATGATCAGAGAAGTAATTATCTATACAAAAAGTGCGATGAAACTTCATCATATTTTTAGGAAGTAGTTACGGAGATGCATACCTTACATGTTATTTTTTATCAACAATAAAAATTTGTATTGCATATGTCTCTGTTGTACGTCAGAATCACAAAATTATTGAAGGATCACAGAGAATAGAGTGCAATCGCAGGAGCTGTTGAGAATTAGTGTTGTCAGAATATTGATGTCCTTAGAGCCAGTTATCACTTTCTATCTTCTTCCTTTCATGAGATAGTTCTTGTAGATGCATTTTGAGCCAGAAAAAAACATTGAATTGGCCGCCCTTTCTCATAAGTTGCACCTCCTTTATGTATGCATATGCTGACAGTTGCACGCACCTTACACTCAACTTTTTCATGTAGAACTGAGAGTTAAAATATATGTTTGACACCTTTCGTCGTTCCTCCCCGAAGCCTTTCTTAAGTCAAGGTAGTAGTTGTAGAGATCTGTAGTCAGTACCTATGGTGTGAGTTCCAACGCCCACATGATCTCCCATAGATATAATGGATCAAGGAGAACTCCCTCCAAAATAAAACCATCAACATTCGAAATGCAAATATAAAACTGCCACCATTCATCTAAATACTTATACAACTTAGGATCAATGACCTGCAAAACCAACCCAACATTTGACAACTGCTTTTGTGCTTCATTTGCTTGATCAGTACACCTAAAATTTTTCCCGCAAATGATGCATCAATCTTTTAAAGCACCAAAAAGCATCTACTTCATTGTGAAATAAAAGCACCATTTGGGAGTACGAATCACTCATGTCTTGATAATATCCAATATCAGGATCTAGCCAAGGATAGATAGCCAGAACATCCTAGAGCTTTGCAAGGTTTGATCGTTTCTCATAGAATTCAAGACTTCGATCAGTACGAACAACATCCAACCCTTCTTCAAAGATGAACTATCTTAGAATGTTATAGCTGCTTTTGAACTCTAAAATTTCTCTTAGCTTTAATCAAATTAAGGAGAGAGAATCTCTCCGACATTCACCCCCTCCAAACCTCTGCTTCCTCCGAATGCGCCAAACAAGACCTATTTTTTGCTTCCAAAATTAATGATCAAGTTCATAACATATGTCATGTGCATGGGTTAAAAAAAATAAGTGCCTATGCAAGGCCATGTAGTTAGCCCTATAAGATGCATACTTTTAAAATGCATGTATAAACAAGTATGGCGCAGTTTAGAAGGAACTTGGCATTGGATGTTGATGCTGGTGCTATCAATCGCATACAATCCATGTGAACATACATTAATCCTTTTAAAATCACTCATAGTGCATGGAAAAATAAACGTTGTGCCTTGAAGCAAGGTCATGAAATGCGACCTTACTATGCATACTCTTCATGCTTTAGGAAAACAAATAGTGCATAGATAGGGTAATTGGCTTTCCATGTAGAGGCTTTTCACTTATCATATAAACTTATTTGATTTGCATCATGCAATTATAATTTGGTTGGTTGTGCAACTAGACATGCACCTATGGGCATGAATGTGTGCAGATACATTTTGAAGCATGCATACTATAGATGCATTTATAAAATCATCGTGCAAATGATGAAACTCTTCTCATGATTTCTAATAAAAACAACACCAACGTTTTCTAAAATGTGTTTTGACTTCTTGTACTTTTCTTCATCTCCATCATCTTCTCGCAATCACTTCCTCAAATTTATTAAACATACTAAAAGATGAAAAGTATCAATTCTCAAAAAAGACAATAGGTATATACAATCCATTAACAAAATTTTCTTAAAAAAAAACATTTTCCATAGAACATAAATATGCAACACAAAGTAGTTCTCTTCCATACAAACCATTTAAACTCAAGATCTTGAATTGGCTCTTGATTAATACCTCTTATCAAAAACTTATAAAGATGATTAGTATAATATAATCATCAAATTAATCATGTCTATAAAACTCATTAATTCAACTTTCTTCTTTAATTAGTACTTGTTTCAAACTTCACATTAATATAATCATAATCTACCTTTTTGTTGAGGGAGAAAGTCAAACTCCTGTGCTCATACTTACCTTTTTGATGAGGGAGAAGATAAAACTCCCGTTCATAACTCCCGTTCATAACTTACTTTTCTGATGAGGGAGAAAGTAAAATAACTCCCGTTCATAACTTACTTTTTTGATGAGGGAGAAAGTAAGAAAACTCCCATTCATAATTCATTTTTTTAATGAGGGAGAAAATAAATAAACTCCCGTTCATAATTTATTTTTTCGATGAGGGAGAAAAAAAAACTCCTGTTCATAATTTATTTTTTGATGAGGGAGAAAATAAAAAAAATCCCATTAGAACATGCTCATTTATAAACACAAATTCAAACATACATTACCTAAGATTTCCAGGCCGTGGTGTTTCACATCGGGTTCACCAAATTGTGGGAGTGATTCATGTCGGCTCATGAACTAAGTCAATCGTCTTGCTAATGGCGCACGCTGGGTGCTTAGGGCAAGCTCAGGTGAGCAAATACTCAAGTGACAAAAGATAACTTCAAAGCAAAATGTCACTCAAAAAAGGTTAATTAGATCATGTTCGATATCAAAGTCATTTAGAGAATGAATTTCATAATGTCAAAGATTATGCACTCTTAATTGTTTAATCATGAAAACTTCATATGTTCTTGCATCATTAACCTTGATTTTCAAAATTTATTGCAGTAACAATTTCTCTTATGAAGGTTTAGGGATAGTTGCTATTGCCGAATATAAAGCAGAAGAGAATGAAAGTTTCTTTCTAAAGCAAACAAAGCGTATGGCTAGCTCCTTGTTTGGATGAATAAAAGTAATGCAAGTTTTGGCCATAGAATGTTTTGCAATTTAAAAATCATATCGTTTTCCGTTTAATTTCACAACAAAATTCATGACTCCTTCTTTATATATTTGCTTCATGTCGTAGACTACGGAATATTACAACATTCCGATCAAAAGAAGACATCATATACTTTTTCTTTTGTCTACTATGATTGGCTGCGCACTCTCAAGAGCAAACTTCAAGTAATGTGTCAGTACAGTCTTTTATGATCGTCCACTAAAAACATATGGTCTCTTCGTGATACATGAAATATAATATAAGAAGCAAGTGCGATCAGATTTTATGCATATGCAGGGATGGACATCGTTTGAAATAATGAAATAAAAATATGCAGGATATCATCCAACAAAGATAAAATGCAAACTCTAATATTGATCTTGTTCAGAATAAACGACAGAACTTAATGAAATCGGTCACATAGAATTCATAAAGTACAGGACTTGCAAAAACAACTTAAGAAATCATGTGATAACAAAGCTATAAACTCAGATCATGTTGTAGATCATGGTTTCCATTAGTTTCAACTTTGGCTGAGATAGCACAGATAACAAAAGGCAGAAACACAGAAGTCTATGAGGATGAAGGAAATATGTATACAGATGAATAATTCCTAATTACTTGTTTTTCCCCTATTCAAGTCAATAGATCAATAAAAAACCAACAACAATCATTTAAAATTACGAAATCAAAACAACATCCACCAGTGAATAAAATGCCAAAAACCCGATTTTTGATTCAAACAATTTCCATGCAAATCGCTCTGTAAAATTCATGAGTGTATCATTCGCCGTTTGAGTTTCAGAAGCAAAATCTTAAGTCAATATATTTAAATGCCTATGTCAAAAGAACTGTGCAACGTTCGTTTTGTTTTACGATCACTAAATCAGCTCAAGTGAGTTTCTGCATAGAAATACTCGGAGCATTCAAAATGCATATTTCAAATACTTACAAAATCTTATCGTTGCCCATATTAAGCTTCATGTAAATCAGCCAAAATCGCTTTATGATTCATCAGTCCGTCACTTCCACAATCGTGACAATGGAGTCAGAACTTCTCAAATTATCATAATGAGATACTTCAAGACATTTGACTTGTCTCTTTGACTGAACAAGATGACAATAGTGTCTTCAGCGCTGAACTTCCGATTTGTTCCTGATCAAATGTGCTAAGTACATCTATTATGATATACTTTTGCTTTGCACTGACATAGTCATATCGATTGGTTCAAGGAAACAAAATTAATAATGTGCTGCAAGAAACCTTCACTCAAGTTCAGACAAGTGAGACATAACAACCGTACAATGATAGTATCGCTAGCAAATGTCATTATCCTATCAAGTTCAGACAAGTGAGAGATAACAACCGTACAATGATAGTATCGCTAGCAAATGTCATTATCCTATCAAGTTGTTATGGGAAGATAAAACTCGATGTTCCTCGATTTTCATTCCTATTGAATTCCTTCCTAAAATTCATTTTGTCATTGAAATGCACATAAAATCATTTTCTGTTCATTCACGTATAAGGTTTTTTAGTATGTATGTTCTTTGCTACAAGGCTAAGATCATCATCAAGTTGTTCACGACTGTCATGAATGTTAATTTTTAAAGCCAAAGAAATTAAAATCTCCACAAAACTGGATATTAACCACAATACAAAAAACCATCAAAGTTCAGATGACAGAGAATCGTTACTTAATCGTTAACTGCTTTCATTTAAACTTAAGACGCCATTATTTTTTTAATCATAAAGAAAACAATAAGCATCCTAAACATAATGGTTTATCGAAAGAGAAAAAAAAACTCTTTAGGTTTTCGTATTGTAATGTAGAAATTTATCTTCGCTATTGAAAGAAGCTATTCCATCTAAGCGATTATACTAAATTATAATATGTTGGCAGAGAACAACAGAAAGTGATATGTGAAAGATAAACTTCCAATAGACAATTCTTGGATTACAAAAATAAAATAGAATTACCTTCACAATGGCTTAAGAATCTTGACTTCTTTTTGTTGGAGTTAGAGGTCCGCAGGAGCACGCAAATAGCACAAGGAAGAAGAAGAAGCTTGGAGCACAACACACAATACTGAATGTATTACTAGAGAATGTACAAAAGATAAGTAGCCCATTAGGGCAATAGGCGTATATACAAGCCAAGGGAAAAAAACCTCCTAAAGAGGGAAAAAAGTGCCCCGGCGGTCCTAGTGTGTTCACACACATCACTACCTAAATATATCAACAAATCCCCCCTGGGAGTGCATAACTTGTTTCCATCCAAAGCTTTAGTGAGTAAATCTGCACATTGCATATTAGTAGACACATAAGTCAACTGAATGTCTTTGCTAAGCAACTTTTCTCTTACATAGTGGTAATGAACCTCTATGTGTTTTGTCCTAGCATGATATATTGGATTAGCTGCAAGGTGAAGTGAACTTGTGTTATCTCCAAAGATAATTGGAGGCCTTGTGTATAGGCCTAACTCTGTATACAAAAGCTTCAACCAGATAGTTTCTTGAGTGGCATTGGCTAGCCCTCTATACTCTGCTTGAGTAGATGACAAAGCTACTGTAGGTTGTTTCTTGGCTGACCAAGAAATAGGTTTATCACCTGCAAAACATATGTATCCTGATGTGCTTCTCCTATCATCCTTGCATCCTGCCCAATCTGCATCTGAATATACTTTAATATCAATATCTGATGTATAAGGAAAGTACAAACCATGGTTCTAAGTTCCCTTTAGATACTTCAAAATCTTCTTTGCTGCCTCTAGGTGAGGTACCCTTGGTTTGTGCATGAATTGGCTTAGCACACTAACTCCATATGCTATGTCAATTCTGGTTAAGGTAGCATAATTCAAACTACCTACCATACTTTGGTATCCTGTAATGTCTTGGACTTCATCACCTTCATGAGCACTAAGCTTTAGGTTGACCTCCATTAAAGTACTAGAGACTTTAGCATCCTGCAAGCCAAACTTCTTTAACATGTCCTGCACATACTTCTTCTGAGTGATATATATACGTGAATTAGTATAAACCAATTCAAGTCCTAGAAAGTATTTCAATAATCCAAGATCATTGATCTTGAATTCCTTCATCATCTAATTTTTGATGCTTCTGATTCCTTGGACATCATTACCTGTAATGATGATGTCATCAACATAAACACAGAGATAGATTACCTCTGAATTGCTCTTTTTGATAAACAATGATGTATCTGCCTTGATCATAGTAAACCCTTGGTCTTGGAGGTATGTTGTCAATCTATAATTCCATGCTCTAGGTGCCTGCTTCAATCCATATAAAGCTTTCTTCAATTTACAAACATAATTTACCTTCTTGGGATCTTCATAGCCAAGTGGTTGTGACATGTAGACATCTTCAGATACCCATCCATTCAAGAAAGCATTCTTGACATCTAATTGGTACATGTTCCAATTCTTGGATGCAGCTACACTCACCAATACTCTGATTGTTGGCATCTTAGCCACAGGAGAAAATGTCTCCTCATAATCAATGCCTTGGGTTTGTGCAAAACCCTTGGCTACCAACCTAGCTTTATACCTGTTGATTGTACCATCAGAGTTCCTCTTGAGTTTGTAGATCCATCTGGATCCTATCACCTTCATAGAGTCCTTCTTGGGTACCAAGTCCCATGTGTCACTCTCCTTGAGAGCCTCTATTTCCTCATCCATAGCTTCTTTCCATTCTGGTTTGGTGATTGCCTCCTCATATGAACCTGGTTCTTCATTCAACAGATCCTTTGCAAGATATACAGAATGCTTAGTTACAAGAGAAGTATCATACCCATATCTGATAGGCTTCTTACTTTCTCTCTGAGATCTCCTCATTGCTTGAGTTGAAGATTCTGGTATATCTTCAAGCTTATTCATCTTTAACTTGCCTTTGGACTTCCATGCCTTGAATTCTTCAAGATTGATTGTGTCATCATCATCTGAGCTTGAGTCTTCTTTCCGGATTAGTTCCTCCTTGGTGAGCTTTGGGAAATCTTCTTCCATATCATAGGGTAGACTAACCTTCCTGCATTCATTCTCATACCATGAGTCATTCTCATAAAAAATGACATCTCTGCTTACCTTGAAACCTTTGTTTGAGGGGTTGTAGAATCTGTACCCTTTCTGGTTCAAGTCATAACCGATGAAGATACATTTTTCAGCTTTAGGGTCTAGCTTTCCCCTTACCTGTGAGGGAATATGCACATATGCAATACAACCAAAGATTTTGCAATGATCCAATGATGGTCTCTTACCATGCCAAGCTTCATATGGTGTCATTCCATCAAGTGACTTTGATGGCAACCTGTTAATGAGATAGGTGGCAGTAGATACACTCTCTGCCCAAAGATAATTTGGCAACTTCTTTTCATTAAGCATAGACCTAGCTGTTTCAACAATAAGCCTATTCCTTCTTTCAGCTACCCCATTTTGTTCAGGTGAGTACCTTGTGGTTATCTCCCTCTTGATGCCTCTTTTCTGCAAGAAGTCCTCAAATTCATTTGAGAAGTATTCACCTCCTCCATCTGACCTTAGCTTCTTCAAGTTCCTTCCTGTTTGATTTTCAACTAGTGCAAGATATCTTTTGAAACAATTAAACACTTCATCCTTGTGCTTCATAAAGTATAACACAGTCCATCTGCTATAATCATCAATGAAGGACACATAATACCTTGATCCTGAAATGGATGGTTCCTTGCTAGGTCCCCAAACATTTGTATGCACCAATTCCAGATAGTCTTCATGCATAAAACCTTTCTTTGAATAGGGCAACCTGTGTGACTTACCAAACTGACAAGCTCCGCACTTGTAAATCATGTGTTGCTTGGATACATTAGGTATCCCAAGCACACATTGATCACTGCACATTTGCTTTAAGGTCCTTTCACCTATGTGACCTAGCCTCTTGTGCCATATTTCTAATTCTGAAAGTGTTTGATCCTTGTAATTATATAAAGCAATGTTCTTTGTGTCCTCTAGCTCAAAATTAAACAATCTACCTGATTTTTCTCCCTTGGCTATCCTTCTGAATCCATGTCTTGGGTCCTCCACATATGCTCCATGTTGATTGAACCTGACCTGTAAACCTTTTTCCACAATCTGACCTACACTCATTAAGTTCTTGGTGATTGTTGGGACATAAAGTACTCTACTCAATAAGTTCTGATTACCATCACTAGTCTTTACATTACCAATCTTTACAATAGAATGCTTAGTATCATCACCTGTCTGCACTTGATGTTTGCCTTTGGGTTCTTCCAAATCAGAAAGTAGTGCCACATTGCCAGCTACATGATTAGAACATCCTGAATCAATATAGAATAAGTGATCATCATTGATACCTGACTTAGAAGTCATATTCATGATCAATAGGGAGTCATCTTGCTCCTCTCTATAGTTGTTGTAGTCCTTCCTATTTCTGTATCCACCTTGGTAGTTACCATTGTTGTTGTTGTAGTTATTGTTGTAGCCATTGTAGCCTTGGTGTTGGTTGAATCTGCCTCTACCTTGAGAGTATCCACCTCTTTGATGGCCTCTTCCTCTCTGATTTTTATAGTTTCTGTAGCACTCATCTGTAGTATGATTAGATAGACCACATATATTGCATGGTGATGAATTGTAGGATCTCCCCCTACCTGGCTTACCTCCTTTGCCTCTACCTCTTGAAGATCTACCTCTCCCTGCATAGTTTGCTTGGGAGGTAGAGCCTTCATCCTCTTGCTTTTTACCTTTACCTTTGTCTTTAACCTTTCTATCAGTATATAGGGCAGAAGGAGTGTTACCTTTAGATGTATCTCCAACCTTTGTGAACTTTGCTTCATGTGTGAATAGTTGGCCCATCAGAGTTGTGAGATCTGGGGTATGCATATCCATGTAGAGATCCAATGCAGTGGTGAAGCTTTCCCACTTATCATCTGCCTTCAGTCCATTGGTTATTTGCCTTACTATTTGTTCCTCTTCAATCTCCTCTCCTATGCTTGCCAATTGGTCTGCCACATCCTTAATCTTGGTCACAAATTCTGAGACTGATTGCTTTGGTTGCTTCCTAAGGGTTGTGAATTCAATCCACAGTTGATTCTTTCTGGCCCTTGTATTAGATGAAAAGTATGATGACAAGGTTTTCCAAGTTTCTTGGGAAGTCTTACAATTCCTGATGTGAGGTAAAAGGAAATCAGATATAGAGTTAAGAAGATAAGACCTTGCCAATGCACTTTTGCACACCATGTGTTGAGCCTCTCTTGCTCTTCCTTGGTTTGTAGGCCTCTAGCTTTGAATGAGGGCAATTCCTCATCTCCTGAGATGAATCCAAATAACCTCCTTTCTTGTAGATAGGTCTTCATCCTTAGAGACCAAGCTTGGTAATTGTTCCTGTCCAATTTGTCAATGAATGAAGGAAAACCATCTCCCATGTTACCTTATTTGCTCTGATACCACTGTTGGGAGAGGATGGTTGGATGCACTCAGAGATTGAGTAGGTGCTGCTAAACCTGCTTCACACCAGCCCTCCTTTGACTCCAGGAATGATTAATACACTTGCTTAGCTTCCAAATGATACCAAGAAAGCATATATGTACTTTGCAAATGATATGTGTAATGATCAAAATAAAACAGACTACTTGAGACTTCAAAAATCCAAGAAAACTTGCTATTTTGGTATTGACACCTGCTCAGTCTTTCACTCAGTATGACCAGCACACTTACAATTGATCAAATTCCTTTTGGAAATATTAAATTAGCTTAACAAGCTATCATTTGCAAGTCAAATGAGAAGAAATGACAACCCATACTTTGAGAAATCACTTTAGCAAAATAAAGTTTACCCCCGATATTTTAGGAGCTCTGCAGACACAGACCAGTGAGCACTTCGACTGAGATTTCTCTGCAATGGCTGAACCAAAATGCTTTAAGTTCTGTAGGTATGTAGCCAACTTGGAGCTGAATCCAATGTGCTTTGAATCACTTGATTTGGTTGAGAAATCACCGAGATATGCCTCTTTAAAGTTGACAGACTTGAAGGTAGACAACTCAGAGAATACAGATATGATATATGAACAATGTATGTATTAAATCATATTGATGTACATTCCCATTGACATGATAAACATAGTCCAATGGTACTCAGAGGTTTAGGCTATAGATTAGACCTCACACACTCAATGATCACAGATGTTAGCCTCGGGAATGGTGAAGAACACCTGCGACTTTTTCCTTGTAGTTTTTATAGGAATTGAGTGATGATTTGAATTTGAATTCAAATCAATCTCCTAGAATCTTTCACCTAAAAGTTGATTGAGATATTCTCTCAATTAAACAACAACCTTTTCCACGACTTCCAATCAATTAGGTGTGATTACATAAAATGCCAAGTCACTAAGACTTTTACAAGAGATAAAATGGTAAGAACTTATAAGCATAAGTTCCTATAGTCCTTCTCACATGTTGAGTCTTCAAGATAGTATCCAAGCCAAATTGTGAAGGCTTGAATTGCACCAAAAAAACTTATTTCTCATAGCATAGTTTATCATTTTATATGATTTCACTTGCAATCATTAGCTATTTAAGATAATTGAATTCCCTGAAAAGGAATTTCATCAATTGTTACTGTGTTGTGAGCTCTCAGCAAAGGAACCATCACATGTATGGACTAAAATAGCAAGTTTTGTGACACTAGCTATTCTTGAAGTACTCCGTTTTGATTCAATTGTTTCAAGCATCAACTCAAAAGTACATAGGTACTTTCTTTGTATCATTTGCAAGCTAAAACGGTCTACCATATAAATCTGAAGTGTATTAGGGTAGGTACAATGTAGGCTTTAGGAGTACCACCTCACTTCCTTGAGGTATCTATCAATCTCCTTCAATAGCTATATTATCTGATCTTGAAAATCCCAATGGGAAGAAGTACAAATAGGTGATGATACTAAAGATGTAGTTAAGCAAATTGGAAATGTCAAAACATCTTATGGTAGCATGAACCTTTTGAGTAAAGTTCTGTATGTGCTACCAACTATAACCAAAAACCTAATTAGTGTTGGGCAGATTGTTGAGAAGGGTTTATACGTCAGATTTAGTAACCATGGGGCATATGTGGAACACCCTCAACATGGCTTCAAAAGGATTCCTAAAGGTGAGGTCTGGTAGATGATTCACATTTGAGATTCAAGACAGAAGGAACATTTAACTCTTCAATTATAGAGATCAAACCTTATCTGAGTTAGAAATATGGCACAAAAGACTAGGACACATAAGAGAAAGAACCTTGAAGGAAATATGTAGGGATCAAAGTGTGCTTGGCATTCCCAGTGTGACCAGGCAACATATGATATACAAATGTGGAGCATGCCAATTTGGCAAAGCTCACAAGCAACCATTCAACAGAAAGGGATATATTCATGAAGACCATTTGGAGCTTGTACACACTGATGTGTGGGGTCCTAGCAAAGATCCATCAATCTTAGGTTCAAGATACTATGTTTCATTTATTGATGATTATATTAGATGCACAATCCTTTATTTCATGAAGCATAAGGATTAGCTATTTACATGTTTCAAGCATTACATGGCACTAGTTGAAAACCAAATAGGAAGGAGCTTGAATAGGATCAGATTTGATGGAGATGGTGAGTACTTTGCACATGAATTTGATTCATTTCTATAGGACAGAGGCATAAAGAGGTAAGTAACAACAAGATACACTTTTGAATTGAATGGACTGGTAGAGAGAAGGAACGTGTTAATTGTTGAAGCTGCTAGGCCTATGTGTAATGAGAAGAAGTTACCTAATTACCTATGGATAGAGGGTGTTTCCACAGCCACCTACTTGGTCAATAGTCTTCCATCCAAATCATTAGATGTTATGACACCCTATGAAGCATGGAATGGCAGGAGACCCTCATTGGAACATTGCAAAATGTTTGGGTGCTTTTCTTATGCACACATCCCCTCACAAATAAGAGGAAAACTTGACCCTAAAGCTATGAAATGTATATTTATTAGGTATGATCACAACCAAAAGGTGTATAGGTTGTACAATCCTACTAACAAAGCATTTATAGTTAGTAGGGATGTAGTGTTTGATGAAAATAATTCATGGTTTGAAGATGATTGCAGGAAATTGAAGTTACCATATGATTCAAAAAGTTATTTTCCAACCCACACTCAAGAAGATCAACTCTTAGCAGAAGATATCAACTAAGAGGAAGAAGAACATATTGATGTCAAGGCTTGGAAGTCAAGAGGCAAGATCATACTCAAGCAATTAGAAGACATACCAGAGTCTTCAAATCAAGCACTAAGGAGATCACAAAGGGAAAGCAAGAAGCCCATAAGGTAGGGATAAGATACATCTTTAGTCACCAAGCACCCTTTATATCACTAAAGACTCTAGGGCTAAACAACCTTCTTCATTGGAAGAGGCTAGGAAGAAGAAATAATGGAGAGATCCATGCAAGAATAAGTGGAAGCACTTCAAGAACATCATACTTGGGATCTAGTTCCCCAAAAGCCATGGATGAAGATAATTGGATCGAGGTGGATATACAAAATAAAAAAGAACTCAGATGGCTTTTTAAACAGGTATAAGGAAAGGTTATTGGCAAAAGGATTTGCCCAAACTGATGGAGTGGACTATGAAGAAAATTTTTCACCTATGGCAAAGATGCCAACAATTAAGGTTTTTTTAAACGTTGCTGCTTCTAGAAATTCAAATCTTTGTCAGTTAGATGTCAAGAATGCATTTTTAAATGGATGGATATCAGAAGAAGTATACATGGCACAACCACCCAGTTTGGAAGATGAAGGTAAGACTGGTTATGTATGACAGCTAAGGAAGGCACTCTATGGTCTTAAGCAAGCTCCTAGAGCTTGGAACCATAGGCTTGTTACTTATTTGCAGGACCAAGGCTTTCTGGCAAGCAAGACAGATTCTTCTTTATTTGTTAAGAAGAAGAAATAAGAAGTTATCTATTTATGTGTCTATGTAGATGACATAATTATTATAGGGAATGATGCCAATGGCATCAAGCAACTGAAGGCACAATTAATGAAAGAATTTAAAATCAATGATCTTGGTTTATTAACCTATATCCTTGGCTTAGAGCATGTGTACACAGATTCTCGTATATTCATGAGTCAAAGAAAGTATATACATTATGGAGAACACTAAAACTACACGTACTCCTATGGAACTCAACCATAAACTGAGTTCTCATGAAGGTGAACCACTTAATGATGTTATAGGTTATCAACAACTAGTGGGAAGTCTCAATTATGCTACTCTAACAAGAGTAGACATTGCCTATGGAGTGAGTCATTTGAGTTAGTTTATGCATGCACCAAGGAAGCCTCATATGGAAGTTTCAAAAAGGGTGCTTAAGTATCTAAAGGGTACAATGAATGAAGGGTTGTTCTATCCGTTCACTTCTGACATAGATGTAAAGATGTATTGTGATGTAGATTGGGCTGGCTCCAAGGATGATAGGAGGAGCACTTCAGGTTACCTATTTGTTGCAAGTTCAAAGCTTATATCATGGTCATATAAGAAGCAACAAAATATGGCCTTATCTTCCACTTAAGTAAAATATAGAGGTTTGGCTAATGCATGCAACTCAAGAAGCTTTGTGTCTTAAACAACTATATGCATATTTGGAGATACACTCTTACACTGCAATAATCTTTGGAGGCAACTCTAGCTCACTTCATTTGGCTGCTAATCTTGTATATCATGCAAGGAATAAGTACATTTAAGTGCATTATCATTATGTAAGGGAGAAATTGCTTAGCAAGGATATTCAACTACCCCATGTATCAACCCATTTACAATGTGTAGATATACTCACAAATTCATTGGATGGAACAAAGATGAAGAGGTTCAAATTGATGATTGGTATGGAGAAAATGAAGGAGAAATGAAGACAAAGCATGTAAGGCTTCAGGGAGAGATGTTGGTGCAATTAAAACCAAGCCCACGTACTTGGTTAATTAGCTCATGCTTGATTTATTGGCATAACTTATGGAAGGCTTCATATGATCAAACTCTTGTAAAATTCTTCACATTTATCTTTGTAAAAGTGGTTTACATCCATGTAGAGTTAGGAAGATCTAAAATCAGAAATCATTTGGTTGTTGGGTGATGCGGGAATCTATCCTATACTTTAGGATTCACCTTTTAGGTAGATGTTTTGAATGTGAATTCAAACTTTGGCTCCAAGTATAACTATAAAAGAGGAACATGAAGACCCACATGGATCTTGAGCCTATGAGATCATTTTGAAGGACATTTCACACATTGAGAAATGTATGATTGCCAATGACATTGTATTTGTACATGTTTTAATACATATTTGATCATTACATTCTCATTTCACTTCTCTGTTGTAACTCCATGAGAACTGTGATCTTCTCATAGCTTTTTCTCAGTATGTAGTTGATGATTTGCCATGGATATTAACACTTCTTTGCTCACTATTTTGATGACTACTGCAGCCCATAAATGTCGGGATGATGCTGTGTTTTTCTAGACCCCTTTCTCTACATGTAGTCCATCATTTTTTATGAAATCACTCATGATTGACAACTTACTAAGTTCATTAGATTTCCCCAAAAGGAATTAAGCCAATTGTTGTGTGCTCAGAGAATTATGGAAAACATTGAACAGGTGTAGGAACCAAATTAGTAAGTTTTTCTTCTTGGATCAACTTCCTACCTATCTATTTTGATCCATTGATTTGTGGATCACCTTCCAAGAAACATATATGAATATTTGTGATCATTGGCTAGCTAAAGAGGCCCACTATACACTCCAGCCATCATTCTTAGAAGATATGAAGCAGGATCTAGCAACACCACTTCATCTCTTGTAACCATCCACCATCTCTCCAACAATTACATCGATGTGGAGATGGGATTCTTATAAAATTGCATAGATATAGGCGAGAGTGCACCAAATAATGAGATGTAAATAAATGTATTTTGTGAATGCATGTATATATGTATGCCTCAAGAAACTACTATTTTATGTGCATGCCTACACAGATGTGTTTGAAACATACACATAAGTGCATATGATTTGTGTGTGTGTGTGTGTGCATGGCGTTGCATATGAGAATAGTTGTCTATGTATGCATTCTTATAAATGTTTGTATGAGTGTGTTTGTGTTTATAGATAAGCTCACACAAGAAAATTTAGAGATAGAATTATATGTAGAAAGTTTCAGTTAATGGAGAACAATAGAGAGAGAGAGAGAGGGAGAAAGAGAGAGAGAGGGAGAGAGAGAGAGAGAGAGGATTAGAAGGAGGAAGATCGATCGAGAGGTATTTAGTAATTCAAAAAGGCAATATTCTTGTTCTTTTTTTGTTCACATCAAAGATCTAGGTTCATTTCCATTATTGAGACTACTTATTGGTCAAGGGATGGGAGATATAGATGAATCTTGTGATTGCAATCTAAATGATATGATTAGAAATTCTTTGATTACTGAAAAAAATGCATGTAGAATTCGAAATGTTTGGGGTAGATATGCAAACTTATGATGATTAAAATATATAGACATCAATGTATATTTGCTCTTATTAGTTCAGTATTTTGCTTTGATTTCAATGATTGATGCTCCCTATGATGGTGACTTTCAAAAATATTCCTTTGAATATAATTAACTTGACTTTTATCATATTCTCAAGTTTTCTTTAGTCTGAATAAAATCAAGTGAAGGTAATGAAGTTGAGAATACAATTTTGTACAATTCTACAATAAGCTCATTGAATTATGACACCATCACAAGCTTTGACATACCATACATAGTTGGTGTGCTATCTCAATCCATGCACACAACTAGGGTTGCACATTTACTTGCAAAAAAAAGAGTGCTCAGATAATTTAAGGGTACATTGAATCAATGTCTTTTCTATCATTTTGAAGATGAATTGCAAGTGAAACCATATAAAGATGATGATTTGGTTGGATCCAAGTAAGATAGGAGTACAAGCGGACATGCAGTGACTCCTAGCAAGAAAGTTATCTCTTGAATGGCAACGAAGCAACCTACAATTGCCCTATCTTCCATAGGATTCGAATACAAAGCTTTTGCCCAAGTTATATGTTGTAACTATTTGCCAACCTTATGTGCCGTTCTATGGACAAACACATAGAGGTACACTATCAATACATTAGAGAGAAAGTGCTAGCTAAGGAGGTCGAATTGCAATGTATACGTACTAAGGATGCATGCATTGAAATGTTCATCAAACATAGACTCAATCAAGATTATAAAGTTCAAAAGAGCTATTTGGTTATTAGAGGTATGATGAAGAGTTGGAGTTTGAAGCTTGAGGGGAAATGTTGAAATTCAAGCTTCAACTTTAGTATTCTTGGGCACATTGGATGACTACCACTTTGAGAAATAGAAAGCAAGAGATCAATCACAAATACTCCTATACAGTTCGGAATTTTAAAAGCCCCCTCACAACATTCATAAGCTAGTTATCAAACTTATGTGTGATAGCAATAGACATGCCGGATTCCTTCTTCTTTTCATTGCATTTAGCAAGCATTTTACACTCCGCAATAGTATGACCAGCCTTTTGACAATATTTGCATCTCTTCTTATTTTGCAAATCACCGTCATTAGAGGAATCAGTGGAATAGGAAGGTTGAGGCTTTGGTTTTGATTAACCCAAAGCTGAACCATACTTGCTTTTCCCCTTTTGTGAAATAGAAAGTCCTTGGGTTCGCTCAATCAAACCACTCCTATTCACTCTAGATTGCACTTCTTGCAAAAGAAGAGACACAAGCTCATCAAATGCATACATATTAGGATTCCCTTTTGCAACCAAACGGAGTGTAGTAGCGAAGATTTAAAAAGACTTCGGTAATCCTTTCAACAACGTAGAACTCAGTGATCCATCTAGAAAAATCTCATCTATGTTTGCCAATTACTCTTTCAAGTCCTTGATGCATGTCACAAACACATCCACCGACTCATTTTTAGCCATACATACATCCTCAAATTGCTTCCTCAAGTATGCAACACTTGCTTCATTACGTACGGCATACAAAGAAGCAAGAGTGTCCCATGCCTGTCTTGATGTAGAACATGACCAAATGTGTGGAAGTATATGAGGCTTCAGATAAAGTGCAATCAATGCATGAGCTTGAGCATGTTTCCGATCCCATCTAAGCAGCTCTTGCATAGGAGGAGAAGGACAAACCACTGTACTTGAAGAAGAAGCCCCACCAATGATAGTACGATCTGAAGTAGAAGAACCTATGGGTCGTCGATCTACATCTACCACTATGTTCCAAAGTTGTTTCGCAACAAGAACATGCATCATCATGTAAGACCACATTGGATAGTTGGTCCCATCAAGATTATCTTTAGCCTGAAGCATGCCAAACAAGTCATTACTGCCTTCCATTTCACCAAGGAACAAGAATGTGACAAAATCTTTACTTTGATGAGAGCTAAAATGAATTCTAAAACTTCAGCTCACAAAACATCACTCTGATGGTGAATCTGACTCCACAAATGGCTTCAAAGTGGGGTTAAGACTGTAGTGCCATTCGTGGAAATGTTTCTTGGCTACTTAAATTCTCTGGTCTATGCTGAGAAATCGGTTTGCACGCTTAAAAGTGCATGCGCACCGCAACACAAAAAACTAATACTTGAGAAGGAGCTGAACCTTCTATGATACCACAATTGGATGTGTTTAGGAGTGCGAGACACACACAAGAAGCACACACAAGGAGCACAAACGTAGCAAGACACATGGAGAAGATGGATGGCTAGAGTAGCTCTCCCTATTGACAATGAGCTGAACTGAACTAAGAGAGGAATAGTATCCCAAAGTACAAAGTACCACCACATATGAGTGAATCACGTATGTGGTAACATGGGGAAAAAACCTCTAGCCAGCACTAGAGTAAAAAGTACCCATGTATGTGGGAAAGGTTCACATCAAAGCTACTAGAGGAACACATAAGTGTAACATAAATTCCGTTCATTTTTTGGTGATACTTGGAAAGATAAAACTACAAGGACTACCATTCTTAGTATTCATTTAATATTATTAGTTCTTCATGCATTGCTATCGGTGTCTAGAGATAAATGTTATTGTGATCTATGTAGCCACAGGTACTATCTGTCAAAGATATTGATATGTCAAACATAGAGACCCATTACATCATACTATCCTCCTTGTACTCATTAGGAGTGGATAGTAAACCTTGTAACTTTGTCCGAAAAAATAGACAAAATGCAATATATAGTACTTGAAAGAGAAGATCTCACAAAACATCAGTCTGTACTAGGATTACCAAATGTGCAGAGTCAACATATGGTTTATAAATGTGAAGCATGTCAAATGGGAAAAGCACAGAGGTAACCATTTCAGAAGAAAGGATTCAAACATGATGGAGTACTTGAGCTCATTCATACAGATGTATGGGGACCAACAAAAGAAGGATCTATCAGTGGCTCAAGGTACTATGTTCTTTTTATTGATGATGCTACAAGATGGATAACATTATATGTTTTAAAGGAAAGATCAGAAGTGTTTCGAGCTTTCAAGCATTTTCATGCATATGCAGAGAGAGTCACAGGTCAAAAGCTTAAAAGACTGAGGTCTGTCTCCCAAGAGTTCAATGATTATCTTTGGAATGCAGGTATTAAGAGAAAAATAACTTGCAGGTATACACCACAACAAAATGGTGTAGCAAAAAGAAGGAACAGGACTTTAGTTGAGTTTGCTAGAGCTATGTTGAAGGAGAAGAATTGTCCAAATTATCTTTGGTCTGAAGCTGTAAATACAACTACATATCTTGTGAAAAGATTACCATGTGCAACTCTCAATGGAATAACTCCATATGAGGCTTGGTGGGGTAAGAAACCAACACTAGATCATTGTAAAGTGTTTGGATCAATTACATATGCTTATGTGCCATCACAACTTAGACATAAACTTGAACCAAAGGCAAAAAAATATATGTTCATTGGTTATGATGAAAAGCAGATGGGTTACAGATTGTGGAATCCTCTAACAAAACAATTTATTGTTTCTAGAGATGTTACATTTGATGAACAGAAAAGTTGGTATGCAGATCAAAGTAATACAGCTGAAGAATTTGAAGAAGAGGTAAGAATATGTGACAAAGGAAAATTAATTGTGCAGGTGAATAGAGATGAAGACTATATGCAAGCAGGTACATCCAGAAGTGGATTAACAAGAATGAATGAAGAAGCTCCTATATTTGATGAAGAAGTGTATCTAGATACTTATGAAGAATGTGAACCAAGGAGGTCAAGTAGGACAAGAAGACAACCAGAAAGGTATTCTTATGATACTTCTTATATAACTCAGAAGAACTATGCATATATGGTCAAAGATGATGAACCTCAGAACTATGATGAAGCTAAAGGTAAGAAACAATGGGAAGAAGCAATGAAGGAAGAGTTCAATGCATTGGAGGAGAACAAGACATGGGAACTTGTTCCAAAACCAGATGGCAAGAAAGTAATTGGAAATAAATGGGTTTATAAAGTGAAGAAGCTTGCAGATGGAAGTTTAGCCAGATACAAAGCTAGATTGGTGGTGAAAGGCTATGCCCAAACCTATGGTATAGATTATGATGAGACATTCAGTCCTATAGCTAAGATGTCAACTATAAGGACAATCATTGCTATTGCAGCTTCAAAAGGATGGACCCTAAGTCAATTGGATATAAAGAATGCATTTTTGAATGGATACATATCAGATGAGGTATACATGGAACAACCTCAAGGGTTTATAGATTCCAGGTATCCAAATTTTGTTTGCAGGTTGAGAAGAGCACTCTATGGATTAAAACAAGCTCCAAGAGCATGGAACTATAGACTGGTGAAGTATCTCAATGAACTTGGATATCAAAGTTCAAAAGCAGATCCAAGTCTACTCATCAAAAGAACAGAGAAAGGTACAATCTACATTTGTATTTATGTAGATGAAATTATAATCACAGGTACTTCAGATGAAGGAATCAAGGAGGTAAAGAGATTACTTGAAAAAGAATTCAAGATCAGTGATCTAGGATAGTTGTCATACTTTCTTGGAATGGAAGTCACTTATACAGATCATGGCATATATGTATCACAAGAAAGGTATCTTCTGAATCTATTGAAGAAGTTTGATATGGAAAATTGCAGAGAAGCTTCAACTCCACTTGAAGTTAATCACAAGATCAGTAAATATGATGGTGCAGAATACAAAGATATAAGGAAGTATCAATCTCTTGTGGGTAGTTTGATTTATGCTACACTAACAAGACCTGATCTTAGTTATGCAGTGGGAGTTTTGTCACAATTCATGCATTGTCCAAAGGACCCACATTGGATTGCAGGTCAAAGATTTCTCAGATATATCAAAGGAACTATAAAGGAAGGATTATATTATCCTTTTACATTAGATTTGAAGTTGAGAGCCTATAGTGACTCAGACTGGGCAGGTAATCAGGATGACAGGAGATCAACTCATGGTTACATGATATAGATTGGTGATAAGCTTGTAAGTTGGTGTTCAAAGAAACAACATACAGTAGCATTATCATCAACTGAAGCAGAGTACAAAGGACTTGTGGAAGCAGCTAAGGAGGTCATATGGATGCAGACATTGTTCAAAAGCTTGGGCATTGATCAAGGTACACCTACAGTACATGGAGATAATATGAGTTCACTTTATCTTGCAGCAAATCCAGTTTTTCATGCAAGGACAAAGCACATAGAGATACAATATCATTTTCTCAGAGAAAAGGTAATGGAGAAGGAGATTGAAGTGGAGTACATTTCTCCTAAAGATCAGATAGCAGACATAATGACAAAGAGCTTGGATGGTGTGAAGACCAGTAGATTCAAAGGCTCACTAATTGGACATATATTTGAAGGTCAAATCTTAGGAAGAAAACCCCATGCCTATGTGAAGGGACAAATTCACAAGTGTATCATATTTGTAAAGTTAGTTCACTTTAGTTCTAGAAGTTTTTTCTTTTAAGTCACGAGAATGAGACAATCTATATAAGTTAGTTTGTATTAACTGACGCGGAGAGAGAGAAGAGAGGGAAGACAATGAGAGAGTGAGTTAGAACTCATTTTGTATGACTGAGTATAGTCGGGCTTCTCTGAGCGAGAAAGCACTTGTAAGCTTCTGAGTTTTCATAGTTATAACAAGAACTAGTTAAAGTTCTGTGTATAAGTCTTCTTCCTCCATCTCCAGTGTTTGTCTTCTATGTAATGATTTGAAAGGTTGAAGTTTTCCAAGCAAGTCGATGCCTGGCATCGAATGTATGTTGAAAGGTTGAGTTTTATGCGAGAAGTCGATGCCTGGCATCGAATCCTAGCTGATAAGTCCTTACCTTCATATCTGAATTTTATCTACTGATGAAGCTTCTTAAAATCATGAGGTTTGTGGAGCAACTGGATGCCTGGCATCGAGTTTCAGCATAAAGTCGATGCCTGGCATCGACTTCCCACATAAAGTGGTCTTGTTCATGTGTGTGTAAAAGAGGCTAATTCTGGTGTTGAAAAAGTGGCTGAAAAAGCTCAAAGTCGATGCCTGGCATCGACTTTTGGTTGCAAGTCGATGCTAGGCATCGAACTTTTATTTTTAGACAGCGAATTTTACTAAAACAAGCAAAATTTCTAGTTTTGGAAGGTCATATAGGGTCATCTTGTGAAGGCCATAACATGAGTTCTAGAGATCCGTTTCATGCATATCATAGCTTGTTGGAAAGCTCTACTCTTCTAGTTTTAGCCTCTAAAATATCCTAGAGAGATAAGATTTGAGCTAAGAGAAATTACAAAAATAGTGAAGGTATGTCATTTCAGTGACTAGAAAAATCTGAAGAAGCAAAGTTCTTGGTTTTGGCTATCATTTCTCGAAGTTTGGAGTGGTAATGAGTTAATGGTGACCATAGAGGTGTTCTAGTATCACATTAATTCATTTCTTGTGGTGTTTTACACATCAAAAAAAGCATCGCGAGCCTCAGACCATCGATGAGACATCACCTTGCATGCCGTATGTTGAATCCATTCTGAACTCACAATAGGATGCCTAGGTGCTGGCTAGTACTCTTCATACATAGATTGTGTGATATAATTTTTGGAATCCTTATCCTGTTCACTCCATTTTAACATGACAGAATGTGCGAACTCTATGGAGCAAAGCTATGGAATTTGCTTACGCATGGACTATCTGGCTGCATCCATGATTGGAGCTCCATCACATATGTGGTATATCTTGGAGTCGTCATGCTCATGCACTCCCCAAGGTGTACATGGAGATCCCATCTGATCCAATGTGGAGATGTCAAAATGCATGTGTGTATGCATATGCATTTGTGTATACATATGCATTTGTGTATGCATATGCATGGGTGTATCCATATGCATGGGTGTATGCATATGCATGTGTATGCATATGCATGTGTGTATGCATATGCATGTGCATATGCATATTCATATGTGCATGCATAGGCATGTGTGTATGCATATGCATGTTTGTATATATATGCATTTATGTATGTATATGCATTTGTGTATGCATATGCATTTGTGTATGCATATGCATGTGTGCATGCATATGCATGTGTATGCATATGCATGTGTGTATGCATGTGCATGTGTGCATGCATATGCATGTGTGCATGCATATGCATGTGTGCATGCATATGCATGTGTGCATGCATATGCATGTGTGCATGCATATGCATGTGTGCATGCATATGCATGTGTGCATGCATATGCATGTGTGCATGCATATGCATGTGTGTATGCATATGCATGTGTGTATGCATATGCATGTGTGTATGCATATGCATTTGTGTATGCATATGCATGTGTGTATGCATATGCATGTGTGTATGCATATGCATGTGTGTATGTGCGTACGCATATGCTTGTGTATGCATATGTATGTGTGTATGTATATGCATGTGTGTATGCATATGCATGTGTGTATGCATATGCATGTGTGTATGCATATGCATGTGTGTATGCATATGCATGTGTGTATGCATATGCATGTGTATGCATATGCATGCGTGTATGCATATGCATGTGTGTATGCATTTGTGTATGCATAAGCATTGGTGGTTGTCCGAATAAACACCGAAAAAAAAAAAACGGATAGGGATACACTTTCGATTGTCTTGATGCCAATATCTCAACTAACAGAAGGTTTGTGGTGTATCAATACAATACAACTTCCTAAAGAAGATCTATGGATATGTGAAGCTCTATTATATTAATACAACACGAATCGTCTATTAGCTGATATTCATTGTTGGGGATGCTATTGATCTTCACTTGTTGATACCCTCTCAACCCTTGACCTATAATAAAAAAACATATGCATACATACTCACATGCATTATAAAAAAAAAACATAAAATCTTTTCCAACAATTGCAATAGATTTTAATTCACAATCATACAGACAACATATACATGCACGTATACAATCATATTATATTTTCACTTACAATCATATAAAGAATAATGCAACCTAGTGTGTATGCATATGCATGTGTATGCATATGCATTTGTGTATGCATATGCATTTGTGTATACATATGCATTTGTGTATGCATATGCATGTGTGTATGCATATGCATGTGTGTATGCATATGCATTTGTGTATATGTGTATGCATATGCATTTGTGTATATGTGTATGCATATGCATTTGTGTGTGTGTATCATGACAATCTCTCTCTCTCTCTCTCTCTCTCTCTCTCTCTCTCTCTCTCTCTCTCTCTCTCTCTCTCTCTCTCTCTCTCTCTCTCTCTCTCTCTCTCTCTCTCTCTCTCTCTCTCTCTCTCTCTCTCTCTCTCTCTCTCTCTCTCTCTCTTTCTCTCTCTCTAGCCCCGCACGATAGTCTCCCTCTCTCTCTCTCTCCCTCCCTCCCTCCCTCCCTCTCTCTCTCTCTCTCTCTCTCTCTCTCTCTCTCTCTCTCTCTCTCTCTCTCTCTCTCTCTCTCTCTCTCTCTCTCTCTCTCTCTCTCTCTCTCTCTCTCTCTCTCTCTCTCTCTCTCTCTCTCTCTCTCTCTCTCTCTCTCTCTCTCTCTCTCTCTCTCTCTCTCTCTCTCTCTCTCTCTCTCTCTCTCTCTCTCTCTCTCTCTCTCTCCCCCCCCCCCCGCATCCCCCCATCCCATTATACTCCCGCCAGCTCTCTCCGCTGCCACCCCCTGCCCACACACTCATGCACAGCCCCCCCTGCCATCCCCTCCTACTCCTGCCCACTATCTCAGCTCTCTCCCCCCGCCTAGTTTCCCACCCACCTGTACTTCCCTCCACCCCTCCTACTCCCGCCTATAGTAGCTCACTGCAGCCCACCAACCCGCAGCTCCCTTCTCCTCCCCAACCATAGCCTCCCACAGCCCACCCCATGCCTCCCTCACTCCCCTACTCATAGCGTGCTGCATTGATGAATTCAATGAGTTGTTGAGGCAATAATAGGTCTACAGGCGTGCTACACTGATGAATTCAATGAGTTTCTTCTTTGTGACCAACTTCTTAGAGGGACTATGGCCGTTTAGGCCATGGAAGTGTGAGGCAATAACAAGGTTGTGATCCATTAGATGTTCTAGGCCGTGCCTGCTACACTGATGAATTCAACGCGTTTACCACCTTGGCCGATAGCCCCAGGGAATCTTTTGAAATTTCATCGTGATGGGGATAGATCATTGCAATTATTGATCTTGAACGAGGAATTCCTAACCTCCCACCACTCCACTCCACCCTCCCCCAACTCCACCCACGGCAACCTCCACTCCATCCTCTCCCAACTCCACCCTCAACTCCAACCCTAACTCCACCCTCCACTCCACCCACCCTCCCCCCCTCAAACTCCACCCACACTCCACCCCACCCCCCCTCCAGTCCACCCTCTCCCAACTCCACCCTCAACTCCAACCCTTACTCCACCCTCAACTCCAACCCTAACTCCACCCTCCACTCCACCCCCCCTCAAACTCCATGCACACTCCACTCCACCCCCCTCATCTTCAATCCTAACTCCACCCTCAACTCCAACCCTAACTCCACCCTCCACTCCCCTGCCCTCAAACTCCACCCACACTCCACTCCACCCTCCCCCAACTCCTCCCACATCAACCTCCACTTCACCCTCTCCCAACTCCACCCTGAACTCCAACCCTAGCTCCACCCTCTACTCCACCCCCCTAGAACTCCATCCTCCACTCCACCCCCTTGCCCTCTCTAACTCCAACCACACTCCACTCCACCCTCCCCCAACTCCACCCATGGAACCCTCCACTCCACCCTCTCCCAATTCCACCCTCAACTCCAACCCTAACTCCACCCTCAACTCCACCCCCCTTCAAACTCCACCCTCCACTCCACGCCCCCTCAAACTCCACCCACACTCCACTCCACACCCCCTCCACTCCACCCTCTCCCAACTCCAACCCTAACTCCACTCCCCCTCAAACTCCACCTACACTCCACTCCACCCCCCTCAACTCCAACCCTAACTCCACCCTCAACTCCAACCCTAACTCCACCCCCCCTCAAACTCCACCCACACTCCACTCCACCCCCCTCAACTCCAACCCTAACTCCACCCTCAACTCCAAACCTAACTCCACCCTCCACTCCCCCCCCTCAAACTCCACCCACACTCCACTCCAGCCTCCCCCAACTCCACCCACAGCAACCTCCACCCTCTCCCAGCTCCACCCTCAGCTCCAACCCTAACTCCACCCTCCACTCCACCCCCCCTCGAACTCCACCCACACTCCACTCCACCCCCCTCAACTCCAACCCTAACTCCACCCTCAACTCCAACCCTAACTCCACCCTCCACTCCACCCCCCCTCAAACTCCACCCACACTTCACTCCACCCCCCTCGAACTCCACCCACACTCCACTCTATCCCCCTCAAACTCCACCCACTCTGCACTCCACCCTCTCCCAACTCAACCCACCCTCAACTCCACCGTCCATTCCACCCTCCCACACCTCCCACCACTCCCCATACCACTCACACCACTCACTACCTTCCACCACTGAATATGTAAGATAGGCATAAGTTGATAGTGGAGCTTCCGTGACAGCAGTAGAAGATTTCTTCCATGGTTAGATGGTCAAAAGCTACTACAAGAATTATGTGAAGAATTATGTGAAGGATGTGCTTCTCAAGGTCATTACAATATCACGGGTGGCACATAATGAGTATCTCAGCTTACATTCAAGAGTGAGAGTAAAAGTGTAAGTGGTAAAAGTGTACGAGGATAAATGACTGTGGCTGCCATTCGCGACAACTTCCTTGTTTTGAGGATCCAATTCCAAATTGGTGGCATATTTGATCTACTGCTCCAATTTTGGGGCAATCAATTGGTGCATCTTCAGTGAATGTGGGAAATCGGCAAGGCCCTCTTGGCCTATTGGAGCCTATAAAAGCAATGGAATAGTAATCATTGGGGATCCACACATAGATATACACACAGATACACTTACAAGGCTTATTCCCACATCTCTTTGGGTCCTCTCTTTGCACTCTATGGCTACAAGCCTACTGTAGGAAGTCACTCTGTGGTGAGGATACAGAGCGTGGGCTTCCTAGTGGAGGGCTAATAGCACTATAATGTGAAGAAAGTGGCTTGGTTTTGTCATTGAGTGTGAGTCAGTGGTATTTTCATGCTCTTTCCCTTAGAGCAAGTCTTCATACTTTGTACTGATTAGTGCCATTCTGCATATAGTTGTGTTCAGTGTATGAACTGGATGAACCTCTTGTATTGCTTCTGATTAGTCCTTGGAATGGCACATTAGCCTAGAGTATCAACTTTTAGAGAATTTATTTTGCTTATAGTGTAATCACCTGTTCGAACTAAGGAGTGGTTTGGTCTTCCACTATTGTCATTTGTTGTTAAATTTCTCTCGGGTCATTTACAATTGTGTGTAATTATTGCGATTTGCCTGCTCACATAAATGTTCAAGGGTATATGTCCCTAAGGAGAACCTTTCTTGAGTAGGCAAGTACTGGAAGTGCATATTATCTGCTCCGGCTAAATGTAGACACCCCAATACCTCCTCTACAATTTGGCACCTAGTGGGACCACTTGCATTTCTGTGAGAGGCCTTGAGCATAGTAAATAGTCCTTTTCCATTATTTTTTGCCCTAGTGCATCTTGCAAGTAGGTACATGACCCATACGCGAGCAGATAAGGAGCCTCTTTGTGTACGAAGGAGCCTTAAAAAGTCAGCTATATCTTCGACTAGTGAACCAACATCCCCTCTACCTCCTTTGAATTTATGTGTTGATTTGGATGCGACTCCACTATCAAAAGAAAAGCATAAGAGAACATTAGACTTCTCCTCGGATAAGTTAGAGGAAACACCAGTGCAAATGGAGGATCTCTCTCATTTACTCTCCAGACTCAATATCAAGTTCCCTACCTTCAAGGGACAAGATTATGAGGATGCTGATGATCATGTGAGGAGATTCATCTCTTTATACCATGGACGAGGTTTGCAAAATATAGAGGATGCAATGTTGGTACTCTCCCCATCCACATTGGAAGGCCTTGCTGACAAATGGTACAGTCAATATGCAGATGCCCATTTTGCTACATGGGAGGCTCTAATGACGGTGTTCTCACAAACATTTTGACCAAGTGACTCCTCGGAAGGAGCTCTATATCAGCTAGAGAACGTAAGGCTAAGATCAAGTGAATCCTTTCATGAACTTCAAACTAGGACAAAAGCACTTGTTGCATGTCTACCACATGCTCCGGGTGACTTCTTGGTTAAAAAATGGATAGAAAAAGTTCTGCCCAGGTCATCTCAAGAGAAGCTACGTGAGTCTCTGAGATTGGATGCAACCCTTTATGATTTTGTTGTAGCAGCATCACACATTGAAGAAGCTAGGCCACATTTTAAAGGGCATATACAACCAACTTGTGCAACAGAAGTAGACCCTATTGGGCAACTGAGGAAAGAACTGGAGGCTTTGAGAATGCAGCAAAACCACCAAGAAGAGAAGGTCTTGCCACCGCCGTCGCGTCACACTGATGATGAAGTAGCCCAACTTCATTGGGAATTAGAAGATTTGCAAACCACTCAAGATAGAAGAAGGCAGACTTGGTGTACAATATGTAACAACAATGGACATTCCAATGGTAATTGTCCGAATAGGGTAAGTTGTTAATTTTGTGGAAATGATGCCCATGAAGCTAGAGACTGTTACTACCTCAAGGGTACACAACAACGAGATAACCCTCAAGCTATGGATTCATATTATGCTAGTGCTTTGAATACACTTAATAGAGAGGAGAATCGTCCTACGAAGCCTGGATATAATAGGCCATTGATGTGTTATCACTGTGGCGAGTATGGCCATATGCAAAATAGGTGTTCCCTTCCAGAAGATGCACCTCCTTGTCAGCATTGTCTAGAGGCTAAGGATCATTATACCAAAGACTGCCCAAGAAGCTTCCCTACTCCAATTCACATGATTGAAGTCTCCCCACAAAGAGAAGCTATGACCACTCAGTCTTATGCTGATATGACCACTCAGTCTTATGTTGTTTCATCTTCTTCAATGCCCATGATGACTAGAGCCACACAAGCGGCAACAACCCATAGAGAGGAACAAGAAGGACTCCAGGATAAAGAGGAGGAAAAGAACGTTGGGTGGAAGGACCAAGCAAATATTGAAGGAGCTTATGAAAGGATGGCTAATTCACTATGGGACCAACCAACAAGTCTGCAAGAAGACACACATGAGGTAAACATTGAGCAGATCTTGAAAGTTATCCATCACAAGGTTAGTCTATACAAACTCATAAAGATGGATTAAAAAAAAAAGAAGTGACTTATTAAAGATTATACAATCTGCTCACTTGATTCAACCACCTAGTATAGACGGTTTCATGGTTGATTTTCCCCTTGCACCCTTGAAAGACTACCAAAGCTCAAGGTTATTTGTTTGTATAAAGGATAAAGCTCTCAGAGGTGTGATCATAGATGAAGGCTCTGGCATCAATTTGATGCCAGATTTCACAATGAAGAAACTGCATTTGAACCCCACCAAGATGGCACCAGTCACAATTACCTTAGGAGATCAACATCGGGTTGCACCACTTGGCATTATCGAAAAGGTACTGATGATAGTACAAGGTTGTCACTTTGTTCTAGATTTCGTTGTTATTGAACTTCCACAAGAGACTTCTTACCCTTTACTCTTGGGAAGGCCTTGGCTAAGACAAGCAAAAGCTTTGCAAGATTGGGGGAAAAACAAACTGTGGATTTCAACAAACACCAATAGCCAACTACAACTACATTTGGAAGAAGGATTCAACTTAGGGAAAACTACTGGGTATACTGTGGACACTCAGATAATGCCCTCTTTACCCCAAGAAGAAGATACGTTATTGAATTGGATGATGGAAAGTATTGAGTGTTGCACGGTGGAAATCAATGAAATAGAGGAAGAAGTTGCAGATGAAGGAGTTGCAAAAAAAGGCCATGAAGTTCACAAGGAGATAGAGAATAAGAATTTTCAGTGGAATACAAACTTTGAAGGGCCATCAAATATAGAAGTATCAAGGAAGGAAAGTCATGAGCCTGAATGCCGAGAAGATCTTCCCTTTTCTGATATACCTCAAGGGTGGACCAGAGAACATATTGTAGAGTATACGCTAAATTCCACTCTTGCATACATTGGGGATGATTTCTCAAGTAGGACCACTCCTAAAACACTTGTTCAAGAAGTAAATCTAGGAGACGAAGAGAACCCTCAAGTAGTCCACTTGGCCTCTTGGCTATGGAATTATCCCCCTTTACTGTAGAAGGTAACTTCTTTACTTTTTTCTTACAAAAATGTCTTTGAATGATCCTACAAAGATCTAACACGGATACTAGAGGAGCTTGGATTACACTGAATACCCTTAGTTGAGGGAGCCACACCTGCAAGAAGTAGGCCATATTGACTCAATCCAAAGTATGCAGAAGCAGTAAAGTTGGAAATCACAAAGCTAGAAGAAACAGGTATAATTGTTCTAGTAGAACATTCTAGGTGGCTTTCTTCTATGGTTATTGTACCCAAGAAAAATATTTGAAAAATAAGATTCTGTGTTGATTTTCATGCCTTGAATAAGGTAACTGTTCAAGATGGATTTCCTCAGCCCTTCACAGAGCAAATACTTGAGGAAGTAGCCGGACACACTTTGTATAGCTTCGATGGTTGTAGTGGCTAAAATCATATAATGATCCATCTTGATGATAGAGACAAAACAGCCTTCGTTACTCCATGGGGCACTTATGTCTATACCCGCATGGCTTTGGACTTGAAAAATGTACGAGCTTCGTTTAATAGAACAATGTAACTGATATTGGGCAAGTGCTTAACAACCTTTTTGTGCATTTTCATGGATGAATTTTTAGTGTTTTCAGGCACAGATAGAAGAGCAGTAGTTCAAGATTTCCATAATCATTTGGAAAATCTAAAGAAAATCTTTGAGCAATGTCTCAAAACAAGTTTGAAGTTAAATCCTGCTAAATGTCACTTTTTGGTCACTAAGGGCACTCTTGTTGGTCACATAGTATCTGCTGAAGGGATAACAGTTGGCCCTACAAAGGTTATTGCTATCCTTTCCATGCCTATTCCACAAAGCCCAAAGGAAGTGCAAAGTTTTTTGGGCCATGCATGATACCATAGAAGATTTATACAAATGTATTCAGAAATAGCTAAGCCCTTGTCAAGGCTTAGCAGTAAAAAGATCCCCTTCTCATGGAGTGCTCAAGCTCAGAAAGAATTTTGTGAACTAAAATTGAGGTTCTGTACTACTCCATTTTTAAGTGTTCCTTACTGGTCATTAGAGTTTCATGTGCATAGAGATGCCAGTCTTCATGTTGTTGGTGCAGTTCTAGCTCAACCATCATCACACAAGGTTGATAGACCTATCTCCTATGCTAGCAGAATACTCACCAAGGTAGAAGGGAACTACAGTATGACCAAAAGGGAAGGTTTGGCTATAGTATTTCCTCTTCAAATGTTTCGGCATTACCTTCTCTGTGTACATTACCATCAGCCCTTGAAGTACTTGATAAACAAGCCTAGAGTACCTGGAAGGGTTTGGAGATGGTTACTCATGTTTCAAGAATTTAACTTTGATATTCATATTAAGCGAAGAAGAGAGCACTACATGGAAGATC